>VWYH01006488.1:131592-296671 GCA_013399365.1 Pampusana beccarii
TGTCCCCCCTCCCGCCGCTTCCGCCCCCCGCCGCTCCCCGCGCACCCCTCCCGCCCACCTCACGGCCACCCGGCGCTCCCCCTGCCGTGCCCCGCCGCCGACACGCGTTCTCCTGCCCGCCCCCCGGGATGCCGCTGCGGCTCCCCGGGCGAGCAGCGGGGGTGCCCGGCCGTGAGGGAGCGGCGGCCTCTGTGCGCGGCCTTGCGCCGCCGCCGGGCGCTGGGGCCGCTCGGCTGCCTGCGGGCCCTGAGGGGCTGAGGGGACGGGGCGCGGGGGGAAACGCTTCGTGTTTGGCGGGAGCGGAGGCGCTCCCCGGGCCGAGGGCCGGCGGGGATGGGGTTGAACTTGGTGGCGTGGGGAAAGTGAGGTGAAACCCAGGAGCGGGGCTCGGCCGGTGCTAACAGCCGCTTGTTACCGTGGTTTACAGTAATTACCACCCGCCTGTGCCGTGGACCGAGGCCCGGAGGAGCGCGCTGGGCTGAGGGATGCTGCGCTTCCACCGTATCAGCCGAACGTGGAGCGCTTTAGCAAGAGGAAAAGAGTCTCAGTCTTTCCAGATGAACGAGATGTTAGCACGTCTGGCAGCCCCTCTGATGGTCCCCTCAGCCGTACAGGTGGCCCGGGCACATCTGAAACTAGCGCTGTGATTTATTCACCGCTCGACGCCTTCAGCCGGACTTCCAGTTCACTTAACTGCGCTAAATCTGTTCCTGGCGTAACGTTTTTCTTACTTAGTCAAGAGTGCTTTTGCCTAAATTAGTTTGTGGTGTGTAAGGAGCCATGGCAAGATAATAGTTTCTTATATGGTGTACCTTTTTTTTTTTTTTTACAGCCAAGAGTGCTTTTGCCGGCTGCCTGTAGAGGAAGGACTCAGGATTTTACAGTTGTGACTACAGATAACTGCAAACACAGCTCCCGATCGTCATCTTGTGTTTTAAGCATAGTCAGGCTCTGTTATGACAAGGAGAAGAGTGTGTGGTACTTGCGTACGCCTACTCGAACAGATGCAAATGCAGATTTTCCCCTTGGCCTCGTCAGGGTACCCAGGAGAATCCCATTGGCTCCAGTGATATTGACTGACCCTCTTGCTTGGAATAAGGAAATAAAATTAGTAAGAGGAAGGCAAATTGAATATTGACCATAGCAATTTGTATCCTAACTGTGAGCGCAGACAAAGTCAAACCCGAATTCTCTTGTGCAAGGTGCTGTCCAAACAATACACAGACAATATGCCCGGTTCCAGAAAAGCAAAATCAGGAAATAGGCTTAATGGTGAAGCAATATCAGAAAAAAATGGTGAAGCAAAATCAGGAAATAGGCTTAATGGGGAAGCAATATCAGAATTATGCTTAATGGTAAAATTTATTAGACTCTGGAAAATTAAATTCATGAGGGAGGTTATGGAAACCTCACAGATTGGGTAAGGGTGTAATTTTCTATTAAATTGCTAAGTGGAAAATCCCAGAGGCAATCAATATGCTACTTTTGGAATTTTCCTAAACTTTGCTGTAAGACTTTGTGAAAGGAAACTGGGCTAACGTACTATTTAAAATCCTGCATTATATATTTTTGGGAGGATGCTGAAGCAGCAAAGGTAGATGGATGTCATATGCTGTTTGCGAAATTGCGTGGGTCCAATTAATCGCTGGTACAGCGCAGTGAAGCCAAATCTGAAATGCAGCAGCAGTGTGCCTAAATTTTGTGTACAAAAAGAGTATTTTCACTTTTTTTTTTCCCCCCCCCTTCCCCATCCCAAACCAGTTTGCTGATTCCTGTCTGCAAATTTTATTTACAAGACTTGGAGCATTGCTGAAACTGCTGTGTTTGACTCCCATCCTTCCTGGGACAATAGGAGAATTTTTATAAGGCATAAGGCCTTCATTTACTGTTCAACTCACATGATAGACTTTATCCTGCATTTACCAAGGGAATGTGCTACAAAAATAAAAAAAGTATTTTCTGTTTTCCTCTGTTGCTCAGTTTTGTGAAACATATTGGAGTATAATTTATGAAAAAATGATGATAGTGTTTTATCAACTGCTCTCTTTCTCCTTTTAGTTCTTCCTTCTCTGTGTTGGATTTTTTTTTTTGCTTAAAGGGACACACATGATTCAAAATCACATTTCAGTCCGGATGCTGCACACTGCAGTTTTAAGTAACATTTTATGGGAGTTAACACATCCGCTTTTTCATTTGTATTTCTCGTTTTGCTCTTGTGAATTAAAGAGATTCACTCTTCTCTACACGCAGAATGAGCCTGATCCTGCAAATGCACCTAATTATGGTTATCCAAAGGAGTAAATCTGTAAATTTTCATTTATGAAAGTATTAGCCACTTTGGATACCTGGGCCCTGATCCTCTCGTCTCCATAAAAGTGAATTAGAAATTAGGACAAGGTGACTTTAGGTCTAAGTCTTCACACAACATGGAGGAGGATCCCGTAGCTGAAAACCCAAGCTTTACGTCTTTTATACCGCTAAAGTTTCTCAGCCGTGACTTAGAAAAAAACTACTCCAAGAACAAAAAAACTCCAGTGTACAGTAAGTCGTGAGGCTGTTCTGGGGCGTTTTGGGGTGGGTTATCCTACATCTGCTCCTTTGTGACTGGCCACCATGGCATTATTGGAGCTGGAGAAACCCGGAGATGAAAGTCGTCTTTATTCCCTTAGAATGGTGCCTTGTGTCACCCTGGTCGCCGGCTGCGGCAGCCAAGTGACTTGGGATGAAGCGTTCTGGCTCCCAGGCGCAGTCAGCTTTTAATTTCATCTTGCATTTCAGTTCCTGTCTCAGTATCGGATTGTTATTATTACATATCAAGAACCCAAAGTTCCTTTTGGTTTTTTTTTTCTGGTGAAAATATGGAAAATTCAGAGCATTTTGTACATATTCATGCATCGTTGCAAAGTGTTTCCTCTATCAAACCATTTATAATATGTTTTTCAAAACACCATGAAATTAGCCAACTAAATAAGGGCTTTATCTTACAAGATATTCCAGGTCAATATGATTATCCCTGACTTCTTCCTAGTTACCACTTCGTTATGCCACAAATTACTTTCAAAATATCCCTTCCCTCTTCTATCTGATGGTAATTTTCCCAACAATTTTCTGGTTCTGTAAGTGCTTTCTTTTTTTCATTTCAGATGCTAGATCATGAGCTAACCAATTAAATATAATTAATCTAGTAACACTTCAGTATTAACAGCATTAGTTCTCTTCACCTCAGGATGTCCCAGACCTTTTCTTTGCTTCCAGGCTTGCAGGTGTGTCCCATTAATTACAATATTTTGATTACTATTTAGAAAGGATGGTGTCAGTCAAAGAAGACTGAAGAATTCTAGAGCTGAGGAGAATGATATGGGTGTACTAAGAGCTCCTTCAGCTTTTCAGTTAGAAAAGTTATACTGGGGAAAAAAAAAAAAAGTCTTATAAAGTTGATGATTTGATCTGTGGCTTTAAGTGCCATGTCAAGGAATCTGTGTGAGCCTGGGTGAAGTGGGAGAAGCTGCCGGCTGTCGTATTATTAATAATAACGCTGTGATTTTTTCTTGTCTCAGAGCCTGGAGAAGTTCAGTGTGGTGTTAAGAAGCAGGAGAAGGGTGAAGAGGTAAATCAGAGATCAGGAGCCGCTCAGGTGACAGGTTAATAGGTTAGCTCTTTTAGTTAATTACGTGTAATGAATGTTGTTGAGGATATTATAAACTGTGGTAACGTTTTTCCCTTGCAGGCTTCCAGGGATGTGTTTGTGGTCATACAAAATAAGTAGGCAGTACTTTTTCCCAGCTCCCAACTTGACAATGGGTCTTGTTGATGCTGTCCTGTCTTGCCACAAACTGTCCCTTGCAGGGGGTTTCCTGTTGGCGTATCCAAGGATTAGGACGTTTCTGGATGTGTGAAGCTAGGACTGGAGTTTAACTGGTTTTCTGATCCCTCTTAACTTCTTATTTCATTTCCACCACTTGACATCTTCTTATGCCTCCATCCCAACTCTCTTTTCACTTTGGAACACTATTTTGAAATGGCTTCTTGTCCATTCTGCTGCTTGTTAATCTTCTTCATACAAATTTAAAAGGAGACACTACAGTACAGACCAATGTTTTCATCTGTTTGCCATCTCAGGGAGACCAAAACATTCCAGAATTGTTTCAACAATGAAGAATATAACTGAATCTGTGTACAAAGTGTTCTTTGTGTGTGTGGTTACAAACCCTCTGTATATTTCTGTATCGGAATGCAAACCCCATTTTGACTATAAGGCCGGGCTTTTCCTACCCTCTGTCATTTTATGTGCAGCTTGGACTAAGACTACAAGGAAGGGCAGATTAGGCTAAGAGTCAAAGTTTGATGGTCATCCATTCTGATGAAATACTTGTAGGATAATTGGATATTAAGATATTAACTCTTCCCTAGGACAAACCAGTTTTTGGATTTGAATTCTGGGAGGAGTGGGTGGAGAGGCTGAGGTGTATGAGCAATGGATGTGGTTGGAGGATAAAGAAGAAAAGGCCTCAACAATACTTTTATGAAAGCTAATGTGGAAGAGTAAAAACCAGTCTGCCCACATACATGCACATCCTGTGCTTCTTTGCAACGTGGAGAAGTCACAAGCTCCACAAATTTGGCCCCTATTTCCCACTTACAACCCAAGACGCTTCGAGGGAACCGAGTGCAATGTGACTGGGGCTTGTTATTTTGCTTCAAACTTCAAGTTTTGTGCTACATAATAGTGCTTAGAAATCTTAAATCTGGAGGTGTCTTTACATCATTACCACCTCCATCTAAAGAGATGAAGTGTAAAGCCAGGCTGGCATTCTAGGAAGGGCATGTTTGAGCTTTGGGTAATTCAGGAGTGGATGTTAATCGTGGCAGCCCGAGCACAGCTTGGGTATGGTCCCATTTCTGCTGAATACTACAGGCACGAACTGCAGGAAGCTCAGCTCAGGGTCCAGCAGTCCTGTGAAGTCCCTGGTAGGACGAGTTCAAAGATGGTTACGCTCCTAATCACACCAACATTTTTGTGCCATCAGTCGCAGCAGCTGGCGGCAGATGTAAGAGTGCAGCCATGGCAAGTCAGGAGCTATGGATGGAAAGTGAATGCAGAATCAGCTGCAGAACAATAGCTTTTAGCAATGTTCGACAGCTCCTTGAGGCTGCGGGATGAAGCAGCCCATACAACAGCCGTCCTGCTGTAAGTCCTGACTGAGACTGATGTGAGTACATTAGGCTGTGCCTCCCCAGCCCAGCCTTCTCGCCATTTCCAGCTTGCAATCCGTGTCTCCATTCTGCCTTGATCCTCTGCTGTTTCTCCTGCCACACATTAGTAAATGCACTTGGACTAAAATCGACGGGAGTTTGAAAACTAAAAGTAATGTGCGCTTTGGTATGCTACTAATCCACTTATTTGGATCCTCTTAGTGCTCCTCTGGGCTGCCCTGATCCTCTCTATCAGCCCACCCAGCTGCTCTGATCTGCTCTCTAAACTTCTGCCGTGGCTATATTAGCATCCCTGTCAACTCGCAGGGCTGCTGCCTCGATACCTTCAATCCCCTCTCCCAATAAGAGTCTCTCCACTAAATTATAATCCTTGTAGCTCAGAATACTGATGCAAGCTAAAATAAATTCATGAAAAGTTGCTGCGGCTCCTACTAAGATGTTCTATTTCCCTAAATGTTTTCAAACAGTACTTACATTTCAGGCTGGAGAAATAGCTTAAGACACGTTCATAACCACCTGCCTGCTTTTCAGTTCTAAAAAAATGAAATTTCGTTGCAAGATACAATGTGGTTTGGAATCTACTCACACATGCATTTTTTTAAAGACAGATTATGTGAATTTGATATCTGTGTCAGGCTGGAGACTGACAACACTCGAAAATGATGCTTTTATTCCACAGGAAGACACATGCAGCAGCATTTTCAATAATGTGCCCCTCTGTGGATTTACCCTCAGAGATGTGTAGATATCGAAGACTCCATCACCCATTCAATCCTTGACCTCTCTGCTGAGGCAGCTGATGCACCTGAATGGGTATTTTTTCAGAGATGAACACATACTGCAAGGGTCAAAATGGCAACACAGAAGTATCATCATTTAATAACAACTTCAAGAGATTTCTTGTCTGGGTTGAATGGAAGCTAATGAACTCAGAAGTGCAAGATGCTCAGCCGTTTATCTTCTGTACACTTAAAAATAGAAGAAAAATAGATGTATTTATGAGCTTTTCTACCATCCAATGAGATCTATTTGGCATTGGAAGCAGGGGAGTCTGTTATGTTTATTCACTTATCATTTGAATTCAGCTAAAATGTCTCAAAAATGATGGTTGTGAAGTATAGACCTTGCTTTGGGGAAGGTTGAGGAGAGAGGCAATTGTATGGATCTAAAACTCAATGCACAGAATTCAAGAAACCAGTCTGCATTTGCAAGGATTAGTCCTATTACTTCGTCTTTCCCAGAAAGAGTTTCCTGCTTGGATATCTGTAGTGCAGATTGATGCTGGGAGTAAATATGTTCTCCGCTTAACGTGGTTTGCCCTGTACTGCTGAAGTGCTCGAAAGAACATCTACAGCAATATCAACAACATAAAAAAAGCATGATTATTTTCCTGCAGGGTGTTTTCAATTCTTTAACAGTCACAAATGGCCACTGCTGTCAATAAAGCACGGTCTCCCTAGCGACACCTTGGGACTGCTTCATTCGGGGCTCTGCTGACACAGTGCCATAAGCTGAGTTACCAATACTGTTACCTGAAATAACAATTTTTCCTCAGATACCTCCTGGACCAGCCAGTTTGACAATAATTAGCTGTTTTTAAATGTAAAGCTTTTTAGAAGCAACAATGCATTTTTACACCACCTCAGCTTTACAGATAATAAAGCTGCTGGGATAGGAATTGACCTAAGCATCCTTTAGGAAAGCTAAACAATTCACCTAAACATTCCTTAATCAAAACCAGAGGACAGTTATCATTCAAACAGTTATTTCAAGCATTTTTCTAAAAGCCACACTAGCCTTACTAACCAGTAAAATCCGTATCGATGTCGCTACTTTCCAAAGTATTTTAACAGTGCGCTACAGGGGTCTGTCCTGGCAGACAGGAACTACAGGCGTTGACGTACCACAACAACTAATCAAGCAATGCTTTAAAAACGCAAAACAAACCGAATTAAAATGCAACCTGTTCTTTTACCCCTTACAATGCATGGATGTCATATGCTTTCAAAGACTCAGGTTTGTTAGAAATCCCGGCAAGTTTTTTTCTGCCATTGCCTCACCTGGAGCTTTCTTGTCATTTCCAGGGGCTTTTGGACACCCGTGGTAGAGCGCTGCCCCCCACTTCTTCCTTGATCTTTCCTCTGCGCTACTGTTTCTGCAGTTCTGAAAGGTAAATAAGAAATAGCAAGCTTAGTGACTGGCTTAAATTCACTAAATGGAGGGGATGGGCACATCCCAAATGAAAGAATTGTAGGGAAGTGCAGTTTGCAAACCTTCACAGAAGCGCTAAGAACCTGCTTAGAACAAATTGTCACGCATGCGGAGGTGACCTGTGGATATGACAAGCCAGAGATACCTGGAAACAAAGTAAATGTGGGGGCAAAGAAAGGGCAACTGGATGGGTTAATCCCTCCCCAAAAGTTAAGGATTACTTTAATAAATTAAGAAAAGACCAAGACTGCATGTGGAGCTCCGTTTGCCAGAAATTGCCATATTTAATCGTGGTGTAAAGGCAATTTTATAAAATGTCTTTTTTGTTATAGTATTTTGAAAAAGAATAAGAGGAACCATGTACTTATCTGAAAAAGGTTTCCAAGAGTGATCTGTGCCCTGCGTTATGTGAAATGAGTTCTGCAATCTTGGTCAGCTGTAAGGCATCGGTTCTGCCTCCTCTGTGTAAGTGAAAGCGCTGGCTGAGCTGGGGTTTTCCCCTGGTTTCCTACCAAATAGAAAAGTGAAACTGGATGCTCATAAAGTATTGAATACAACCTGAGAAAAACTAAACATAAACCATATACAACAACGGAGCACAGCCATAATCATGCTGATCAGTTTTACCACTTTGGAAAATAGATGACATCTGGGTTGTTTTGGGTGAAATGACATATTTCTGAGCTGCCTTCAATAATCTTCCTGTAAGTTGACAGTTGTCTTGCAGCAGATAAAGCTGAGCAATCACTTAATCATCAATAAGTTTGAATGAAACACCTCATGTATGTTTTAAGCTTGTATTTCTATTACTTACAAGGCTCTTAAAAATGTTCCAAGATTTGGAGTAAATTCTAGATTTCCCTTTTCAGTCTTGATTTTATATGGAATGTTGTGAAGTGAATTACTTCAAAGTAGCTTTGTGGTTAACGCTGTGGGGTTGTTCCAGAGGTCTGCGGAAGCCTGGATCTAGGAAAAACACGGGTAATGCTATTGCTTCCAGACCCCAACTCAGTTACAGTGAACTCTCAAGACTCTGCAAGTGGTTTTGGGAGAGCTTAACAGCCTGACTAGAGCCCTGGCAGCAAATATAACATGTATTAATCACATGTGAGACAGAATAGGCAACTATCATGGTATCAAACAAGCAATATTGCCCTGAAAAGCAAACCAGAAGCAGTAGAAAACAGTCAAGCTAAGAATTTATAGCCATAATCTAATTGAGTCTAATGAGTGGAGTAACACCATATATAATGATACTTTGAAATACAGCTTGGAAAAGCACTTATTTCATATATTAAAAATATCTTATGCACTGATGCCATCAAAAAGATCATTGCATGGATGAGGGGACAGCACAGGGAAGGAATTGTTCGCTTTCATAATGCACTGCTAAGCAGTTTCCGCAGTCTAAGGGCTCCTTGGAGCAGGGGAGACTTGGAGAAACCCTCCTGTGGTGCACAGGAGCTGTTTCCATGGCGTGGTCCAAGGAGCAGAGCTCACAGCATGAGCTGTCATGTGTGCCACGAGTTTGTCCAGCAAGAGATGCTCCAGATCTACACCCTACAACCAAGTAGCCTGTGTGAACAGAAACAAAGGACGAGAGATCCATCATGAAGCAGATAGGGACTGTAACGAATTGCCAGCATTGATATACCCTGGGGAAGATGTTCTGAGGAACAGAGAAGCTTTGAACAGAGTCCAGCCAAGACCTGACCCAACCATCTCGACAATTCATGTCCTTCAGAAAATGTTGCCCTGAGCCCAAGGCAAAGAGGAGTCAAACAGATTTGCCATCCTGGAAATCAGAGAGCAAGCCGGAGTGGATCTCCTCTTGAGTCATCAGTGCAAGAAAAAGAACGCACCACAACTTGTTATACATCGGAAGATTTTCTAATCTCTTCAAAAAGAGAAATATTGAGAAGATGGATGACACCAAATATTTTTTCCCCCTTTCCTTCTTCAGGGATGAAGGTGAATGCCCTCAGAACAACAGAGCCAACATACAGACATATTTGCATACATACAGCAACTCTTTTGGGAGGGCTTGTACTTTGTAGATTCACATGTCTCTTCCACAGAACAACTCTCTTGGTCACAGCAAGGATTTACATTACAGGATGATTTGATTTGGAGGCGAGAAGAGTACAGAACCAGGAGTACTGAAGAAGAGCACCCAATCAGTTGTGGAAGGTTGTGTCATCGTTAGTGAACTTTTAGACATATTTTAGATGTCCAGCATTAATTTCAAACCTAGCCAAAGTTGTTTTACCAACATGAAGTGTTCAGCTTTCCTTGTCCATTACACCCCTCCCTGACAGCTCATTGGTCTGTTTTCATTTTTATAAACCAGGAGATCTTTGGTCTAAGCCGTCACCTCACGGTAACTGCATCATTCTTGTGAATACTGTGTGTGAGTGGCGTTCCTCCTCTGTTTTGTAACCTCTCTAACTGAGACATAATGTCAAACCGGAGCAGGAAATGAAGCAAGGTCTAAGGTTATGTCTACACTACAGTTAATCGAGGGGGGCAGCTGGCATTCAGACACAAACATCTGGATTCATTTGCCATAAAGTCCACTACAGAATGTTCCTACAGCCTTACTATTTGTGCCCTTAGCCAAGTGTGGGCATATCCCCCCAGGCCTCTCTACTGAGACCTTCTTGGATCCTTTCACTGTCAGTTGTGAAAGAATTTCCTCTTAGAAGAACTACAAAAAAAGCGTAGGAGGACTGTTCCTGCTTCCTCGTTGCAAAGCGATTGCGTTTGAGCGTGAGGTAAAGCAGAGCATGATTTCTAAATATTTCTAAATCCATATCCCTCCAGCCTGGGTTTAAACAACACCCATAAAACGACAGGCTGTATTCTGCAAGAACACTCGACTCAGATTATCTAACCTGGGTGAAAAGCTGGTTGTGGTTGTGGCCTCCAAAATAGGTACTGGAGTGATGTAGCTTACAATGAAGAAAGGCAAAAAAATAATCTAGGAGGACCTAAAGGTGAAAAAAGCCTGACAGAGCCAGGAGGGCAGAAGCTGCCATGTGCCATAGTCTGAGGCTGGAGGAGACAGAAGTGTTGCCACCAGCCAGGCTGTTCCTATTAATAACAAAACAGAGGAGACATTCACCCATCGTTTGGTGGCCTTTGTTTCCAGCAAAGGTGTAATCTTGATGAATTTCAGCATAGTAAGAGTCGACTGTTCTTAGCCACACTTCAAAACTTTTTCTGGACCTCATGGACGTTACAAGCCACAAGATGGAAATTGCTGGATAAAACCAGGTAAATAAGCAAAACAAGATTTCTTCATTTTATTACCTGTGTTGCACATGCTATGTGCCTGGTGACAATGACTCAAGCTAAAAAAGGCAGTAGATTTACTCCCAGGATATACACACTTGGTAGCTTGGTCCCTACCAGCTACGTAAGTGCTCTCGGTCTGAAGGCAGCGGAAAGCAACATCACAGTGAATTCCCAGCACATTGTCTCAGGTGCACAGACAGCACAGGGGACAGAGAACACAAACCTTTCTCATCTCTTGGGTGATTTTTAATACCAGCACCTGGGGAAGGAGCAGGGTACTTGTGAGAGCCCTGCAATTGAACCCTGCACTTTTGCTGGTGTAGTTTCACCTAAGGGCACCCTGGAGCCAGTGAAACAGTTCTGATTTCCCTTGGGGTGTTGTTAAGAGCGGTGTTAGGCTGGTGACAGGGGGACAGCCCTACTGGGAGAGGGCTGGGATGACAGCCACCCTCCCGTGGGACAGCCACCAGCTTGTGTGGCCGGGCCCATGGCCACCTTGGGGCCAGGGACCAGCTTCATAGAATCAGAGAATCATTCTGGTTGGAAAAAACCCTCAAGATTATAAAGTCCAACTGTTAACCTAGTTCTGTCACCACTAAACCATGTTCTAAGAACCTAATTTATGCATCTTTTAAACACCTTCAGGGATGGTGACTCCACCACTGTCCTGGGCAGCCTGTTCCAGTGCCTGACAACCCTTTCTGGGAAGAAATTTTTCTCTAATATCCAATCTAAACCTTCCCTGGTGTGACTTGAGGCCATTTCCCCTCATCCTATTGCTTGGTACTTGGGACGAGAGACTGGGTGTGTGCTGGGTGTAATTCAGTTGGAGGAAGGGAACCAAGGATCTTTTCATTAGGCTATTTGTCCAGGGAAATAGGCTTTAAGACAAACTAGGTTTGTTGGTTATGAAAGCAACAGTGAGCATGGCTTAGCAGAACTCAGCAGTGGAAGTTGGGAGGTAAACTTAGGGGGGTCTCCTCAAGAACTTGCACAGGGACATGTTGTCAAGCAAAGGCAAAGCAAGAGCCAGGCACTGCAGAATGAAGCAGAAAATACCAAGAGGAAATAANAAAACCCTGGCCCAGGTTGCCCAGAGAGGTGGTGGATGCCCCATCCCTGGAGACATCCCAGGCCAGGCTGGACGGGGCTCTGAGCAACCTGATCTGGTGAAGATGTCCCTGCTCGTGGCAGGGGTGGCACTGGATGAGCTTTGAAGGTCCCTTCCAACCCAAACTATTCTATGATTCTGTGATTCTGTGATTCTATGACCCTTTTCGGCCAGGCCACTGAGCCCCCGCAGCTGCCCCATCACACACACCAGCCGCCCCGCCCCCCCCCGCGCTCCTCCCAGCCACCAGGGGGCGCTGTGGCCATGCGGGGCCCTGCGGCCCGGTGCTCTGCGAGCGGTCTCCCGGAAGTGACGCTATTGTTTTTGCTGCAGCACTTCCGGCGACGGCTGTCGGGCCGCCATGGACATCCTGAAGCGGGAGATCAGCCGGAAGCGGCAGCAGCTGGAGGAGAAGGAGCTGGTGGGGGTGAGGGCGGCCGGGACGGGGCCCAGGAGCCGCCCGGGGTGGGGAGAACGGCCTGAGGGGGAGGCTCGGGGCGGGGGCGAGGCGGGAGCGGCCCGGGATGAGATTGGGAAGGGGAGAGGAAGCGGCCTGGGCCGGGGGTGCGGGTGTCAGAGCGGCCTGGGGAGGGGTTGGGAGGGTCAGGAGAGGCCCGGGAGGGGTTTTGGGGAAGAGGAGCCGGGTCGGCCCGGGAGGGGGTCAGGGGAGGAGCCAGGGGGAATTTGGGGCTGGACGCTCTGGGGATGGGGTAGCAGCCGGGCCTCAGGGCCTCGCCGTGTGCCTCTGCCTTTGGGAGCTGGTTTAGTTAGTTATTCTAGGCACTGAGAGATGAGGAAAACCCGAGCTACCTTTGGTGAATGATGTGTGGATCACTTTCCTTTGTGGGGATCCCTTTCGTTTGTGGGGATCCTTTTCCATTGTGGGGATCCCTTCCCCTTGTGTGGATCCCTTTTCCTTCATGAGCTTATAAACACTCCCAGGAGAGCAGAGCGCTTGTGTGGGTGTCTGAGTTTTGGTTGTGGTGTCAGTGGCTGAAGTCGGGAGCTGCGATCAGAGGCTGTTGTAGGTCAGGCAGGCAAAGTGTGAAGAAAGAAGTTAATTATTCATATTAATCAAAGGAAATACTTTGGGGTGACCACAGTTACCAGCTGTTGTGTGTCTGGAAGATCTTCTTGAACACGTTTCTGCATTGATGTGCTAAGCAAGTTTACGAAACACTCTGTACAAAGGTGATTTTTCCCACCTCCTTGATTTAGTGTAAAATGGCGTATTTTATACTGTTTATTTAAATAACTTTACTGTGCTCCAACCTGGGCCTTGTCAAGCACATCTGAAGTGAAGCTTTGTGCTAACAAGTACTGTGGTCTTATGAGGCAAAGAGCATTTTTTTCTAAGCTCTGGTGAATACATTGTGCTTTGACACCTGCTTGTGCAAATGGGCTGCAAAGTCACTCTGTGCTGCTCATTTCTAGAGGTGCTTCCAACTAGTTCCCTTTATAGGACAACGTAGCCACCTCTCTGAAAGAATGTAGCTGTATTCGCCGTATCAAGTAAGGAAGTTTGAACCGTTTTTGCCCAAGTATGTGAAGCTATGAACTGTTAACAGTTCTCTTCTCTTTTAGGGAAATAAGAAATATTTCAAACGTAGCGAGTTAGCTAAAAAAGAAGAGGAGGCCTACTTTCAGAGATGCGGCTACAAGGTATGGTAATTGTTCTTCCAGGAATTTATATGTTTGCTTTAAAGTCTAAATTTTATTATCAACAGTATAAATGTTGTTACTGATTATTGTTGTTCTTTGTTCAATCTGTTAATGTGATACATTAGCCTGTAAATGAGAAGCCACCTGGAGAGGTATGAGTTTCCAAACCCATTTTCAATGCAGGAATAGATATGCATGATATACAGCTACTTAAGTTTGTGTTATGGTTTGGCTTTTATTTATTTTATTTATTTTTTTTGGTGGAAAGCATGAAGTGGCTTGGGGTCAAAGCTTGTCTTCCTTTGTTTTTAAATTGTGCTGTTAGGCATGAACACTGGGTCTGATGTAGCCACCTTCCCCCACCCATTATTGGGAACAAAATGGATACATTTGGATAATTTTATCCATTCAGATGATTTTTGCGGTCCGGTCAAAATGTCCAAAAGAAATCAGTATAGCATGGTCGCATATTAAAAAGATTTACCAAGTTTCATACTGTATATATTTGTATTTTGGTTTTGGCCATCAACCATCCAGCATTGCACGAGTGCAACAACAGCATTTATCTTCTTGCTGGCAAATTATGAGAGAACAATTGGTAACCTTGAGTGCATTTTGCAACAAATGAGTGATCTGGAAGGCTTTATCTGCCTGGAAATGGTGTCAGGGCAATGGTTTATGGAAATGGGAAGAATGTTGTTTTGTTTTACAAGTGTGTGTGTCTGCCTGCCTGCTTGCCTGATCCTACGTGTATGCGAGGGGGGACACGTTCCTGTGGGGACGACAGAGGCTTGTAATCGCGTTTGCTGTTACTGGGCACAAATAGGAGCTTTGTTTTCAGTTGAACTTTACCCAGTCGGTGACTTATTCTGAAACCTTGATCTGTTTGTGGAATATTTGAACATCGATGCCAAAACGATTCTCGGAACACGCAGCATATAGTCGTGATAAAGTGTTCTGTGAATCCAGTCGCTTTTAAAAGTGGAAATGACTACGCGATGCTTTTTGAGCATTAGCTTGAATTCTTCAGAACCTCATGTGGTGATTAGAATGAATTTATCTCTACTGCTGCATTACCAATTTTGGTTTGAATGTAACCCTGAAAATGGTTTTAAAATAAGTTGCTTCATTAAATTTAGTGCCTTTTTTGAGCCTCCCAGATTTCTGCATTTGGCCTTTGCTGCATTCGTAAGATTTAGAATATAGACTGATTTCTTTTTTAATTCAGGTGCTTTTTTTGCTTTGCTTAGATTTGATCAGTTGTAATAATTTGATTTGTTCGAAAAATAAAGCACTGAAACAAAAAAAAGTGTGGTAAAGATATTACTTGTAACTTGTGGAGTCCAGGTGACAGAACGGATCAAATCTTTTCCCCCAATGCTGCTGTCTCTTTATGATTTCAAGAGTGTTTGTAAGTTTAAATTTGTATGTATCCTTCTGCCATGGGAGTGTATTTCTTTACATGTATATTTACACAGTTCTTCCATATTTTCTGTCCCCTGTCAATTCCCCCTTTCCTGCATTGATAGAAGTTTTATTTTTCCCTTTCCTTTACATGTTAAGTGTTGATTTGATTATCCTTCTCTTGTTCGTTTCAAACACCTTTGGTCGTAGAGTTGATTTCTGTGTGTGTTAATACAGCAGTGAATGTAGATTTGTGGCTGAATCGTGTAGCTGGAGCCACAGGGGTGGATCCTGACACCCACATGGAGTCATACTCACATGGGAGGGCAAGACTGGCGCATTGGCCTGAAAGAATAGAAAAGCTTCTTTAAAAAAAATCTGTACGTTTATCAAACTGATCAGCCCGAATACAGACTGGACATGACAATGCCTGTACATGGAGAATGTGACAGGGTGCTGTAGGATTAAGTGGAGCATTTCCCTTTTAGCAAGAATGGAAAGGAAATAAATTCTAATAAGGAATCTAGGTAAAAAGAAGATGTAAGTACTAGAAATGTTTCCTTATTGTAGGAATGTTACCCACAGCAATCTGCTTGTGCTGTCAGAAGTGTCAAATTTGAGCTTCTAAAGGGAACTGTGGCAACATGACTGCTGTCTCAAAGTTACTTTGATCAAAGAGTTGTTTTGCATTATTAAAATATTGATTAATGAAGGAAAGCTCTGTTTGATTCAGGGGCCTTCTTTTAGATTAAGAGGAGTTGTTAATGAGATCTTCTCCTTGTGAGAAGTTGTAGATGCCTTTTTATTTTAACCCGCAAGAAACTGTGGCAAGCTTGTTAGAAAGTTGTGTTACCTTCAACAACGTTCTCTCAAACCCCATTAGAAACCATGGATCACTGGTAATTGTACTCAGCTTACTGAAGGTAGAGATAATAAGCATTTTAAGCTGACAGTGCCACCAAAAGCAGCAGCCCCACTCTCTCGCTGCCCTTGGGATTTCATTTCTGCCCTTGTGCCCGTGCATGTGCTGCGCCTGGTGAGCTGGGTGAAGAGGTCACGCTAAGTGGGCTGGGAAGAGTCCATTTCTTTGTGTTTGCCAGGGGATTTTGTATTTGAATCATAGCGATGCAAACGCTTTTGTATGGGTAAGGAGGAGAGGGCAGGAATCAACAGGCAGAGGGTGGATTTGCTATTTTTGGCATCTGCCTGCTGAAGTGATTGCCCAATTTCAGCAATTGTCCTTTGCATTTGCTGATGGAGACAGACTTTTTAGCAGGCCCTGTTGCGATAGGACAAGGGGTGATGGTTTTAAACTAAAAGAGGGGAGATTCAGGCTGGACATGAGGAAGAAATTTTGTACACTGAGGATGGTGAAACCCTGTCCCAGGTTGCCCAGAGAGGTGGTGGATGCCCCATCCCTGGAGACATCCCAGGCCAGGCTGGGAGCAACCTGAGCTGGTGAAGATGTCCCTGCTCATGGCAGGGGTGGCACTGGATGAGCTTTGAAGGTCCCTTCCAACCCAAACTATTCTATGATTGTATTCCATGATTCTGTGATTCCTGCAACTTGCAGAAGTGTTAGTTAAATATTGATATTCTGTGAAATTCAATTATAGACAAGAAAAACTACGAAACTAAAGGTTTCTATTGTCATATTAAAATCCGTGTTCCAGAGTTCTCTGTCTTTACATTGCTATCAATATATGGGTTTATTTCCATCAGCACATTTGTAACTGTGTCTGTGGAATGTAGGTGCAGCAGCAAGAAGAGGAGGAGCAACCACTGACTTCATCAAATCCAGTGCTGGAACTGGAACTGGCAGAAGAAAAGTTACCAATGACCCTTTCCAGGCAAGAGGTAAAATCAGCCACCATCAGCAGA
Source organism: Pampusana beccarii (assembly GCA_013399365.1). Lineage (NCBI taxonomy): Eukaryota > Metazoa > Chordata > Aves > Columbiformes > Columbidae > Pampusana > Pampusana beccarii. The sequence goes on from VWYH01006488.1 coordinate 148,373, forward strand.
CTCTTTGAGTTTACAGCAAATGCATCTGAAATTTCTTGTTAGGGCTGCTTTTTCTAGTGAAGTGTACATTTTATGGCAGTTTGTATGAAATAATAAGCCTCCAGTCTTCGCTCATTAAGGATCTGCTGTCCAATTGAATGTGTGGGGAGGTAGAGATGGGTAGAGCCTCTTGTTATATGGGTTTGCACAGTGCACTATAGCAATTTACAGCTCTTTCAGATCAATTCTAGAACAGTACCCTGAATGTTAGTATTATCCTTGGGTAATACTGAAGAGGGCATGCTGGCTTTTTCCAAGATTATTTTCCCCCAGCTTCTTTTCCTTGTAGCTCATTGGCCTGAACCCAAATTTAGAAATGTAAGTTTTAGAAGCTCACCTTGATTTCTAGAAGAAAAAGTCCTGAAGCCAGAGCAGCTGGTATGTTCTTTGTCCTTTCCAAGGATAAAAATACCTATGTGAATGCTAGTGCACAAACAGATCTGTACCCCAAAGCAGAAGAGAAGCAGGAAGCTCAGAATTACAGAATAAATTCTAATTTTGGAAATACAGAAATTTGCAGCTGAGATCATCTGAGGATGCCACACATCCCATTCATTTTGCAAGATACTTGCTGTTTTTTACAGGAGTATATGACAGGCTGTTGGTTTCGTATTTGGTTTGAGGTTCGGTCTGTGCGTCCCCTGTAATGCGCAATGTCTTGCTGCTATTGATCTACTTGGGTGCGTGTTTTGATTGTGGTTGAGGTGTTGCCGCTCTCTATCCACCCTTCATTTTGTGATATATTTGCAAGTCAAATGCTTGCCGACATACAGAAAGATACTTGAACTGAATAAACAAATCAATGCCTCGATTCATTTATTTTCTTGTTGTCCAACCTGTCTATTGGTATAACAAAGTGGTGGCATGAAAGGAAGTGCAAACCCTTCTCTTGATCACCAAAGTATTGTGTGGTGATTCGTAGATCTATAAGCCTATTGCTCACACACTAGATAAATATCGGTGAGTATAAAGAGATGTAGAAGCAACATGTGAGATAAGGAATCAGGAGAATTAAGTTCTGTTTTTGGCTATGCCTATGACTTTGCAAATCAGCTGAGGGGGGATATTACACTTCCGTTTTATCTAAAGTTACTATCCTATTAGATTATAGGAATTAATATTTGCCAGATGCTTAAGGATGAGAGTTTTCAGGAAATCCATCTTGCAGATATGCTGGGACAACCTGCAGCCAGGTTAGGGAGTATTTTTATTGCCCTATGCAAGTAGGTGAGTGAGATTTCTTTTGTGATTTTCAGAACAGTTTTTAAGCTCTGCCAGAGGGATGATTTTTGTGTTTTTGTTTAAACAAGTCAGAGCAGGAAGAAGTCAGGCTACACCAAGCGGCTTAGAGTTTTACGCAAAATTTAGATTGGTAATATTTGGAATGACCTTTCACTGAAATACCGTGGGAATCTTATATTTAGATTGTAAAGTGTCTGGAACATTTTTCCACTGCTTAAAATATTGCCATTTCCTCTCCAGTCCAGCTCAGCTTGTTATTATAAGCAAAGTAAATAAATCTGTCATTCTGGATTTTATTTTGCTTCCTTTTACGAGTTTGCGCAAGGGAACGCTTTGATTCTTTTCAGGTTATCAGGAGGTTACGAGAGAGGGGTGAGCCGATCCGACTGTTTGGAGAAACAGATTATGATGCATTTCAACGGCTGAGGAAGATAGAAATTCTTGCGCCTGAAGTGAACAAGGTAAGGCTGGCTGGCTATTAGTTATTTGTAGTGGGATAACCAGTGAGGAATTCTCTAAGAGTTACAGAAAATCAGTTTTAGTAACTGTTAATTTTCAGGAGGGAGGGGTGGTACAGAGCAATTTATTGCCTGAAAAGTTATGTTAAATGTCGTTGTTTTGTCCACAATTACAATTTCTTATGCCTGATAGTTCAACCCTAGGCCTGTTTCAGTTGAAAAAGGGGTCTCCAGGTGGCAGGAGTACCCCAGCCTGGGTTGTTACCTGCTTTTTAACCAGCACAGAAGAATCATTTACTATTAAAACTAGCCTGTGTTTGTGATTGTATGCATTTCTGAGAAGGTAAGTAAGAGAAGGATTGCATCCCGTCTTTCTGGTATGTAGATGGTTTTTTCAAATCCCTCGATTCCAGAGCTATAACTTCTTAGGGAATCTTTTTCTCCTCTCTTCCCTTTGAAGGAGCTATCCATTAAAAAAAATGTCTGTAAGATATATCATAATTAACTGATTTATTCCTCTTGTCTTAAGAATTGATTAGTTAAGTGAGGAGACGCAATTGGGCTTTGTTTTGCCTTCACTGTCAACCAAATTTGCAACCCAGCTAAGAGAGTGACAATTTGGATTTTCTTCCCTAATTTGTGGCAAACTGAGTTGTTTGAAATGTCTTGGCTGGGGCTGCACGGAAAAGTCTGTTCATGTTCAAGTCTTAAAAAAAAGAAGCAGATCTAAAGGCTTAAAAAAAATTTCTGCTAATAAAAGCTTCCCTTGCAGGGACATGAATGACAGTAGCAGGAATATTAGGAAATAGCGAGCTCGTAAATAGGTTTGTGCTGGATTTTTGTGTTATGTGTTTCAGTTACTCCTATTGCTGTGTGTTGTTTAGAATGTGGATAGTCACGGTAACCAGTTTGTGGTTGAGGCATTTCTAGACTACTAAATGATTAATAGAAACGGTCCAGACAGTCACGTATGATGATGGTAGAGGGGAAATGACTGTGCCTATGTATTCCCAGTGGAGTGGCTGAATTTATCTTAGGGTAAGGAATGTCACACTCTTTTATAGAGCTTTATATTTTGTGTCTCAAGATAAAAATGCAGGTCCTCAAACTGTGACTAAGCCGATTTTCTTGTTCTATTTAAAAGCAGCTCTTAACTGTAGCATCAGTTTGAAACCATGCATGTGATTTTTCTTTATCACCTATTCTACAGCAGGGGATTTTAAACACTTAATCGGCATAAAATATTTTAGAATGTTTAAATCATTGATAATAAGGGGAAGACGTAAATGTTTTATGTGATAGTACTGAAGAAGTGTTATTTACCTTATTTACAGATTTTTTCAGGGCAGGTGTGATGACTTGTAGAGCTGATGGTGGTTATGGTCTGGTTTCTGTTTGTTTGGGGGTGGTTCAGCACATTGTTTGGAGAAAATGTCTTAATGAAAGTCCTAATCATTGATTGTCCTCCATGCTTTTCTGGTGAAAATATGGTAAAAAGTCTTTTTCATAGATCTGAACATTGCAGAAGTTCATGCACCTGCTTTTTGTGAAGTGCTGAAGCAATCCAAAAACTGTCCTTTTAATTCAATTTAAATTCAGGCAACAAAGCTAAACCCTTATGCATGTTTTTACAGAATGGGACTTTTCTTAAACAGAAGTTGGATGCTCACAGTGACAGTACTGAACTGCTTTTATTTATTTGAGGGTGGTGTTTGTTTTTTTTTTTTAGTAATTATTAGTAATTTCTTGTCTTTTCCAGGGCCTGAGAAATGACTTGAAGGCTGCTTTGGATAAGATTGACCAGCAGTATCTGAACGAAATTGTAGGCGGCCAAGAAGCGGGAGATGATGACTCACAGAATGACTTGAAAGTCCATGAGGAGAACACTACTATTGAAGAACTAGAAGTACGTGATGGGTAGATTTTAATTAAGGAATTTTAGATGTACTATATTATTGTGAGAAAGCCTCAGGATTGTTTAGACAAAGTTATCTTGTTTTCAACATCTGACTTTGGCATTCTGAAGTATCCTGTTAGCAAATTCAGGTTTCTAAGCCTTGCGTGCCTACAGTAGACGTGTGAAAACTCAAGTGGTCTTTGTTTACAACACCTCATGAAAAAAGGGACAGGAGTTGCCTGCAAGGAAAGTTGATCCAGTTAGGATTCCCTCTGCAGGGGGTTTTGGAAGTAGATTTTAATAAAAATATACTACCTGGTCATAATTTGTAAAGCCTTTCCAATGAGTATTTGAGAGGGTAATGGGCTTAGTACTGGACTCTGAAAAATAGACAACACAGAAAGATTGTTTGATATAAAAACATCCAGGACCAAGAAGAAGTGGCAGTCAGAAGTAGGCAGATCACAGAAAAGATAAGAAATACAGTGCCAATGTGTCCCAGAAAGTTCATCGCACATGACTACTGTGTTCTGAAAGAAAACCGCAGTATTTGTGTGAGTAGAGACTGAGTGCCATGAAATGCATTCAGCGCTTGGTGTTTCAGGGTGATGTTTTGACAAGCTCATTAGCTAGAGCTGAAGACTTTTACCCTTCACCTTCAAAAGTCTTTTCAGAAGTTATTCTTCATATCATCCTTCCAAAAGTGTGTTTAAGAAATAATCTGATTTATAACTGAAAGCTCAAACGAATACATTATTATAAGGAGACAGTCTTTGGCTTTTTTGTTAGGGTACCAGGGTTTCTGGTATAAAATACCTGCAGTACCAGAATGGATACCAGTTGTAATGGGGCTGCACATACCGATCTGTTAGTTTTCAAAATAGTCCAATTTTGGGGCAGTAAGCCATGGAAGTAATCTTTTTCTGAAAAGTTTGTAAACACCGCAGTCTTAATTTTATGCTACTTAAACTGCACTCCCTGGAGCATAAAGGCTTCTACTGAATTTGGTTCTAAATCTGGGAGATCTTTTTTTAACCAAACTTACTTCAGAAATGTGAGAGTGATGGAAACAGATTATCGATGCAACTATATCTACTGGAAGATGTTTCTAGAAATGCTGTATTAACGATTTTGAGATTTTGGCAGAAAGCTAAAGCATTGGAGCATACTGGTTTGGGGTTTTTTTGTTTGTTTGGTTTTTTTTAGAGTTGTTCCCTGAATTTCGCAGTTACAATTAAATGAAATGTTAAAAAGCCCCAGTACATTGAAGAATTGAAATAGCTTAACAAAATAATTAGGTTAATTGATGGCTTTGGGGATCTCAAAAATGCAGCGCACCCGCAGTTCCCCTCAATACACTGGCTGTGAGACACCTGCTAATTATGCCAATAATTTAGTAGTTAATCAATGAAAAATTCCTGTTGCATTGACTTTTCAGAAATAATCGTATTGGCTTTTTGACTTAAATGTTTTTAATAGATTAATGAATCTCAGTAGCATCTATAGCTGTTTAATTCCATCGATTACAGTTCACAATGCAGTGAATTGTGCTCTGCTATGCTGGTGCTGGCAAACCTGTGGAAATAATGTGGAAATAATTGCCTTTTTTCTCCTGTTCTAGGTTTTGGGAGAATCCTTAGGACGGGGTGATGATCACTATGATATGGACATCATAACGAAGTTCTTGAAGGTAACAAACTCTAGTAGGTTAATTATTCTGTAGCCGTGTCATTTTTTTACTATTGTGCACATACATTTTGTGAAAAGAAGGGAGGGTTTCAGCTGCTTGGAGAGAAAACCTCACACATTATGCATAAGATGTGAGTTTTTTAAAAATCCTTGGCACTCCACAGCCTTAGTCTCAATAGTGACTTCTGCTAGACCTGGAGAAGAGCTGTTGGGAGAGCAGCATTCTTCAAAACCTGGCCCTACTTTTCCAAATAAAATAAATATAGTTTTGATTTCCGTATGAAAATTGAGGCAGTTGTATGTAGTCCCTTCCATGTACTATTGTGGCGTTAGAAACTTCCGAGGAGTCTCTGCCTTTCTTCCCAGGATCAGTGCAAGCTGAAATGAAACTTCACCCGGTCCCGTTATGTGAAATAAGAGAGTTTTAAAGGAAGTCCAGTAGCTTTGCTGAGGAAATGGGTTCAAGTGGATGGTAGAAAATTGTTTCCTGGCAAGAAGCCTCTATTGGCTCCCATTTGAGTCAGATGGTCCCTGTCTAACTGTTGTGATAATCAAAGTCACAGCAAGAGTTGAAGGTTTCATTTGTGTGTATCAGATACACCGACATTTTAATATATAGTAGTTTGAGCCGGGCAGTCAAGCAAAGCTCAAAAATAGTTTTCCAGGTGGAAAGAAGGAACATTTGACATGTTTGCTGTCTGGTGTGTTGAATTTTCACTCTCATCTTTACTGTTCCTTGGGCTCCTTCTCAGAAGTTATCCTGAAACATGAGCATTCTACTGAGATTTCGGTTCTTTTACATACCCTTCCTCCTCTCAGTGCTGATACCAACACTGTTGTTCCCCTGTACATGCCTTTTTATACACACTCCTCCCTCCCTCACGTGTTTTTATGATAGGAAAGTTGTTCATATCCCTCCAAAAGAGGTTTCTTGCCTTTTAAATTCAGATTTCTCCAAAAAAACTCATTTTTGCCATGGTGGGTTAAACCAGTGTTCCCAGCTGCTTTCCGGGGGTGTCACTAGATGGCACCATGACATCAATGTGCTTGTTCCTCCTGCAGTTTCTTCTTGGAGTTTGGGCGAAGGAGCTGAATGCCAGAGAAGACTACGTGAAACGGGGGGTGCAGGGGAAGCTGAACAGCGCCACGCAAAAGCAGACGGAATCGTACCTGAGGCCGCTCTTCAGAAAACTTCGGAAAAGGGTGAATCGCTTTTCAATGTCGCTACCCTGTAAGACTTATTTTAGGTTACGCTTTCAAAGAACCCCATGGTTCATGCCCTTTCCTGAGGTAATGTTGCCTTCACTGAAGAAGAGAGGAGAAGGGAGTTGGTCAGAATTTCTGTGTCTAGAGCCCAGGACTCCCAGGTCTGACCTTTTTATTCTGCCCAGTGAATTCACCCTGGCCGCTGCTTCTCCAGGTGTCACTTTACGTATCACCTGTTCTCTGGGTTGCAAACATAGTAGAGAACTGGGATTGTGCTTTGCGCTTTGCTGCTAACTGTGAGGTGTAACCACTTAACCAGCCACTTGAGGGAAGTGATTGTGCCGCTCTGCTCTGCGCTGGTGCGGCCTCGCCTGGAGCACTGTGTGCGGTTCTGGGTGCCACAGGATAAAAAGGATATAAAGATACTGGAGAGTGTCTAGAAGAGGCTATGAAGTTGGTGAAGGGTTTGGAGAAGAAGCCGTATGAGGAGCAGCTAAAGTCACTGGGTTTGTTCAGCCTGGAGGAGACTGAGGGGAGACCTCATGGCAGCTGCAGCTTCATCACAAGGGGAGCAGGAGGGGCAGGGCTGATCTCTTCTCTTTAGTGACCAGTGACAGAACCCGAGGGAATGTCAGGAAGATGTGCCGGGGAGGTTCAGGTTGGACATTAGGAGAAGGTTNCTCACTTCAGATCCTTCATCTAAATAACAAAGATGTTTTCCTTTGTTGAAGTCGTCAAGCTCGGGTAGGTGCTAAACTTTGTATAAATACTGAGTAGGATGATTTTCCTGAGCTGCTATTCTAAAGTTGTCTGTTTTTTTTTTCCTTCTCCTGTAGACACTTCCTGCAGACATCAAAGAATCAATAACAGATATTATTAAATTCATGTTGCAAAGAGAATATGTGAAGGTAAGTTTGTTTGCATTCTTCTGGCATGTTCAGGCTGTCTGGTTCTAATCGATTTAGTTTATTACTTCAACATTTTGCATTTTGAAGATACCTAGTTGGAAATACAACATATATTCAAACAAAATGAAAAATGGCTATTACAGGTTAAGCTCCAGGTAGTGTTTGATCCACAGCCTGTCAGAAGGTCTTTTGAGGTTGGTGAAACTGCAGAGCTTTGCAAACACAAAGAGGATTTTTCTCAGAGATGGCTATATTAAGTTGCAGAGGAATCCTCTATGGGAAACCTGATATTGTAAGGTTAAATGAAGGTATTGAATTAATAGTAATAGGGTGTTGATTAATTAATTAGGAATTAATTGAAGCGAACTGAGTTATTGAGTATGAGACACTGTCCCTTTCTTTGGCTATGCTCACATAAGCTGGCCTGGTGAGGTTGAAGTAAGTTAATGGAAAGTTTTTTGAACAAAATTTACTTACTGGAGGAGGCAGGAGGACTTTGGCACACAAGATCAAATGCAGAGTTGGGTTTTGTTTGTTGCTGTTTTCAGAAGTGGAACTCAAATACCGATTGCATTTGCAGCTTGTGTGTGCAGAGGAAATTGAGATGTGTTTTGCCTTTAAATTTCTAGTATTTCTTCTTATTCTTGTGAGGAGTTGAGATAATTTGTCAAATAAGCAAGCAGACTGGCTTTTGTTATTGAAAAAAAGCTTAGATGGCCTAAGGCAAGTTTAATCCAAATCATTTGATTCTCAAATTAAAATTGCGGGATGTACGATAGTGGGCTTTTGTTTTGGGGCTTTTATTTTCTTTCAGCCATCGCTATTATGCTGAAATTCCCCTTTTGATGCCTTCCCACGTGGGGCATCTGGCAGTGCCAAAATGCTCTGCGTTCTGATGCCCTTTCTGTTTTGCTAATTGTGCCTGCGCTGTGTTCCTCCAGGCGAACGACGCTTATCTTCAGATGGCCATTGGCAACGCGCCCTGGCCTATCGGTGTCACCATGGTTGGCATCCACGCTCGAACGGGTCGTGAAAAGATTTTCTCCAAGCACGTAGCCCACGTTCTCAACGACGAAACTCAGAGGAAATATATTCAGGTAAGATTAGTTTTGGAAATTAAACAAATTTCCTTTTGGAGTTAGGGGATGTTTGAGAAATAATAGTTTTATAGCTACAGGTGATGTGGTAAAAAGATCCTAGAAATGGACAGTTGCCTTAGTTTGGGTCAAGCGTAACACCCGTTTAATAGGTGGCTCATCCTGGACCTGAAGGCTGTTCAGTGCTGGGCTAGGAATGGAGTTTAATGGATTTTTATGTATCTTAACTATCGTGATGCTGTATGAACACCAAAGGAGCTGTGAAGGCATGATTTGTTCTGAGTTCCTTTGCTGCTTAACTCATAGTTTTAGCATCATGCATGGAATTTCACAAAATCACAGAGTGGCTGGGGTTGGAAGGGACCTCTGCAGACCATCCAGTCCAACCCACCTGCTAAAGCAGGTTCACCAGAGCAGATCACACAGGAAGGTGTCCAGCTGGGTTTGAATGTCTGCAGAGAAGGAGACTCCACAACCTCTCTGGGCAGCCTGGTCCAGGGCTCTGGCACCTCAAAGGAAAGAAGTTTCTCCTCATATTCAGGTGGAACCTCCTGTGCTTCAGTCTGTGCCCATTGCCCCTCATCCTGTCATCGGGCACCACTGGAAAGAATCTGGTCCCATCTTCTTGAGATCTCTGGAGATATTCATAAACATTGATGAGATCCCCTCTCAGCTTCTCTTCTCCAGGCTGAACAGCCCCAGCTCTCTCCGTCTCTCCTCATAAGAAAGACGCTCCAGACCCCTCATCATCTTTGTAGCTCTCCACTGGACTCCCTCCAGTAATTCCTTGTTCTTCTTAAACTGGGGAGCCCAGAACTGCACACCAAAATCCAGATGTGGCCTTACCACGGCAGAGCAGAGGGGGATGAACAACCTCCCTCGACCTGCTGGACACGCTTTTCCTAACGCACCCCAGGTACCCCAGGGCATGTTGTTGACTCGTGGCCAACCTGTTTTCGACCAGAACTCCCAAGTCCTTCTCTGCAGAGCTGCTTTCCAGTTCTTTTGTAAGGCGAAAATTGGCTTGTGGATTATGCATCTACAGAGGCAGGCTCCAGTTAGTGTAATACGTGCTTGGAAATATTTAATGGATGAAATAGCTTATGTTAAACTAAATAGTTTTGTTGTTAGTCTATGTTAGAAGAAGGATTTAGACTGTGAAGGAACATTGTTGTTGGTCTCAGCATGGCCACAATGCTGCTTCTCCAATTTTGGTGAATAATTTGCCAACTATGTCCATTTACCACCGTTTGAGCAGAAAGATCTCTACTCTGTAGTGTCGCTTGATCTCTCTTTACATACCTTGTGGAAGATACGACGTATGTGAAGTGCCCAGTTTGCCCTTTCTCTGCTTTTGGGGTTACACGTGTTGGTGAAGGAAATCATTGTGTTCATCGTCTCACTGTGAATTTCATATCTGTCCTGAATTACACAACTTACTGAAGCACCAAGACAGAGTTGGCTTTAAACACGTGTGTTCTCCACATTGGTTTTAAATACCAAGTCTTATTTAATTAGTCTGGCTCCAACTGGAGCATGAAATATTTATTATCTGTCCTCCCAGCAGTTACATCAAGCGAACGTGTTTCTGATTTACAACGAACCTGGGATTGCAACATCCCACCCACTCATTATGGTGCTAGGACGTGTTTTCCGGAGTCGCCTGGATCGAAGGGCCCAAAGCTCATCTGTTGAATCATTTTTCCCTCAGCGAGAAACCATCTTCCATGCTGAGCATCTAACGACAGGGACACGACTCTGCCATCTTGGAGTACCATGTCACTGCCAAATAACGCTCCCACCGCAGCACTTTTCTTCCTTCTTTGTTAGACTTTTCTGCAGGACTTGAAAGAAAATAATCATAGGGTTTCCGTCGCGTTGGTTTTTGGCAGTTGACGCCTTGAAGGAACTGAAAAGTCCACATTCTGCTTTTCTTGATAACTCCTTTGGTTTGCCTCCACGGTGCAGGCCAGGTGTGGTACCACCACAGCGAGGATGACACCTCTCCTCCAGAATAATCGTTCCTTTCTTCTTGTAGCTGTGAAGCCTGTTTTGATGTTAGAAATCGCTTTTTGCCCTGTAGAATTACTTCGAATATTCAGGTTTCTTTTCAATATCTTTTCTTGTTCATAGTACTGTTTTCTCCTGCAGTGGTGAAGAGGGATTAAAGCATCACTGTGATCCTTCACTGCGAATCTGTCGTGAGGGACTGAATCTGTGGTCTTTTCAGTTATGCCAGACTCCTCTAATAATGGAAATAACTTTGCACTTCGCAGGCAGAAAGGCTGATAAAAACTGGAAAAACAACCAACTGAAAAAACCCACAACCCCAAAATAGCAGCTGTTTGTCTTGAGTTATTCTTGTTAAGCTTAAAAATACTGTAAGCTGTTAAGTTTGTTTGACAGCTGCAGTTTTATTACAGAATTGTCCTTGTTTTGTTAATTCCCAGGGGCTGAAGAGGCTCATGACCATTTGCCAGAAGCACTTCCCAACAGACCCCTCGAAGTGTGTGGAGTACAACGCGTTGTGAGGCTCTGCTGCCTCCCCCGCCTGCCTCAGATTTGCATCTCCAAGACCCAGAGAGGAGCAAAGAGATGCGGTTTGTGCTTTAACACCGACAGGAACTTGGGGTGGGTTTTGCGAAAAAGCACAAAGCAGCAGATTTCTCTACAGCTTCCTTTTTACAAGCCCCGTTTGTTTAGATTTCTGTTTAAATCTGTGCTTTACGCTGAACACATCCAATATACAGCAGAAGGTTGGTTTGGTTTGGTTTGTTTTTAAGGGGTTCTGACCAAGACAACGACCAGGGGACAATGAACGTGACTCTTGCTTTTATTTCAATTTATTATTCAGGCAACCCTATAGACTGAACTGTTTCCCGTATCTTAGAGCTTTAGGTGAGACTTAGCCCCACAAGAAGTGTATTTGGAGCCTTTTTGGCCCCTTTCCCATTGGAGACTGATGTGGGGAGATGATTAGAGGGAAGCTGTTGAATCTGAATCTTGGTTATTTCTGTAAATATGAAGACTTTAATGGCTAATCTTTCATGTGGTATTTATCAGGAGGAAAAAAAAAAAAGAGTTTATATATTTCTCAGCTGAAGAATACAGCCAGCCTCAGTGCAAAGAGCTTTTGATCTTGAATGCATCTGATTTGGCTTTTTTTTTTTTGGTAACGACATGTTTAATGTAAACCTTCTGGGCTTGGGGGAAGTAATCTTATGGCTCTTGAGGCTTTCAAATCCCATTTTTCTACATCTGGAGAAAATTTCAATCTGCTGGGCATTGCAGAGAAAATAATTAGGACCTCCCATGACCACGTACAGTATTTCTAGCAGCCACAAATCGTTACCATCGTCCGTCTTGAGTGGGAACGGTGAAGAAACTCATAGAAACGCTGACGTCTGATTCTGCACAAACAGTGAAATATTCGGGCTTTGTTCGTGGTCCTCACCTCGACTGAAAATGTGGAGCAGGAACCGGTGCCCGTTTCTGAAGGCGTCACCATCTCCCGTGGGTATTCACAGTGAGACGCGATGCTGTGGGATCTGTGGTGAGTTTGGAGGAGCTTCTTGAGGAGCTTCAGGTTCTTCTGGAGACTCGCTGGATTCTAAAGTGCCTCTTTGGACACGGGAGTTTTTCAGTCCGGAGCTTCTGACCCCGGAGAAAATGTCAAGAGCTTAAACAGTTTAGAAGTAATAAAAATGAGGCTGACGAGACCTAATCAGAGCTTCGGGAGGGGCCTTTGGGGAATAGAGGGGGATTTGTGGGGAGAAGCTGGGCAGATGTCAAGAGCACGGAAGAGTTTCATTAACAGTGGTGTCTGGTGAGTTTGGTTTCTTTTTTTCGCAGCGCTCGATACAGATATTCTTTGGAGGCATTATTACAACAGGAAACATTTATCACACCACAACTTTATCCCTCTCCCCGCCCAGATGATTTCCTGAGCTGTTTCTAAATCTTCGTCCTGACCTTAGTTTTGAACTCTTTACATAATTGAGGGACAATATTGTCCCTCGTTTAGAAGAGCTATAATTTCCCTGGAAAGTGCAGCAAGTGAGTAGCCAGGGGATGGTTTAAGGAGCTTCGTAACATCTGCTGGAGAGGGAACTGGATTCCTTGGGGCATCTGTAGTAGTATTAGATAGATAGATATATATATATATATTTTAATTATTATTATTTTTTTTCCCCTCCTGCTTTGGAGCTGATTATTGAGGAGAGTTTTAATGGCACCCTGAGCACCGCTCTGAGTGGGGATGCGCCTCCTGTCGGGACGTGAATTCGGCGTTGGAATGTTTTAGTCTGCTCAGGTTCTCAAGAATGTGATTGAAGCAGCGTGCGTCCTCGCTGACAGTCCCTGAAATCCAGCCGCCCTCGCTTGAACGAATCCCACGACGGAAGAACTTTATCCCTTTGCAATTCGTGGAATGGCGCTGCACGGGGAACCGGGGAACGGAGCAGGACTTTCTCACGGCATCTCCGTGTAAGAGTTTCCAGCTGTCCGGCACGTGAGAGCCGCCTCGTCCTCGGGGACGGCGGGGGGGACGCGCTCAGGGCAGCTGCTTTTCATCATCGGGTGGAGGCTCTTTGCAGCCGGATGGCCCCGAATTGCAGCTACCAGACCATGATCAAATAGTTAATACTGCCTTTTAGCCAAAAAAATAAATCCCCAACCCACCCGAGTCTAGTTTAGGGACGAGTGGGTGTGGTGCAGCTGTCGCTGCTCGACAGCTTTTGTGGGGAGGGTACGTTACACTTCAGCAATTTAGACTTTTTCCCTCTGGGCTTCTCCAGATGTTTATTTCTGATAGTTCTTGCATTAGGCGGAAATAACTCTGCTGAATCCAAAGATTCTAGCCTTAGGATGAAGTTATGCATTCGGCACAGCTGCGTCTGGAGCGGTTTTTGGGTTTTAATGCCCCTGGTTGGTTGTTGCAGCCCCTCGCCCCCTCCTGAGCCTGGTGGTGGAAGGGGCTGCGTGAGGTGGTGCTCTCAGAGTCGGTGACACCTGCCTTGGGTCTGTGCTGTCAAGCTCGGTGGAAGCTGAATGTGTTTAATTCCTTGTTTGGCGTTTGTCTGTACTGCTGAAGGGGTTTAGGGTGTGTGGGGTCGGCGTATGTCTCCGGCTAGAATCACTGAATAGAATAGAATCAAATAATAGAATCATGGAATAGTTTGGGTTGGAAGGGACCTTCAAAGCTCACCCAGTGCCACCCCTGCCATGAGCAGGGACATCTTCACCAGATCAGGTTGCTCAGAGCCCCGTCCAGCCTGGCCTGGGATGTCTCCAGGGATCCATCCACCACCTCCCTGGGCAACCTGGGCCAGGGTTTTACCACCCTCATTGTGAAAAATTTCTTCCTCATGTCTGCCCTGAATCTCCCCTCCTTTAGTTTAAAACCATCACCCTTTGTCCTATCACAACAGGCCCTGCTAAAAAGTCTGTCCCCATCTTTCTTATTGGCCCCTTTTAAGCACTGAAAGGCCACAATAAGGTCTCCCCAGAGCCTTCTCTTCTCCAGCTGAACACCCCAGCTCTCTCAGCCTGTCCTCCCAGCAGAGCTGTTCCAGCCTCGGATCATTTCTGGGGCTCCTCTGCCCCTCTCCAACAGGTCCATGTGTGTCCTGTGCTGAGGACCCCAGAGCTGGACCAGCACTGCAGGTGGGGTCTCACCAGAGCGGAGCAGAGGGGCAGAATCCCCTCCCTGACCTGCTGCCCACGCTCCTTGTGATGCAGCCCAGGACACCATTGGCTTCTGGGCTGCAAGCGCACATTGCCGGCTCATGTCCCATCTCTCATCCACCAGCACCCCCAAGTCCTTCTCGGCAGGGCTGCTCTCCATCCCTTCATCCCCAGCCTGGATTGATACAGGGGTTGCCCAGCTGCCCGCTGTGTGATCTCCATTATAAATCCAGTCTTGCCCGAAGAATGAACCTGCCTGAGCTGTAAATGGCTTCACTTGTCTGGGGGAGGAGAGCGGTCCTGGGGGTCAGCACAGCACGTTGTGCCCTCCAAGGCTGGCGTGAGGGTGTCGGAGCTGGTTTGGGGACTGCAGGGCTTGGAGAGGTGCCTGCAGCGCTTCCAGGGCAATAAATCTGAGCCAAAATCCCAGAGCCGGGGGAACGTCTGAAAAATGTCATCGTTGCCGTGTTGTCCCATCCCAAACCCCTCTGGGGATTTACCGCACGGGATCGTCTCCCCTCAGTGATGGTGGCCGATGGTCGCGGTGGCCTCTTGGCTCCAGGTTGGTGGTGCTGGTGGCTCCCTGCGGCGCGTGGGGAGGATGGGGTGGATGATAAAAGAGGTTCTGGCGTGGACAGGAGCTCCCTGGACAGTGGGAATAAACGGAAAGAACGGGAAGCAGCTGTGCTGGGTGCTGAGGAGCGGGGACAGGTCCCTGTGCAGGGCCTGTGGCTGGTTAAATGGCAATTTTGGTGGGTGCTGGGCAGCCGCAGGGTCCCCCCTGCCCACCGAGCATCTTCTACTGCCCGAGACGCCTCTGAGCCCCTTGAGAGAACAGGGGATGGAACGAGCTGGGATCTCCTGAGGCGAGCGCCAAGTCCCACAGCATCTCTAAGGGACGGGATTTTTGGGGAGAAAGCGCAGCTTTTCCTGCCATCGGCCCCCCGACAGCAAAGGAGCGGCTCCCTGCCGGAAACCCCGCCCAGCTGTGCGCACAGCTGGACCCAGCTCTGCGGTCGCTGTGCCCTCCCCGAAAGACCACGGCAAGGCTTCATTTTGAAAATGCTTTAATAAGGAAGTGTTGACAACACCGTTTTGCAAAATGTAAAGGTAACTATACAAATTCTTAATACAAAAAGAATAAATTAAAAGCAGATCTTTTTTTTTTTTAATTCTGCAACTTTTTCTACAACATACATATTTTTTTCCTTGATTACAGTTGAACAGAATCCAGTAAAATCATTTTCCATGCTCTAAAGTCAATTTCAGAAGAGACCTAATTTTTTTCTTCTTTTTCTTTTTTTCCCTTTTTTTTTAAACTAGAGAGTCCATTTTACACAACTTGTAATAAAACTATTGACATTAATATATATGTAAAACTTTACATCTAGTTAACTAAGCAGTAACTGGTCATCTGATAGCACCTGAATGGGGAAATCGGCTATGCCTGAAACTAAAACTAATACAGAGTGAAAACAAATGGGGACTGTTTCAACATTTTCCACACTCGACTGCATATAATATCATTTAAAAATAAACCCTGCGTCCCGGTGCGGGGACCGTTCACGGGTCCTGCTGAACCCAGGGAGCGTCAGACGTGGCGACTAAGACGGTGGTTGTGGCTTTTATGTCAGACGGAGCCTTGGAAAATAAAATAAGTCAAGGAGGGGTTAAGTTGGTAAGTCAAGTGCTTGTATATAATAGCTATGTATATACCCCTCCGCCTTCTACTTAAATATGTTAATCTCATATGATTAACATTTTATGTACACTTGTGTTTAATTGAATTGAGCTAAACAGTAAAACCTGTTTTACTTAATCTGTCTTTACTACCAGACTGGCTGCTCACGTGTGCCTTGATTGCAAAACAGAAAAGCAGAACGCAAAGCAAAACTCGATCCGTTTTCTAGAAAGCTTTTTTCTCCACTCCAGCCTGTTTGCAATTCAGGCTAAACCATTTATTTGTGGGGTTTTTTTCCTTCTTGTTTTTTTTTCTTTCCCTAATTTCAGGGCTGCCACCTTTTAACCTTTGCTGCAAAACTGCAGATCTGGTCTTGGAGGAATTAAATGTTTCTTCCTGTAGTGCCCAGAGGCCTAATAGTGCCGCTGTTGTTGAATTCTTTTTAATTAAAAGAAGGTACACAGAAAAATAAAAAACCAACCCCAAACCACTTACTAGGGAAATTAAAAAGAAGACAGACAGTTGCTCAGAGCCCCTAAAAATCTGTGGGCTAAATTACTTGTTGCTGCTTAATTTGGTCCTTATTTAATCCTTTCACTTTAGCTACCAAATCTTATCAGTAAATGTCACTAATCGGTACTATCTCTTATCCGGCTAAAAATCCAATTAGGAGCTTGAAATAATTCCCACATTAAAGACCCCAAAGCGTAAAGAGATGGTGAAAGCAGCATTTTGCACGTCCGGATCAAGGGTGCAATCTCACCGCTGGCTGTTCTTCCAGCAATCGCTCGCAGGCCGGGTTTGTTCTGCTGCGGCGATTCCTCCCGCGGGCCCAGGGAAAACCCCTCGGCAGTATAAAAGAAGTATGTGCTATTTTATTTCATTTCATTTTATTTTATATTTTTTCCAGAAGGATAATTCATTTACGCTTCATGCGTGAACATGAGTTTCCTTCCCGGCTCTGCAACGGATTTCCATGGACAGATAAGGCCCTTTGCTGCCCGTCACCGTCCTCGTCCCGTCTTACCGGGGGTGTCAGACACAGCATAGCAGGCGAGCAGAGAACCCAAGCGAACATTTCTCATTCTCTACTTTTTTTAGAAACCCCATGCTCTTTCCAAGCCCAATTACGAAGAACCCATTCTCTTTTAAAAGCCTGGAATGCAGTTTTCCAGCAATTTTAATACCAAAAGGTGTGGCAGCCCCCCAAGTCGCTGTGTTTAATTTTAAACGTTTCACCCTACTTTGTCTGGTAGACGCCGTTGTTATTCTTGGAACACACACACACACACACACGCACACGCACGCTCGCATTTTTTTTTTCCTTTTTTTTTCCTTTTTTTTTCTTTTTTTTTCCTTAAACTAAAGCTAACTTCAGTTTCTGCTTTTCACAAAGTAACCCCCTCCAGCCGTTTCTTCTTAATGCCTTTCCCATAGGAAATCATCGTTTGCACGCACAAATGGGGGGAAGCCGGCTGCCTCCCCCCATCCAGTGGCAATAAAAACAGCATAGCACCGCAGTGAAGCCTAGACGTGCCAGCTTCAACATCCACCCAGATTGTGCACTTGTTCGTTACAAAAGTGTCTTTGAGGCCTTGTTTTTTTTGAAAGTTCCATGGCTTGACGTGTATAAAGCATTGCTCAAAATACGTGTAAACTTGCAGCTCCTTCCACGACGCGCTCGGACGGTTCCCTTTGGTATCAGCCGGCAGCTCTCGCTCGCGGCCAACGCCTCGGGTAGTCGCTTTTTTTCTTCCTTGCGGTCGCTTCTCGCACTGGGAAGGTTCTCGTGGTCTGCTGGGCGTCCAACGCTTTCCCTCTCCCGACAGACCGGTTCTCCCACGCAGCCGTACACGGGTGACGAGCCCTTTGCTACACTGGTGCTAACGAAGGGAAAAGGAGCGGAACAGACACAGCACCGCAGCTTTACCGTGTCAGATCGCGATGTGCTTTCCCTTTGATTTCACGTGAGCGCTTTGTGCAGAAATAGATTAGAATTTATCGGTTGTATCTGTTGGTAGAAAGGTGTTTTGTTTTTGGTTTTTTTTTTGGCAATTTTTATCTTCATCAGAGTACTAAAAAGCAAGCAGCGCAACCCCAACCTCCCCACGGACTGGTGCGCAGCCGGTCCCACCCACAGAGGTGCTGGGAGCAGCAGCGCTCGCCTCTGCTTCACCTTATGCCTTCGTCAACCTCGTTAGTCCAGGTTAACGGGAGATCGTAGCCAGCGAAGCGGTGGCGTGAGGCCGGCCCAGCCCTCCGGTGCGGCTCCAGCACCTCGCGTTGGTTCACTTTGCAGGTAGGTGGGCTCGAAGCGAAGGAGGAAATGCGGTTTTACAGGAGGTGGTCGTGTCTGCCCTTGAGTTAAATCAGAGGTTCTGGTCACAAGGACTCGCCGAACAAACTCATCCTGCCGATGTTGGTGTGGCGATCTCTGGCAGCGCAGATCTGATTGTGAGACTCTGACATGTGTTTAAGTGACGGGGTTTTACTATTTCATAACAGATGCGCTTTCAGGACTATAACATCAATTTCTCAGCCCCTGTCTCATTTTATTCTCCCCCACCCTTAAACTAATGCTCTGTTGGCTTCAGATCGCAGGTCATGGAAATCTTACCACTGTTACATGCCGCAGAATAATAAGATTTGATGTAAGCCTTGAAAGGCTTCCATCGTATCAGAGGAAAATCAATTTTTAAGTTGCCGACTGACTGCTAAGGTGGCTGCTCATCTGCGCCCGCTGCCCCGCGGGCCGTGGGAGGGCCGTGCTGTCGCGGTGGGTGTCTCAGGGCCGGTGTTCTGCAAATGTCGTCTTGAATTGCATCGTGAGAAAAGTGCTTAGAGTTGAAGCTGGTGCTGGGTGACAGTGCATCTGGGTAAGGCAAATGAGAGGCAGTGAGGTGATCTCAGAATGGCATTGATGTGATTCACTTGAGGTCAGGGGTTCACACTAGAGTCCCAGGCTTGGCTTTTTCCTGCCCATACCACTGGACATCTGCTAATTCCGGGTAGAGGGGAGCATCCAGGAAACAGCTGTCGTTGTAGTTCCTGCAGGAGAAAGGAAACTTCATTAGGACAACGAAGGCTCCTGGGACGTTCAGCCATGGGCATAAAACATCGTAGTATGGGATATTCACACGGGTGGCCTGCGGGTGTCCCCAGAGCTGACATCTGGGCTGGGCTCAGCATGCAGGGCCCTGCCTGGACCCAGTCTGCTCTTGCCTAGCAGTCCCACTGCTTTTCTTTCACTGTGGGGCTTTTTGTTTGCTTGCACAGAGCAGGAGAGACAGCTTATGGGAATTTTCTTTGCTATTTATGTTAAGGCGCTGATCAGGGTTGGCTCCTGGCTTCAGTCTGTGGAGCTCCTTGCCAGAAGAAAACACTGGGGTCAAAATCTTGTTGATATTTTGAAAAGAGACTGGTGGATTTGCATAGTAATATTCAGAATTTATGTGTCTCCCTCACACTTTGATTTTAACCAACTTCCAAACTAGGGCTTGTTTTGAGGCCAAAAGCGGGAGGTGCATTTTCCATATATGTTTCACTGTGGGATTCTCGTCCTTCCTCAGCTCCATCCCCGCCTCGCAGGACTGGTCTCGCATCTGACGCAGCCCAGCAGTTCCTGCTGCCTCTGTCCTGTTCTCCGCCTGGTTTCCCCAAGACTGAACCTGAGCAAGGGCATCAACATCTGCATGTTAAAGAGCCGTTTGTTTCCCAGCTCTGTGCTGGAGTACAGCACTCTATGGGTTATCTCTGGAAGGCTGGGCTTGAAATACTCGACAGATGCCAGCTGTGAATGGTTGTAGATTCAAATGAAAGTGTCAGACCTGACAGCAGTTTAATTAAAATTGAAACACTCTGAGGGTTATTTTTTTTGTTCCTGCCACCCTTCCCTCTCTGTATTCCCACAGGAACGGGGCCAGGGTTGCTTCTCGCTCTGTGAAACCTCCTTGCTGCTGCTGCTGACAGCGTCTGCTCTGCAGAGGAGAAAGGGGTGCTGGGTGCCACGGCTGGGAGCTCCATCCAGGTCCCCCAAGGTCCCCATTCATCTCCCCGCCACGCCGCTCCCAGGCTCTCCCCACAGCACTTTGCCCACAGCCAGAAATTTGTCACCACCGCTCGCTCTCTGTGCCAATTCAACCTCTGCACAAACGCAGGGCGGCCTGGACCAAAGTCCTTTCACATGGGAAAACCCCCACAGCCGAAAACTCGCCGAAAAGGCACAGAGAGGGCTTCAGGACGCTTTCAAGTTGTTCTTCCAAGAGCTGAAGGAAGCGTGGTTGCCAAACAAAGGGGCACATAATGAAAAGGCTGCTCCAGTGGGACAGCGGGAAGCCGGTTATTCGCGCCGTGTTCACGGACTGTAAGGCAGAAGGAGGAAAGAACAAAACGTTCCCTTACTATACCTCTATTCATCAGTACTTTGGTGGGTTGGAGACTGAGACTCATCCATAGTGGGTGAGTTGTCTGTTGCTTCTCTGAACAAAGGAGAGCAAAAAAAGGAGGAAAGAGGAGAGAGGAAATGTTAAAGAAAAGAAGTGACACAGACATTGTTACGAGCTTATTAATCCAGTGGGGAAACAAGTTGATGAATCATCTTTAGAAAAAAGTTAGTGACACAAAAACATGTGGGGAGAACTGTCAAATCTTTTGAGTCGTGCTGGGAGGGCACAGGCTGCTCCTGCAGCGGGGGAGTTTGCGTTGTGCATCTAATGGCAAATTTTATCTGCTCCTACTGTATTTCCATGTAAACCTCGGGTGTTATGGTCCGGCACAAAATAAGTGCTGATTTGTCTCAAACTCTTCTTGCGCTGGTTGTTGGTTCAAGGCCTGAGCTATAAATGTGGGTAACTTCACTTACACCAGCTGAGAATTTGGCTTGATGCGTTTTTGCTATGAGAGACTGGGTGCACGAGTTCTCTTGAATAGAAAAATACGAACAAGTTGGGATTTTCCCAACAGATTTCTCAGCTGGCTGCTCAGCAGTTTTAATTCTGATCATCATGAAGATGTTTAGAGGAATTAGGACTGGGATGGAGACTAAGATTTGAGTCAAGACTCAAACCTTTAATAGTGGAAATCTCAGTGCACAGTCAAGACAGCTGCCGTTTTGCCTGTCTTGCAATCCCTTGACTTTTTGTGAAATGGGACCAGGAAAATTCTGCTGTTCTACAGCTGGAAGCACACGCAAGGACCATGTGAGTCTGGATGTCAAATGTGTGAATTTAAAATCCAAGGTAGGCCTAAGGGGGCTGTGGTTATCGTTCTCCTCATCTCCATTTTAAAATGCAGTCACGAGCAGTGTTGGGAGTAAAAGCAGAGGTCAAACCAGTGGTCACAGGTGACCAGAAGAAATGAAAGAGCACGAGATTTTCCAGTGGCTGCACAGCGAAATGTCTGCAACATTACCGGTCCCGCTTCACAACTCAGGAGATCACATCTGTTTTCCTGCTCTAGGGCCTATGGTATTTTCAGGCCTATAGTCTGAAACTTTCGAGCTGATCTCACCGAACTCCATTTGCATGCAAAAATGTGGGACATGCTGAGTTAGTCGGGACCTGGAAATTATCTTTATTTCATGTGGCAGGACAGAATTACAGGAGATTACTAGAGAATACCCATGGGAGTTTGCAAAAGGTTTTTTGTTTACTTCTGGAACTCCCTGCCTCACGAAGAGGTGCCAAAGAACCCAATTACTATATTTACATGAGTAATGGCTACCTGCATGGAATGACTCACGCACACTTTGGTGAAGCACATTAAATTAGTGGTAGCTGAAAAAAGATGCACTTAATAGTCATTAAGACACATTACCAGGGAAAACCTAGCAGAGAAATGTGGTTACTGCACACACAAATATGGTAGGCACCTAACCTTGCCTTTACAACAACGACCTCCTTGGTCTGGAAAGGCAGTGGGATGGTTTATAAAATAAGATGAGCTATTTCAACACACAGAACATTGGAGGAAGGAGACTGTCCAAGCAGGAAGAACCTGCAAGGCTTCTTTTGCTGCGGATCTGCTTGGAGCAGCGCTGCTGGGTGCGGACGGCTCTGCCGTGCCTTGGTCAGCTTAAACTAGAGTTCCACCGCTACGGGAGCACGGGTGGGAGGCTGGAAATGCCGTAGGCACCCAGAAAATTGTTCCTATCGCTGTTGCTTGTGCGCAGGGAGGATTTTCTCACTGGCACTGAGGGAGGTGAATTCTCCAGCCCGCTCCCATGGACACTCACCCAGTCTGCCATGCGAGGATGTGGTGTGGGCTGCCCGGCGGCGTGGCTGCCAGTTCACTCGACGGCGTTGAACTCCTCTGGCTGTGAGGTAAGGCAGCTGAAAAACAACCGAAGGGTGGAGAAAAAGAACCGGTGAGGTGAGGGTGCAAAGGTCAGGGTGGTTCAGAAGCATCAGCTGCTTGGACCAGCAGAAACATGTCCAGCTGTGAGCAAATACAGCCTGGGAGTCGGACTTCACCCTGTTCCCGGATGGTTGTGCCCGAACGTGGCGCGGGAGCAGCCAGCCTGATGCTGACACTGCTGCGCGTCATGGGCTGGGTCCATCCTCAGCTCTGTAGGAATCACAGAATCACAGAATGGTTGGGGTTGGAAGGGACCTCTGCAGATCACCCAGTCCAACCCAGCTGCTAAAGCAGGTTCACCAGAGCAGATCACACAGGAAGGTGTCCAGGGGGGTTTGGATGTCTGCAGAGAAGGAGACTCCACAACCTCTCTGGGCAGCCTGGTCCAGGGCTCTGGCACCTCAAAGGAAAGAAGTTTCTCCTCATATTCAGATGGAACCTCCTGTGCTTCAGTCTGTGCCCATTGCCCCCCATCCTGTCATTGGGCACCACCGAAAAGAGTCTGGTCCATCCTCTTGACACCCACCCTTGAGATATTTATAAACACTGATGAGATCCCCTCTCAGCTTCTCTTCTCCAGGCTGAACAGCCCCAGCTCTCTCAGTCTCTCCTCATAAGAAAGACGCTCCAGACCCCTCATCATCTTCATAGCCCTTCACTGGACTCCCTCCAGTAATTCCTTGTCCTTCTTAAACTGGGGAGCCCAGAAGGATGATTCGGTTCACCCGGCTTCCAGCTGGACACAGCCCGGACTCTGCTGGGCCTGGCCCGGGAGACACCGCACCGCTCCCATTGCAAAAGCCAACCGGGTTTGCTGCTGCCTGGGCTGGCGGGGCCGGGCTGTGCGGCTCCACGGGACCTGAGCTGGAGCAGCCCGGCCTGGCAGGCTCAGCTCCCGCTTCCAGGGGCGGCGGGAGATGCTCTGTGTCCCCTGGAGCCAGGTGCACTGCCTCAGGTGCAGAGGGGGAAGGCAGCCCTGAAGATTTCAAAAGCTAAAATTACCTTTCACTGGGCATCTTGTAATAAATTGAAGTTGGGCTTTGCTGACCCTACTGCTATGGGACCAGAGTGAGGCTTATCTTACTTCAATGAAGACAGAAGCAAGCTGAACTAAAAATGAACCTTTTGCAGTGGTTCCTGGGGGAGTTTCCCCAGTGAGGGTCTAGCTAAGAAATCCACCTGACTGATCTTTGCTTCTCCACAAGTCCATACAGAGTTGACCCTCCAAATTTAATATATGCCTAGAAGTATAATCCTCTTTGAAGGACAGCATGAAGTCCCACAGACCTATCAGCTAGGGCTAATCAGCTAAAATGATGGATGTTTCTACCTGGCATCCCCTTCTGTGCTGTTAAATTCTTTAGCTGCTGCCAAATGATACTTGAAGAGAAAAACAAATTTTAATCTGCTCCTTGGAGCCAACAGCCCCCAAGGTCAGTGTCCTCCCACAGCTCTATCTGGGAGCTGACGCTGAACGCAAAACCCATCTATTCTGCCAACTGGTCACGACCAGTGGTGATTACTGAGCACACTTAGCACTGTGCTGCCCAGGTATCACATTTGGATGTAAAGACACAGCTGGGTCAGGGAACAGACTGACTGACAGCAGTTTTTACGTGCTCTCCCCACAATGCCACCATTTTCCTCTCTAGATCACCTAACCGAACAGGTATAGTTTCCAAAGCTCAGCAAGGCAAAGCTTTCCAGTGTTCAAGCATTTTGTGCTGCTGGGTGAAACAGAAATGCCAGCTTAATCAAAGGAGGGAAGACAGATTTTCATATGGAGACACTGAACAGTTCCGGCAGTTACTTGATTGTCTCTTGGTCCACATCTGGGTGTCAGAGATAAATCAGCCTCTTGTCAGGCAGATGTTGGTGGCCCACACCGAGCCTGGTGTTAAACCTGGAGTCAGTAGTGACTACAGAGCCCCACAGGTGCCAGCGTGGTGGTCACTGTGGACTGGTGAGATGCTGGGATGTCAGAAAGCCAACAGCCAGCACAGGTGGACAATGTCCTGGGCCTTAGGGAGCCGTGAGGGCTTGTGGCGAGTGAGGCCAGAGTGATGGTGTCTCGCAGGCCAAGGCTGAGGCACGTGGAAGGGTGGGGATGGGCACAGTGCAAGCTGATTAACCTGTAATCCTGTCCACGCGGGGCTGAATTTAGTTTTTTAGCAAGTCCTTGGTCTATCCAAACTGGCTTGTCCAGATGGCCAGTAAATATTTAACCTTGGACTGTTTCATGACACAGAGGGGCCTCCTCACTTTAATGAATTTGACTGTTTTCTTACCATTTAATATTAACAGCACAGAGGAGCGCAAAGCTCTGTACATGACAGAGAGGCATAATACTGCACGAACTTAAGCGCTCTGAGTTTCGGGACATTTATCAGCACAGCTACTGGAGCTGCATGGGAAAACCAAGTCTCAGCAGTGCACGAAGATGTCATCGCTCAAACATTTTTGCAGGGGGTGGAGGGGCTGGGATGCTCCCCACTTAACCTTTCTCATGCCTTTGTTGTTTCACTGACCACATGAATTCTCCTAGTGTGTGCTGAGCCCCCACTTGCTTCATTGCTCCCCTCGCTGTGATTACTGAGGGACACAGTCATGGTTTCTCCATCACCTCAAACCCAACTGCAGTGTGAGGAAAGATCCAGCAACAGCGGTGGTTTGGTCCCTCCTTGTCTTTTGAGCCCATCATTGCAAAGTGATGATTTCCATGGAAAAAAATTCTCACCTGATGAGTGTCTTGGACAAGGTTTGCCCCCCAGTGTTACCCCTTCAGGCTTGGTGAGCAGCATATAAGGCCAGATAACGTGCTACGGTCTGGCACTGCTCCCCAGCCGGGATTTAACATCTGGCACGAATCCTGGCTGAACGAAGCCCCCACCCCTCCCGCCCCTTTGCCCTGGTCTCACCTGACGTTGCTTTACACATCTGAGGCATTCTCGTGACCCGGCTGTGCGCCACAAAGGTGCTTTGCGAAGATGTGCTGTACTGGGAGCTGCTGTCCGAGGAAGTGGAGCTCGTGTGCGAGAGGCGGCTGTGCTCCTTGTGGGAGGCCGTGGACCGCTGGTACCAGAGCCGCAGCTCGTCCGACACAGCAGTCCTACCCGAGCCTTTCTCGTGGCCCTCCCTGCCCAGAGACGGAGTCCTTATGATTTGGGAGCGGGAGGGGGTGAGCCTGACCGAGTCCACTTCATCCCCGTGCCAGTTCTCCTTAAACATCCCCCCTGCCGTGTAGGAGTTGGAGGTTTTGAATTGTGCTTTCACGCTGTAATGTCCCTCCTGGTCGTTCTCCAGGCTCCGCACCACCACGGGGGTGGAGCTGCCCTCGATGTACAAGGGATATTCCTTGATCCTATACTGGGAGGAGGGTTGGCTCTGGCTGTGCAGGTAGACGCGGTGATGTCCCGTCCCGTTCCTCGCAGCCAGGTTGGGCATGCTCCCTGAATTGGAAGAGACCAGGTTGCCCGCCGATTTGTGCCTTTGCCTCTGCCGCTCTCTGGCTTTCGACGGAGAATCCTCTGCCAGGGTGGAGTAGTTGGGGTTCATCTGAGCAGGGTAGTAATGCTCAGAGCTGGAATGGCTGGTGCAGGAAGAGCAGTCGTCCATGGGGTCAGAGCCGTTACTGCTACGAGTCCTTGGGGTGTAGAAATCGGGGCTCCCTGTCTCATTTTCTGAGCCGAGGAGCTTGCCTTGCGACTCCAAACTGGAGCTCCGGTGTCTAAAGTGCTGAGCTAAGCTGTGCAGTCTGGTTGGGCTGATGTCTACTGACCTGTAGGTACCAGGAAAAGAAAACAACAGGCTGGTAAGTCAACAGGACAAAGCACTCCCCATCCCCTTCTGCACACAAGGCCAGACTCTGGCAAGGGAATCTGAGAGCACTGGAAACCTGGGCCCATCCAGCACTGCGTGGGGCTGCTGCCTGCAAAGCAACTTGCTTCCCTGCTGCTGGGTTTGGGGTGATCAGGTCCTGTTCCTCTCCAGTCTCCTTAGTGGTGGCATTCAGTCTGCAGCACCCCGATTCCTCTCTGGTTTGCTGCCCAGTCTGCAGGGCAAAACCCAGGGATCTCAAGCCCCAGCTTTGCTGGTGTGACCCCCTGGCAGAGCTGGTTGGATCAGCATCGTCCCTGTGCTTCCAGGTTCACCTCGCTCCAGCTCCGCAAATCCCAAGTCCTTAGCCTCAAAGATGGTGGGAGTCCCTTGCAAGCAGCCTGTGAATGCCTGCCCAGGTACAACCAACCTGGTGTGAGACAGACAGACAGACTGTCCATACTTAGCCCAAAATGCAGTGGTTTCTCCACTGGCCATTTAAAAAGTCACCTCTGTCAAGCACCAAGGTGTCACCAGGGCCCAGCCCTGGGTAGCACATGTAGGACCGTCAGTGGGTGACAGCCCTTCAGGCAACCCTGAATTGCAGTGTTCAACGCTCGGTTCTCGGTTCACAGCTAAGTCTGGGTGGTCTCTACTCACCCTGGCTGTTTGGAGAGCTCCAGCCATCCATTCAAGGAGCAGGAACACCCCGTGACAAGTCACACACCCGCATGACGGATGGGCACGCAGCTCGTGAAAAAGCCGCAGACTGCACAATGGTTGTTTCAAATACCCAAATGGTCCCAACCCGGTCAAGGCCACTTCTCAAGCCCTGTGCCAGGCTCGTTTCTCATGTAGCTTGGCTCCAGTGTTAACAAAGATCGCACTCTTGAAAGGTACTCTCAGCCAAAAACTTGTAACAAACTTAACCCAGGGCTTTAATGCCTTGTATCATTGCTGCCCGAGTCTGATGTGTTGGCATAACTCTTGATTGATGCCACATTAAATGATGTTAGCACCACCCCTTAGGGCAGGATACCTAACAGCACACAGCTTTGGCTCAGCTCTGCTTCCCATGACAGCAAAATAGCAATGACGCTAAACAGGTTGTAGAAATTCTCCTGAAAATTGGAGTCAAATTGGGCCACATCAAATCACCTCCCTTATACACTTCAGCTCTTTCGTCTGTCAACCCTGGGCTTATTCCAATGTCACCTGGATCCTTGGGTGGATTGCTTTATACAGACTCTCTCTCCACATAAGGTCACACACGTGTAAACCTTTTATCTATGATACAGAATTAATACTACTCAAGATTTCGTATCAGACAAGAAATAACACGTTATCTCCAGCTGGATCCACTGAGGAATTTACTGCAGAATTTAGCAGTAGCACCACATCCCTTTTAAACATGGCATGGGGTTTGTAGCGCCCGTTAACAGTCCCTGAGATGAAAGGGCCCAGCGGAAGAAAAGGCTGATTGAAAAGAGGGAGATGAGGAGCAGGATCCCATTTATCTGAAGTGATTTCAGGATCTCAGTTCAGGAGAGATTTCCTACTGGCAACAGCACTTGAGCCTCTGATCAGTGAATAGGACTGGTTTGTGTCCTTTCCTGAACTGGGAATTAATTCATACCCTGGGGGAAGGATAAAGGAAAGAATATTGATTTCAGGGTAAGCAAGGTGAGACCGGAGCCGGGAAGACTTACCGTGTGGAGTGGACGTAGTGCGGACTGCGTACCCGTAGATCTGGCGTCGACGGCATGCTGGACTGGGAGTTCCAGTGGGGGAGGCTCCGGATGGGGCTGTTCTGCAGCGAGCTGCTCCCTCCCGCCTCGGCACAGCTCCCGGTGCTGGGGAACCGCTTGTGGCTGCTGCAGAGCAAACACCCGGCTTCAGTTCCCAGGCAGCAATTTGGGGAAGGGGTTCCCAAGCCTCTCTCCAGATCTCTGGCATGTGATTGTGATCCCGTGGGGGTGAGTGGGAGCTGGGTCAGCTGCTGCTCTGAGCTGTGTCCCACAACTTGTGCTTCTGCAGCAGCCAGAGGTCAAGGGCAAGCCATGTCGAAGCCCTCAGATGATCCACCATCATCCTTCCTTTCTCAGCATTTTTTAAAATAACACTGAGATACCAAGCAGCACTCATGTGGCTGCAGCCTATTTTTATGACATGCCCACCGGCCAAAACACCTAAAAGTTTCATTTTGGTGAGGGATGGCTTTGTAAATTGGTCCTGTTAGAGAGGGGCCAGAGGAGCCACAGAAATGATCCAAGGCTGGAACAGCTCTGCTGGGAGGACAGGCTGAGAGAGTTGGGGTGTTCAGCCTGGAGAAGAGAAGGCTCCAAGGAGACCTTATTGTGGCCTTTCAGTGCTTAAAAGGGGCCGATAAGAAAGATGGGGACAGACTTTTTAGCAGGACCTGTTGTGATAGGACAAGGGGTGATGGTTTTAAAGTAAAAGAGGGGAGATTCATCCTGGATGTGAAGAAGAATTTTTTTACACTGAGGGTGGTGAAACCCTGTCCCAGGTTGCCCAGAGAGGTGGTGGATGCCCCATCCCTGGAGACATCCCAGGCCAGGCTGGACAGGGCTCTGAGCAACCTGATCTGGTGAAGATGTCCCTGCTCATGGCAGGGGTGGCACTGGATGAGCTTTGAGGGTCCCCTTCCAACCCAAACTATTCCGTGATTCTATGAAATTTTGAAAGTGCTCACAGCCGTCCCTCCTGGAAGCAGAGGATGTCTGTGTGATGGGGCTTCAAAATAGCTGGCTCACCTGGAATGACTGTGTGAGGAGCGTTTCTTGACCTTCTCGTAGGGCTCATCCAAGGATGACTCGCTCCACATCTTGGGTTTGATGGGGGACTTGTCATAGTCGTTGCGGTGGTAATGCATCTGGCGGAGGCCTTCCAGCGACTGCGGAGGAGGAGGCCTGTTGTGCAAGGGTGGCCGGGGAGGGAGTCCTTTGTGTGGGGACTGGAGAGGGGATATTGTGCTGGTGACCTGAGAATCCTCTGTGAAGAGAAGAAGGGAGAGAGGTGATGGGTGTGTGATACTTCCAATGTCAGCACAGCCCTAGGGAACATTGCCAGAGGAGGTTTAGGTTGGACATTAGAAAAGGTTCTTCCCCCAGAGGGTGCTGGACACTGGAACAGGCTCCCCAGGGAGGTGTCACAGCCCCAACCTGACAGTGTTCAAGAAGAGACTGGAGAACACCCTCAGACACACGGTGTGAACTGTGGGGTTGTCCTGTGCAGGGACAAGAGCTGGACTCCATGATCCTTGTGGGTCCCTTCCAACTCAGGACATTCTATGATTCTATGATCACACCTCCAGAACCTGCTTCCTTACCCTGCTTCCCCTTGGTTGGGTCCAGGAGCAACCTCAAAACTCAACTTTCAGAAGTGCACCAGCTCACATTCCCATTTTAAGGGGGAATGACCAGCAAGAGCGTGCGACGCATTAAAACAACCGAAACTTTAAGAGAAAATAAACGGCAATTCTGGGACTGTCTTTTGAAAGAATTCAGAGCAGTAACCATGGCAATGCTGAGTGCTCCAGGCCTGATGTCTGACTACAAGGTGGAGTCAGGGGAGACCAAGCATTTTTGCTACTGGGACGTCTGCGTGGATTATTACACAGAACAGTTCCTCTATTTTGAGCATCATGCAGGAGCTCACACATCCCTCTGTTTCCTTCCTGCCCTCTAGAACACACAGCAGCCAACATACCATCCTCGAGAACAAGTGCATCCGAGAGGGAGCTGTCTTCACTGGCAATGTTTCCTTCTGAAGGGAAGAAAATACAAAGATGGTCAGACGGTCCTGAGAATTGCAGTGACTGGGCGCTGAACTGCAGCACAATCTTCGTCCACTGGGTCTTAGACTTAAGCACTCACCCACGTCTTCCTCCTCACATAGCTGAGAGGCAAGATTCCTATAAACAACTCACTCAGCCCACGCTCAGCCTGGGAGGGTAGAGCTGCAGGCCAGGTCTCTCACTAGCAGGCTGCCTTTCAAGGAGATGCTAAGTCTTTTCAATTAACGGGGATTAAGACTGAGTCACAACAGAGAGCTGAGATCCCCGGAGGATGTGAAGTGGCATGGTGCCATTAGCAAGATTTATATCTCGGGCCTTAAGGAGTCTAGGTTTGATATCCATCTCCTTAAAATGATCATCCTGTTGCTAACTAAAGGGTCACACTAAGTAGCAGTTTTGTGTAATTCAGGGAAATGCTTTCTGAGCATCCTGTAGCAGAAGGAGGAGCTCTCATGTCTTTCGTATGCATGTGTGAGCTGCCTCCGCCAACCCGTGTCCTCACGGCTGTCTGTTATCCCCGACTGCGGTGCAACTTGGTACCCAGGTCACAAATACAGCAGCTCTAATCTCAGTTCCTGCTACAAAGGCACAGAGAAAAGCTCTGCAAGTCAAAGGGAAAGGGCAAAATCAGCAAGGGAGAAAGAACCGCAGTAGAAAGTTAATGGATTTCATGAAAAACCAATCGACAACCCAGTAAACCATAAAGTGCCCTGAGAATTACATTGTAAAAAAAAGAAAAAGAGAAGCATTTGAACACAGCGATGACACTGCTACCACTTTGATTTTACAGATGCCTTTCAGCTAGAGAGCTCACCCCAATCTGCTAACATTAATTACATTTGTACAGCACCGCTCCGGAGGAGACGTTAACAGAGCAGTTTTATAGATGAACAAAGGAGTCACAGTCTGCTTTCCTGACACGCTTATAATCTACAGCGTGACACCGCCTCTTGTGCTGTGAACCAGCACATCCCTAACGCACGGCATGCAGCCCAGACACCAGTGTGCTGATACGGGAGAGGACAGCCCCACCGCCAGCACCCGTGGAGGCCTCCAGACAGGACAGGGAAGAGGAGGGAGGGCAAATCTGTGCCTCGAGGCAAGAATTTTGCTCCCTGCCCTCCACAGAACCTTCCATGATGCTGCTGATGCTAAGTCACGCTTACCATCTATGATCAAGGAGGCTCTCTGGGTTGGCTTCTTTCCAGATTTGATGCGATACTCATTGATGGCATTTTCGATCTCCTGCAGTTTCTTCAGGGCATTCAGGTAGGATGTCTTCCGCTGCTTCTTCAGCTTTTTGCTGACATTCGGGTCGCTCGCCAGGCGCCGGGCAGCTTCGGTGATCTGGGACTGAATGGCAAACTCCCTTTCCAGACGCTCCAGCTCTGCCTCCTGGGAAAAGGCAAGAGGATTCTGGCTACCACCAAACTCTCCTGGCCCAGCTCTGGGGAAGCTCCCCCTGAACCTGACCAGTGGCGTCCAACCAAGGCTCTCCATCAGCAAAGCATCCACGATGCTGCTGCTCCCTTCAGCTCAGGGCCCCCTGAGGGTACCCACCTCACCTTTACCTGCCCACACGAGTGCTGGTGGAAGGGATGACCCGTACAAGGAGGACATGTGTGCTCCAGCCCCAACCCTGCCGTGCTGTTTGGCCTCTCATGACATTCAATACAGCTTAGTTCAATGGTGCTCTACTGCTGACACACTCCTCCTTTTATACCCATCTCATGGGTAACACCTGCCTCCTACCCACTCCTTCTCCCTGTTTCCTATCTCCATATCTCCCTTCCAACCCAAACTATTCCATGATTCTATGATTCTATTTGAGCCCCATTTGATACCAGCGCTATGTAGCGATGCAAAACTACACCTTTAACCTTCTTGAGAGGTTTGCTTGGCACCCACCGACCTCTTTGGGAAAAGAAAAAAAGGTGAAGGTTGGCTAATCCCTCCCTGGTGCATGGCTCTCAAAGTCCAAGGGAGAGTATGAGCTCAAGTAATTATGGGCTGCTGCAACTGATTGCACCAGAAAATTGTATCCTGGAGTTAAAAGCCAGGAGGGTGATTTCAGAGAGGGCAGGGTGTAACAGCAGGCTTTCTGTGCCCCAAAAAAGGACCAGTGCCTCCAACACGAGCCCTTGCAGGGTCTCAGAAGTTTTTAAATGCAACCAGGTGCACCCTGAAAGCTACCTACTGATTTTTAGTTATTCTCCAAAGTCAAAGGATTCAGGCCAATTTATGGCAAAGCAGAAGCTGATATAGAGATTCCTGGTCTGCATCAGGACCCCAAGCTGTGAGCTTCAAAGGTGCTTGCTGTCTGCAACAGATCTGGTCACCCTCCCCTGCTCAATGGAGCTTTTGGTGTTAGTCTGCTAGAAAGGTTAACACAGTACACTGGAAATTAGAAAAAAAATGCTGAGATTTTTACTTCTAGTGAATGGTGTGTGTTCAGATTGCAAGCAGAGACAGCCAATTATTCATGGAAATCCTTGTTACGCAAATCCAAATTCTTTTTCTTCATTTAGCAGTGGTGTATGCTGCAAGAGCTGATGCTGTGGGCGTTAATCAAACTGAAGATGTTCTCTGAAGTTTTTATTCTGGGCTTCTGGCTTAAAAAATATCACTTTGCTGTCAGTCATGAGTCAGCATTGCCTCAAAACTATAATTATCATTTCCCTTACTTTACTGGAGACTGAACCCACCCCTCATCTTTTTAACAGATTGCTTTGGAGAGTTTAGAAGCTCTATCAGTGCCAAACTTATGAAAAGTTCATTTGACACCATGGAGCTTTTAGGCCTGGAACCTGATTGTCTTCTGGCAAAATCCTCCCCAGAGTCAGGAATTAGGACCCGTTAGAGGTGATTACCAAAAATACAATAGGGCCCCTTCCCTGCAAGTCTTGCTCTGACAAAGCTCTTACTAAAGGTACAGAGAGTTGGATGTGACCTGTCATTTCAGACCTTCACAGATTTACTTCTAAATCATTCAGTATATCTTAGAAAAAACATACTCATTTTCCTCCCGGCCATAATTGTCTATTTTCTTCTAGTGAGGCCCCTATAAATAAAGCCTCAGAAAATGGGGGCTATCATGGATGGAAATCTCTTGCTTCAGGTCCTTGTCACACTTGGTCATATCAGTCCTAGATTTACGTGACTGAGGGAGCATTTCACCTTTGGTTTAAATTGAGTTTCTAATGTTTGCACTTGCTGAAAAGTGCACAAAACCCATCGCTGGCCTCTCTAAATGCTCTCAAACTGGCAGCCAAATAAACACAGCTCAACATCATTCTTTGAGAACGGAAATTTATGCTTTTCAACACAGTCTTAAAATTTGACAGATGAAAAGGGAGGCAGAGAAAAGCTGAGTCAGCGTGTTTGGATTGCCGATGCCAAAAGGCAGAGTGCCTGCAATGGGGAGGAGCGGCTTTACCTTCACGCTCTCCCCACCTAACCCTGCCACTGGAGTAAGGAGAGATTCCTCACCCACTGGCCCCAAAAGCTGCCTTGTAGCAGTAAGATCTGAGGAAGCTGGAGATCAGGTTATAACTGAGCAGCCAACAGACTGCAGGGGTTTTAGGAGTAACTCAGCTAAGCCGTGCTTCCCTTTGAAAAGCTTAATTAAATGTGCTAGTTCATGAATATTTTGACTTTGGTGGAATTCCTCTCCCAGGCTCCATTGAGAACAAAACTAAAGAGCTCCAGCTGTTTATTTTTTCAGCAGAAGGAAAATGCCAACAAAACGACAAACAGTTAATTCCCTGGCTGAATTGAGTCTTAAACCGCACAGTCACACCAGCTTCAGTCTCTCCCCTTACAAAAATAAAAAGGAAACTCAAGACGGGAACATACACAAGTGTCTCGAGACAAATGCGTCTCTGCAGACAATAGCTGTTCTGTGAATCTGGTCCCGCCTTACAGCTGCTGCAGGCCTGTTTTCACAACCACGGTTCAGGGCACTGACCCAGCACATTGTGGGAGCAAGTGAAGAGAACAAACACCCCTTGGCAAACTTAGAAAAACAGAATTCCAGCTCCTCATAGGTAGGGACGAAGGCTTTTCTGTTTAAGGACTGGAGAGAAAAATGCTGTCATCTTGCTATTGCAGGGCTAAGATGGATAACTGTGACGCCTTTCGCCCTGTTAGAGATCAGAATTCGTATTGCTACTGAAGCAGAAGGGAGGTTGTGTTTGCAGTAACAAGGCAGCAGCAGGGATCAGGTGGCTCAAGGGGCTCCTGATGTGCTCCTTACCTGCACGAGTCACTGCATTCGGTCACCAGAGTGCTGGGACTGTCATGGTCCACTTGGTCACCCAAGCTATTCCTGTTGCCTCTAGCAAAGCCAAGGCTGAACTTCGAAGGTTTAACCTTTACTCTGAGTCTGAACTAAGGGCATCAACTCTCCTCATTCTGATGAATGATAAAAATAAAGGCACCATGACCAACTACAGCCATCTAAAGCAAAAACGGCTGTAGGACTGATGGTTCCTATGTGATGTGTGCTGGTCATCTTAGAGACCCGAGGTGGGGACACAGGGCTGGAAGGGAAGGGCACAGCCTCACCTCTCCCTTGGGCAGGATTTTCTGCTCATCCAGTTTGAAGGCAGTTCCTATTCTTCTCCTTACAATTGGCGGCTCCTCCCCAGGATCCAGGGGGTATTCTCGTGGCAGCTTTCCTGTGAGCTCCTGTAAGCAGAAAGTGCTGTTAGCAGCCTTGGAAATCCTGCAGCAGAGCAAAACACAACACTGCTCTTGAACTGCGACCGTAAAATGATAGGCTTTCATTTACACCATACCCAGTTCAGCCATCTGATAAACACAAAGGAGAGCACCCAGCCCTGCAAACTCGTCCCAGGACCTGACACTGTGGGTGGGGAACTTTTCTTTAACCTGTGCACGAATAGAGATTTTTCTGGCCTGGCCAGGGTAGGTCTGTAGGTGGTGCCCATCCCTAGGGCGTTGGGCCCTGGGGCTGAGCAGACTGCAGCACACACGCTTTCATCTCTGCCGCAGCAGGGTGAGGAGGAAAGAAGAGCTTCTGTCTGCGGAGCTGCTCTGAGAGGGGGGGGAACAGATCCGAAAGCCTTCACACAGGATGCGGGTCTGCTGAGTCAGAAAACCCCGCTGGCAACAGCCATGCAGGTTATGACCCGCACAGGAAAACATTCCCACCTGATTCATGATGTGTCTGAGAGGAACGCAGCAAAAATGGTCACTAAAAGCAGTGCCTGGTACCTCATTACCTGTCTGATAACACTTCATGTATCAGAGCCCCTTCCAAACCCCGGTGATGTCATTGGCAGCTTTGGAGCAATAGCAGATGATGCTTTGTCAGAATGATGGGTTCATTTGCAAAGATTTGTTCAAAATCTGAAGCAAGACTCACAAAACTGAGGAATATCAGGAACACAGGAAGCAGTAAGCGTCGATACCGATGTTAATGCTGCGTTTTGTGTTTGGTTTTCCCCCCCCTCCCCCCCCGGACTACACAATACAGTCACACATATCTGAATTGAAGGCATTCAAATGCCTACGGAAAAAGGCAGGAGCCTCACTATGAGCACAGCCCGACTCCTTGTACTCAAAAGTCTCCCCATGGAGGACAAAAGGCTTTTGTGTTCTTTAGCATCAGCCTTGAGAGGATCCAGCTGGCAGAGTAACCTAAATCATCCGAATCCCCCGAACAGCGACTGACCTTAATGCGAGTGCGCAGCTCAGGCCCCCGCCTGCCCTGGCCTCTCCCCCCGCTCCCTAATGGGGTTTTTCTTTCTACTCTTTTCAGGTCACTAGGAAACAAGGACCTGGCCTTTTCAAACCTTTCCATCAAGCAGTTCCCAGCAAAATGGGTTTGCGGCACAGCTCTGTGCCGACGTGCGCAACCCGCTTTTGCGAGAGGCGCTGTTGAAATGTCTCAGAGTCCCATTCTGCACCGTCCCTCCGGCCCTGTGGGGTTATTTCAGTTTTCATTCTGTAATAAGTTCCTTCTAGTGACATGTGGCTCTAAGCGATGCATCAAGGCACAGAGTCCTGTATCCCTTCCTGAAGGAAACAAGGATATTTTCTTTAGAACCCCTAACTTAATATGAAGCAGGGCAGTGGGGAAAGAGTTAACATCTTCCATAAAATGACCAAGATTGCAGCAGAACAAAATTAATGTGGGCTACCATGCTGCCTCCATAAGCTGAAAAGTATTCACAGGCACAGTCCTGAAATGTAATCTAAATTAATAAGTAACTGGAGTAGTGATGGCTCGAAGTAACCTGATGCCACTATTCTGAATGGCTCTGACCATGCTTATTTGATCATGCCCCCACTTTTAACCCTTTTTTATCTCCTGGTTCTCTGCCTTCTCCGTTTTGGCCATTTCCATGCCAAAGCACAAACGATGAAGGGCAGTCTGAGGGGAAATACTTCCAACTGCGGGCTGCTGATGGATGAGCTGTAGGGCTGCAAGACAGGGTTAGATTCCAAATGTCCATCAACTGCCTCTCTCGGATCATCTACAGAAAGCACGAGCACTTTCTACCAGCTCTTAAGGTGCTGACAGACGGGCTCTGGCCAACCTTGCTGCAGCATGTTAAGGAAATATTGCATCCCTAGAGACACGCAGGGCCAGGCTGGATGGGGCTCTGAGCAACCTGATCTGGTGAAGATGTCCCTGCTCATGGCAGGGGTTGGACTGGATGAACCCAAACTATTCTATGATTCTATGATTCTCACCACTGGCTCCATGCCCCAGAGGGAGCTTTCGCCTGCATCCCCTGAAGTGCTTGAGGCTGCACCACAGATTGGGCTGGAGTTAAAGCGAAGGCACTGGGCTGGGAGCTCCTGCAACTGGGGCACAGGCACATCTTCTCCTGCACGTGTGCTGCTGCAGGATATCACCTTAGGGTGGGAAATTCTTCCAGGGCAAGAAGAACCCTCCAGAGCTTGCCCATCGCACCCCGAAGAGCATGTGACTGCTTCCTGCAGATGATCTCAGCTCTGTACTCCATGGACTTACAAGACTGAATCTCATAACTGTGACCTTTATCAGCGTGAGCTGTTTGCTGAAGTCAACCAGGACTTCCCAGGTGGGAAAGGATTGCTCATGTGGAGTAAAGGACGGGAACTGGGGCAGCAGAGATTTCTGCTGACTTTCTTTGTTGAGAGGTGTTCTCCACAACTTATTCTTGTCAGTGTTAAAATGACAGACTAATTAAAAGAAAGTGCCACGAGAGCTGAATCGGTGACCTATTTCCCCCATGTTGTCCAAGGTGAGATACACATCAAATATTAAGCAACAACTGGAAGATCTCAGCGCCACTGTCTGCAACCAGCTTCCTGTTGTGTTACACACCAGGATTTGTTGTTAAATTCAGATTTTCAGGGCTCCTAAACAAAGGAGGATTGCTGAAAGACCCAAGTGTACACTGCTGCTGATCTCCACACTCAACTGCAGTGGCGTTGTGATTTCCCCAAACATTAAATTGATCTCTAAACTTCCCTCCTGTGTACTTCAAGAATGAACTGGCAAGTGAGCGGGAAGGTTATGAGTTCCTGAGCTGTCCTGCATGTCCTGGTATGACCGCAATGGTTCCTCTTCACAAGGTCCACCACACTGCCATTCCTCTCCAGAAGTGCCAGAGCTTGTTGGATGGAGTGAATCTACACAGGGCAGATCAGACCTTGTGTGCCGTACATAAGAATGCGCTGGGAGAAGAAAAGCATATAAGGTCAGGCCTGCTCCAAGAAAAAAGTGTATCAGCCTGTTTTTTTGTGTGGTTTGGTTTGTTTTGGTTTTTTTTTCCAATTAAGTCAAAAGCATTTGAGAAGTGAGAACCAGTACGTAGGACAGCTCTTCTGTGGAATTTAAGTAGCTGCATTTTCCCAAAGTCAATAAGAAGCCCATTTGAATACATCTTATACACAATTTCAAACAGCAGTCATGGATGCTGAGCACCTTCCTAGCTCCAAGCCAACTGGGTTCCCAACTGACAGTGACATGGGGTTCCCAACTGACATGGTTCCCTTTCTCAGGGGGAAAAAGTCCCGTGATGTTGCAACCTGCAGTTGAAAGAGCTGGACCTTCCTGAGGCCTCTGTACAATGAGCTTTGCAAGAGGTGACTGTGGAAGGAATCTCTTCTCCTGACTCCACAGCACCTCCAAACAACGAGCAAGCTAGAACAATGAAAGCAACAAAGCGTGACAGGTTATAAAATGTTCATTGCCTACCGCTTCTCGAAGACACAGTTTCTTCAGCTCTTCCAAGCGTTGGCGCAGCGTCTCTTCCAAAGCTTCTTGCCTGGATTTCAGTGCAGCCAGCATGTCTTTCTTGGCAGACTGAGAACTATCTGACTCTTGGGAACCTGTCAACAAACAATGATTTCACTAGGCCAGCTGACAGCAGAATACACATCTGGAGCGCTTGTAATTTTACCCAAGCCTGGATGCCGTCCTTCCAAAAAGAAATCGGATTATGACATGAAGCAGGTGTTACCCAGTCATGTTTGTTTATGGCAAATTCTTAATGTTTAAGCTAACAGATAGAGATTGGACGGTGAGGCACACAAAGACATTTGTAGTCATTACACACAAAAATAAAAGCAACAAAAATATTCATTTAAAGATCCTAGGAAAAAAGAAGACATACGACACCCATGAAAATTCCCATTGGCAAATAACAATAGTTTACGAAGCCCTGGAGATCTATTTTTTGAAAATTCAGCCTAGGAGAAACCATTTGGCAATAAAGCCTGTTTCTTAAGAACTGCAATTATCCCATTAGCAAATGTTTAATTCAATCCACGTAGTGCCTGTTCTACGAAAAAATGTAATGGAACAAAATTACCTAGCAAGATTCCCATAAAACACACCAAAACAACAACTCATAGGTCCTTCTGGGACAGCAGCTGTTTCTTGTGAAGATGAAGGTCAAGATATCTAAGTTGGATGTCCAAATGACTTGACTTTTCAAGTGGTAATTACCCAGCAACTTCCACAGAAGAAGTCCATGCATTAAGTCCAGCTTAATTTCTCACTAATCATGACAGCCTTTGTAACTTCAGATCTTTAGGGGAACCTATTGATGGGGTTCCTGATTTTATCTTGGTTTGGGATGGTGCATCAATTACTATCCAAGATTTTGCATCTCAAAGAAGAGGCAAGGTTGGTTGCATCCATTTTTGGGTCCCCAACTTGAGCAGCTGATTTTTCAGGGCGATATTATCATTAATATATCTCTGGACTCTGGGATGAGCTCACAGTGAAGTCACTGTTTTGTGATGATCCCCTTTTTTGCATAAGCTGAGTGCATCCTTTCATCACAGAGTAAGAACGTGAAGGTTATGGCCATACTGTGAGATGAACAGCAAGCTGAAGAAAGAGTAAACGCTATCTCTACATGTTTTTCACTCGTGTGTTGTTCGGCTCCAGCTGTAGTTCAAAGCATCCACCTTAGGTTTATGGAAAGCTGAGTTCTGGTATCTGTTGCCTCAACAGAATTGTCTAGGTGATCTAGGGCATTTGAGACGCGTTCCATGGGGTGGCAGGTATGACACAGGACACTGTGAGACCCACACTCTTTTGGACTGGCACGGGGATACTCTAACCCACCTGAAATGGCACCAGGCAGCTACATTTAGACAGTTGGATTGTGCCCGGTGCTTTGTATGGACTTCTTGTGGGGTCCTGTAGGTTTCTGCCTAAAGGCAGAAAAGCCTTTGACTCAGCAATGCTTTCAGAGGGGTTCCTCCTGGTCCTCAGTGGTTCCTCAGTGTTCTCATCACCTGCTGTCCCAGGGTTTTTCTGGGGGGCTCCCCTGCCCCTCTAGAGCAACAGCACAGAGCAAGCAGAACTTTGTTATCTGCAGGAGTCAGATACAACGGGACAAACGTGGAGTTTCTGTGCACCTGTAAGATGGGGTGAGAGGGGCTTCTACCTGCATTTGCAGCTTGGCCTCCAAGTGTGCATTGAAAACACAGCGCAAGGAGGCTGAAAACGTTGCTGCCGTTTCACAGAGCTCTGGCAGCAACCTGGGAACAATTCTTTGTTTTGGCAGCAACACAGAGTAAAATTTGTGCTTTCAGCTTCATCTTTCATTGCTACTATTCCAGCAGACTGTTAAAGCTGAAAGAGGCCTGAGGCAACCCATGCCATGAAACAGTTCTGCACTGGCCCAGGGGGAGCAGAGAATCTCACAGATCTTTTCCCCCACTATTTTCTTCAGTTTTCATACATGAAGACAGCTGTCACTTATCCTGTGAAACGCCACCCCCCTCTGTTACCCGTT
This sequence comes from Pampusana beccarii, assembly GCA_013399365.1. Lineage (NCBI taxonomy): Eukaryota > Metazoa > Chordata > Aves > Columbiformes > Columbidae > Pampusana > Pampusana beccarii. The sequence continues at coordinate 188,536 of VWYH01006488.1, forward strand.
TTATTTGGCTTGCTGGAGTGGAGGAGGTGGAAAAAGGGCTCTCTAAAGGTCAGCCAGGTTAAGCATCTTCAGGCAAAGAAGGACGACCTCATGGTAAGGTGTTTGTTTAGCTGCTGTAGTCATCCTAATTTCATTTGGGTTTGCTTTCACAGGGCAACAAAACTCAGTTCTGCAAACACATCTGCGCTGCAAGAACTCACCAGGATCTTCTAGAGGAGGCTGGTGTTTGCACTGGCAGGGAAAGCTCTCTCCAGCATTTAGTAATTCTTAATAGTAACCCTGGTGAGCAGTTACTAACAAAAGCTGAACTGCTGAATTTCTTCACTGAATTGCCCACAAACTGCTGAGTCCTGCTAAAAAGTTGCTAATGATTCCAGCAGATGTTTCTACCTTTTTTTTTTCCCCTCTTTTAGGACAACTTTAATGACCTACGTTTTGCTTTCAACTGCTCTTCCCCTTTCCTTCCTCTCCCTCCTCCCCACCAGCCTCAGATTTATTTTTAAAAGCGATTCGTTTTTTGCACCGTGGGTTGCCACGGCAGCTACATAGATGCTGAAACATTTAAAAGCGTACGAAGAGCCTCAGCCCTGGCCAGGCGCCTGAGCCGATTCGGGGTGTGCCGACAAGAAGGAAATGAGCAGCTTCTGGAGGAGCTGGGACGGACCCAAATCAAGCACAGACGATTCACGGCGTTTGATCCAGCCGCGCTCACCCTGTGTGAGAAGCACGCTGGGCTCAGCCCCGACACGGTCGGTGGCAGCATCCACTCGGCGCACATTTTGCCATCTTCGTCACCCCTCCCAGAAAGCAACTGAATTGGGGGAGATCTTGAAGCACATTGTCATATTCTGATGTAAGCAATGGGATTATTGCTGAAACCAAAGTCAGCCACTCTTTGGCACTAACGAACCAGTTCAAATTAACCTTTTCCAAGCGTGTATCACAAACCCCTCCAGCGCAGCAAGGGTTCAAAGGCTGGGGGACAGGCCACTCAGTTCTTGCAATGCTGAGATTTTTTAGCTTGACCATCCCTGACTTGGGTGATCCTTTGAGCATACTGTAGGACTTATTTATTTCTTCAGACCTTCCTGAACTTTATCCTTCAGAAACCATTCTGTTCTACCTGCCTTTTAAAAAATTTTAATTTTCATTTAAAAGCTGAACTATTTTGGGGTGTATTATTAGATTTTTATGGGTTGGATTCTCTGCCTGTTCTCGCAGGTAAAAAGCAAATGGAAACTTGATCAGTCAAGAGAAATCACACCCATGTGAGATGCTCGTAAAGGAGCAGAGAACAGTGCTTTGTATTGCTGGGGTGCTCACAGCTTCCATTAGAGGCTCTTTATTTATAAATACGTATTAATCCAGCCTCGAGCAAGGCTGTGGCCACAGACCGACTTCTAAACCCAGTGGCAATTGACCCCAAAATGTCTGAACAAATCAAAAGACCACAAAAACAACGAAAGAAATAATCAAAGACCAGCACAAACCAAACCAATCAAGCAGATACTACCTTAAATCTGCCTTATTAAATATGATGCTCACTGAGTCATGGCTGCCCAGTGTCTTCCAAAGGAGATCATCAACAGAGAAAAATCCATCCTGAAAGATCAGTCCTAACATGAGAGACTCCTGCTGCAACAGAAAAGGTTCACTAGGAGGCTTTCTTGGGTATTTTATCTCCCACAGTTAGGGCTAATTCCTGATGCGGTAAACAGGAGAAATGTTGCTGAAATATATAATTTCCCTGTGTAGCTTTTGAACCTTTCAGTGAAAATTATTATTCAGCCACCTTCCCATTTGCTGCGCAAAGATTTACCAAACTCTGCATTTTAGCACACGCTGCTGCAGAACCATTTCATGTCCCCAAAAGAAAAAGGGTTGTGAAAACACACCAGGTAGCAAGCACAGGGCCATCTCTTTGGTGGGCACTGGGAACATGCTGATTTGGGGCCTGTTTTTAGGGATGATGCTATCGGTTTAATTTCAAAGCCAAGGCAATTGTACATGTCCTTTCCTCGCTAGTATACAGGATGAGACACAGCTTTTGGTGACCTGAACACACACCTAATACCCTGTTAGGGTGTGGATACGCTACTTGGTTTCTTCACACTTGGTCTCTCTGAGCGATTTCTCCATCCACTGATATTCAGGAGAACGTGAAGTGTGAAATGGGGGCAGAACGTGGTCCTCCCTGCCCAGCTCACTCCTCCAGCAGAATTCATGGCTGAGCTTCTTCACCAGTTCTAAGGGGCTTGTTTCTGATCCTTCCAACACTGGTGATGTCAAACTGCGTTGGTGACGCTGATGGGAACACGGAGCAAGTGACTCGCACCCAGAAAGGATGTGACCACAGTGATGTGCTGTGCCTGCGCAGATCTGCAGGGGCTCCTGGCAACCAGTTAGCAGCTCCAACGCAAGCCTTGTTTTAAAGTTTGTCAAAGCGATGAGACCAGCAACGTGTGGCACTGTTGTGAAGACGTAAAGCCCTGCCAGTGACTCACTGTTTGTTCCATTTGCTCCACCTATTTTAGTGGAATGGAGTCAGCCTGGAAAAGGGATAAATGAGAAAGATGGACAGGATGCTGAACAGCAGATAGAGCCAAGGCTTGGTGCTAGCATCTGTGAGGAGAAAGGAGATGCGACAAGGCGGCTGAGCAGCAGGGAGGCAAGAGCATCCAGGCAACTCTTTCTCATTTTGTGAGTCTCCTGCTCCAGGAAAAACACATCTAAATATGGCAAACTTTTCACGCTACATCCGGCTGCTGGCTCCAGCTCGCTGGCGTTCGGTTGAGGTCCCCGTGGCAGGGAGGGGATGTCCCCCCACGCTTGCTCCGTGCCAGAGCTCAGGCTGACTCACCACGCCAGGATATCAGTGTACAACAGCCAAAACCCCAGACAGCCGCTATCTCTCGTCTCTGCCAGACAAATAGGATATCCTCTGCGGCGCGCGGGAGCCCAGCTGGAGCTGCTCTGCGCAGGATGCGCTCAGACGTCTGGTGGGCAACTCGTTTTCGTGAGTCCCTGCGCTCGCGAGCTGTGCCGGAGGCCGTGTGGGTGCTGTTTATCTGCTCTGACACCCGCCGGGGCGGTCCGGCTGGGAGACAGCCCTGTCGGATGGAGGTGTGGGGGCCAGGAACCGGCTGGCCGGGCTCTGCTGTGGCATTTTCGAATGTAAACAGGCCCCTTCACAGGAAACATCCAGTGCTGATGAAGGAATGGGGCTCCTCGAACACGTCTGCAGAGCTAAAATGGAGGTGCTCCTCTGTGGTTTCTCCCACTGAGATGAAGAAGGTGTTTTGGGGTTCAGTCCAACAATAACCCAGCCATAATGGGGCTCCTCGCTAGCCAGGAGACCTGCAGAACTTTTAGGGCACAGACCGCTCCAAGAGAAAAATCCAACTTAGATGTAAATTGACTTTGTTCTGATAATTATCTCTGCTGGCTTAGATTAGGGTTCACGGCAGTGCGAAAGCAGAGCTTTTATTCACGGACAAATATTGCCCCAGTTTTCCGTGAATGGCCCAGAGATCCAGAGCAGAAGATCCCTGAGCTTAATCCCAGCAGCCCACTGTTTTGGGGATCCCCTTCAGAGCCCAAATAAGGACGAACGTTAAAGAATGAGCTTGTCAAAAACGGACTTTGGAGCATCAGGTATCAAACTTAAAACCATGCAGTGGAGCCAGACTGAGATCGAGGGCCTGGGAAACAAGGAGGAGCTTAAGCTTTGGCTCTGAATTGCTGTGACCATGTGGAAGTCCCTGCCCCAGTATGAGACTCCATCTCCCCCTCTGCTCTGTCTTGAGACTGTACGTGATGTGGGGCAGCGACTGCCTCATGCTGCAGAGCAGGATCTTGGCCAGACAGTGTGACAGCTGGAAACAACAATAAATATTTCCTTGCAGTCTTGCTGCAAACCCAGGGGAGACATGCCAGCTTCGGCATGCTCCTCGTGGCGCTGACAGTGAGGAGGAGTGAGATGAAGAGAGGAAACGGCTACAAGCAATTTCCAAGAAAAAAGGACAGAGAACAGTAGGGAAGTGGAGACAAACAGAGATTCAGTCTCGTGCTTATGATATCGAGTCACTCGGGGTATTTATAGCTTGGAAATCTACTGTGGCCACTTAATCATTTGCACTTATTCTCTCCAGCACGCAGGCTGTGCCGCGATAACCCATCATTGTTGTGACTGTACGCCGATAATCTTCAGCACAATGGGAGGAAACACAAACGCTGGGACGGAGCTGGTGGCTGTGCCCAGTGGGACAGGCAGCAAATGTCCCCTCCCATCCAGTGGGACAGGGCTGGGTCACCTCTGCCAGCTGGGCTTGAGGGAAGGGGCTCTTGGAGCAGAGGGGTCTGGGTGACTGCGTGGAACCAATGCAGGGTCTCCAACGCCCTGCTCTCTGTCCTCTGCCAGATATCTTCTCTCTGTAATTCCTTGCAGCTGCCTGTAGCTGCTTGAAGGCACACAGCAGCAGCAAACCCCACAGGTCTCCTTAATGTTTTGGGAAGAGCCCTGTTCTCATGGCTGGTAGGACCTAAAGACAGCACTGAACACAGGTCGCCTGGCCCACCAGCAGCACCTCAACAAAACCACAGGTTCACCCAGTCCTACGCAGGTGTCCAGGTAGACTGATCCACCTGCTCCACCTAAAGAAATGACTCACCTGGTCAATGAAGTTTGCACAGATCTAATCACTAGTGCAATTCGGCTGAGTCTGCAAACACCACGCTCAGGCAGAAAGGATTTCAGCAGGGAGCAAAAAAACCACAGAAATAAAAGCATGGGCAGCTCCCAGTTTGGGATTCCCATCCACATCACCCTGAAAGATGCTGTCCCTACAGAAGCTTTTCTAGGCCTGATTTTCCTGCTGGTTCTCACCTGGTTGCTGCTCACCCAGTGTGAGAGCAGAAGCAGACACCCATGTTTTTTTCCAGGACAGCAAAAAGTCAGCATATTAACGTGAAAACAGGATTACTACCAAGTAGCTCTCACAAATTTGGGAATGGTGCCCAGGAGGCTGAGATCTTGGAAAGACCTTAAGAACTTCCTTGGGGTACTTAACTTTATTTACTTTCCAGCGGGAGAGCTGGAAAAAATGCCAAACAAACAAAGAGCTCCAACAACCTGACACCAGCCTGGGAGCTGCTCGGCTACTGCAACTCCCTAAGCCATGGGAGGCACAGATGTGGATTGTTTACTTTGTCAGGAAGACCTAAGGAGCAGAAAGGCATCTCTGTTTGCAGGCAAGGCAAGGAATTGCACAGGAGGCTGCTCTGGAGCTCTGTGAGTATTTCACATTTTAACCCCTTGCTGGACATTTTCCAGGCAGGTGAGGGTGGCTTTTAAGAGACTTGAAGGATGCAGTAACGCAAAGCTGATCTATTCCACCAGTGTAGGTTCAGTTTTAAAGCATGTGTGTTCTTAGATGGACTCCTCCCTTGTCAAGCACGAGAAGGTTTTTCTCTGGTGTTACACATCTCAAAACAACGGATTTTGATCACTTGATGTGACATTTAACAGAGGGCATTTAATTGACTGGAACTGGTAATTCTAGTGATGCCAGCAATTTTGGCCTCCTGATGAGCTTCTCATCCGAGTACCTTCAAGCTCTTTGCAAACTATCAATCCATGCTTTGCTCCTGGAGTGACATTTAGCAGTGTTTTACACACAGCTTGCCATGTTCACACTGACAGAAGGGTTTGTTCACAAACACATCTGCCTAGGGATGAGCTGGGTGCCCAGGGGTGATGATGGCAGAAACTGTGAAGAGAGACCAGGTCTCAGCTGGAAAGTGAGAGGTTGGAGATGACATCCTGGGGCCAAAGAGGAAATGAGCAGCGGTAATGAGAGAGGGGGAAGCTGCTGCCTGTGTTGTTTGCGGGGCAACGTGCTGAGAGACAGACTGACACCTGGACAGACAGAAAGGCTAAAGGGAAGTGACTTTCATTTCTGCAGTGCAGTTTCTGGCTGCTCCCCATTATACCATGGCCATGGCCATTCCCACCAAATTCTCTCCAGTTACAGGATAAAAGACCTACCTGATGACAGAAGACTCCCGCTGCTGCCGCTGATAATTTTGCCTTTACTCCCCATGTTGGCCAGCTTTGAGGTCTTGAGCGTTCCAGTTTCGGTCAGGTCAATCGCAATCTCACTCAGGCTTCTTGCAGCATGGATCTTGGACTGGAGATGGACACAGGAGTCATTACTGATCTAGTGCTTCTTTAAAGCTCACAGAAGGAAAAAGTCCTTTTGTTGTGGCAGGAAACAAGCCTCCACAGCAAACCGGGATTGTTTTACAAGAATAGAAGTAATCTAGCACAGTATTCACTGCTGTACTTTTTATATTCTGAAGTGGGTACAATTCTGGCATTGCTTCCTGGTGTTTACTATTTCCTCTGCTTTGCCATGCACATTTTTCCCTCTTAAACAATGTATGGAGTCACTGTGTTACCACATACAATAGGAAACCTTCAGAAATGCCAACACAATAAACTACAAAGCCCAAAGGCTAAAGACCATCTCTAGCATCTAAAGGAAACCAGGAGGAGCCTTTCCAAATCTGCAGTGAGCTTTGAACCAAGGCACAGTGAGGACATGGCTTAAACGGGCTGTCATGAGAAGCTGGAAGAAAATACTGGCAGGGAAACACATTCACATTATGGTCCAGACTAACAAGCTGCATACAATACCACTACCGTGAGGGACCTCTTCAAAGCACTAACGTTACTCCAGTATGAAACAATAACCAGCCCCAGCTCAGTAACCGGCCACACTAGAGCAAGGAGTCACTTATTGTACACCACCAAATGTTAACAATCAAGGCACCTCCAGGGAAAGTGAATGTATAGAATGGAATGAAATAGAGTAGAATAGAGTGGAGTGGAATGGAATGGACTAGACTAGACTAGACTAGACTAGAATATGGCCATGGGAATGGACATCCCGGGATCATTCAGTCTTCCTCCTATCTTAAGAGGGAAAGAGTTTACTTCCTAAGATGTCATCCTTTCTCCTTTTTGTGACCAGTACAGCCTTAAGATCACCTTGAAATAGCAACTGCCAGATCAGAACAACTCCAAAGCCTCCCGAGTCCCCTCTCTCATTTCTGACTGGGTCATCTCCAAGCACTTCAGAAAAAAAATATAAGGAAACTTTTTGTTAAGCCATTGTGGAATAACCTGCCCACATGGAAAATTTCCTCCTGCCTCTTCTGAACTAAAGCTTACACTCTAAAATCTATTTTATGTATTGGTTGTTGAATTTGCCTCAGGTAACAAGCCATGCTAACAAGGAGGAGCCTGACAACCAAGAAGCTCACTGTCTGTAACATGGCACACAGTGATGGCTGCTGTTTGATCTCCGACTTGGAACAAGCTGCTTGCTCACTGACCCTCATCTGGGCTCCTCAGTCATGAACGGAGGGAGTTTGAGCTCAGCTCATCACCCAGATTGTAGCAAGTCTTGTGTTGCTGAGCTTCAATTAGTCCTCACTCCCAGGGCCACTGACCCGCAATTTCTATTTCCCAGAACGCAGGCAGCTGTTGGGACACTGTGCTGAGGCTCTCCAGCCGCATAAAGACTTTTGTTCAAGAAGATGGTGAAGCCCCAGTTCACCTGAGCATTCACTTCTGCACCTCCTAAAGGCCAGAAGAGACTCCCAGCCCTTGTTGTACAGTTCAGGGGGTGGACACATCACTACAGTGTTCACAAATCAGAAACTGATTGACATCCAGGGTGTGACCTGTTCCCACTGGAACTAACATGAGATGGGACCAGAAGGAACGCTTGCCATGATGGGATTTTCAGCGTTATTTCACATCCTCGGGAAGCAGAAATCATTTTAACAGGAACTAAGGCTGAACTGATGGCTGAATGCTCACCACACTGAGCTTCACTCTTAGTTCTGTTACTGATTTGCTGTGGAGCTCTGGGAAAGACACTTTAGGTTAAATCCTAGCGATCCCCTGCCTGTTTGCACATCAACGAAATAAAAAAGGAAGTTAAATGTCTCCCTGTTGCACACTATACTTTAAAGATTAATTTAAGACTTAGAATGAAGACAGCACTGGGAGAGCCTCATACTGAATACACTCTCAGAAGTATGATGATAATTTAATATCCTTGGGTATTTATTGCCTCTGTCATTACCATTCAGAGGTACCCAAGTGCCTCACTCGATTATTTCCGCAACAACCCCAAGAATAGAGTGTGTGCACTCACTTATTTGAGTGCAGAGGCTGAACTACCTGCCAAGATGTCAGAGAAAATCAGGCAATCGGTACTGATCCTCTTAAACTAACGCTACAACCAGTCAGACACCCCTCATTTCTAGCAGCTCCTCTGCAAACTCAGCCCCGGTAGAAGGATAGCACTCTTTTAGCTTCTTCGATCTGAGGTTTCTGGTCAGAAAAAAGGCTTGTGAAAGATGTTCTCCAAAGAGCTCTGGAGGGTTAGTTCTGGGTGAAGAGGAAGGTCCCTGCTTTTATCTAATGATATTTCCTGCTACTTGAGTTTTGACAAGGAGCCTGAACACGAACCGCTGTCTTGCTGCAATGTGCTATCTGGTGATTTATCCCTGCAGGTGCATACACGCTGTATGACCCTACATATATGTAGGGTTATGTATATACAAGGTGTATATACCCCAGGAACAGCTAAATGCAGTATCTGCCTAACCCAATATACAGAGTCCTCGCAGCAGATGTCTATGAGAGGTGCAAACCCCAAGTCTGCACAGACAGATCCTGCGCTCCCGTTCTGCGAGGCAGCGGTTTTCCTGTATTTGTAGGATAGTTACAGTGAGAAGCCCTGTAGTTTATTTCCACACATGTTCAGACTGCAAATTAGAGCACGCTCTGGCCCTACCTGTTTGACTAGGCACCAACCAAAAGGCTGAGTGAAGGCAATGCAGCTGGAGGCTGCGGTCCTGGCCAGCACGCCAAGCCAGCAGCAGCTGGAAGCGTGCCTTACAGATGAAAAAATACCGTAAGAGTGAAGCCTGGCATCCCTGGAGCCAGGAGAGAGGAAAAACAAACCAGAAGAGAACACACAGGGGATCAGCAGGGCAGAGTGATCTTCCTCCACAGAGAGTGCAATCCAAACCTGCTAAAGCCACTGGGTGAAGGTTTTAGATCCGACCGCAGCTGTGCTAATGGTGCCTTGCTCTAAACAGTTGGGACGAAGCATGTCCTGAAAGGAATGGGGTTAATTTGCCATGCTGCTCAAGCCCTGCTGCCTCCAGCAATGCCAATCAGCGTCGGGTGGTCTTGTGCTTTGGACAGCCGCTCATCAGCAGCAGGAATCAGACCAACCGCTCATTTCATACAGGCCACTGAGCAGCATCCAGCACAAGGCCTGGCCTAGACTTGGTACTGACAGCACAATAGCGGAGAGCTAGATTACACCCCATTAGCGCTCCCCCGGGCCCTGCATCCCTCCAGGCTCAAAAATTTTAGAGCACTTAGCGCAGAGCTGCCAAGTCTCATTTACATGGAGGAAGACTGGCTCATTCATGAGTCATTTCGAAGCACAGGGCCAAATTGATCCCCGGTGCTGTTCTGACAGGGTCAGAGGGTGAAGAAAAATCCATCAGTGAAATGCAAAAGTAGATGGACACGAGGGATGAATTTATCCCTCTTGCTTGCAGTGATGGGGCTTTGCTGCAGGTGATTTTTTAGAAATCCCTGGCCTATTTTCTTCCGGTTCATTCAGCCAAAAAGCCTCATGCTTGGAGGAACGTGCTGTTGGAAATTCCCACTAAAAGGGATTTCTCAAGGCTTCTAGGACAAGTGCTTGATTGACTCGGTGCAGTCAACAGAGCAAAGACGTGCCTTCAAGTCCTGCTGCATCTGTCTCCTGAAAAAAAGAGAAGCTGACAGGAGTTCTGCACACTGACATGTTCACTGGGAAAGCTGGGGATCTTTTCAGTCTCCACGTTACGCTTCGACTGCAGGGAGAGAGAGACAGATCAGCGGGGAGCGAGACGCTGGGAACTCGGCGAGCTGGCAGGAGTTCAACACGGAGTGAGGCTGCAAAGAAGGCTGGGACCTCACTTATTTGCAAAAGGGTCAAAATCCAGACAAAGCTGATTTGATTTCTTTTTAAAATCAAGCGAAGGGGCTTTTTCCAGCGGACCTGTGCAGAAGGTTCGGATGCAACTGGTACCCAGTTATTTGAGGAGGAAGGAGTTCAAGCTTGCTTTATCACTATGTCACATCTCCTGTCATTTTATCAACATCACACTAGTGTCATCAATTGCAGTGATCTCTAGCAGTCTGTTTCTTCTAAGCTTGTTTTTATTTTTCTTTCTTTTGTCAAAATACGAAATGCCAAATTTGAACATGAAAGGAGGAAATACCTAAGTTTTGCTTTGAAGATGGGGATTCAACTGAAGTGGGGACTGAGATTTAAGGGGATGTGAACCCATGCATCCTGAAACTCAAGGAAATGTGTGTCTACATCCTTGAGAGCTGAAACAAAGACGTTTCACATCGCCCTACTCTGGAGTATGTTTTACTCATTTTCAAAAGCAAAGCGCACACAAATACAGTGTCCTGAAGTGACCAGCATGGTGAATTGAACTGACCAATTAAAACTGATGAATCTATCAATTTTGACAGTGTCACGTCAAAGACAAGGACAACAGACTAAGATACCAGCTCCCTTAAGAGAAAGGGACAAAAATATTTGTATGTCTTAACTTCAAAGCCTCAGCGTGACCATCGGGATTACTGTGACAAAGCACACTGACATGGTCACAGACGTGACAGGTTGACGGAGGAGGGCTGGTGGGTGGTGCTGTCCGTAGGAGTGTGAGAGAGGGGAGATCAGATTGAAACACAATCTGCCAACAACAAAAGAAGGCACTGAAGGGAAGTCCTGGGCATTTAAGAGACCCAGTTTCTTACCAAAGAAATGGGAGTGGGGGGGGGAATCTCCTTTTGTTTGTTGGTTGCTTGTGACCTAAATACCTTGCAGCTAGATCAGCAAATCCATCTGGCTAAAAGTAAAGAAAAAAATAAACTTCTGTTTGTTTGGTGAGTTGGTTTTGTTGAGAGCAAAACAGAGAGGGCTATGCATTACCCTGCTGTTGCTGAGCAGAGCAGGGGGACAGGAATGCATTACCTGGTATCAGGTGAGCGTGCAATTTTGTCCATACTCACAGATAGCACTTAGGCAGGGCTGAGGAATTAGTTATGCCCCTAAATTCAATACAGCGCACAGCAACTATGATTAATCATGGTTTCTCAGCCGACATGGGACATGGCCAAAGTCGGTTTAACCATGTGTTCCGTCCACGGCATCCAAAAGTCCTACCCACTCTACAATAAAGTCACAGAGATCATGGTGGGGACAGCAATGTCAGGAGGGTTTAGAGTGAGCTGGACTAATAGCACACTGGTGGCCCTTCACATAATTCCAGCAAGCCAATTCAGTTCATCGAACTGGCAGAAAAATAACATAGCAAAGAAAAACAGGAAAAATACTTTTTTCCACCAGTTTAGTGGGCTGAAATGGCTCATGAAGGGATCTGATAAGCCAGGGCTTCTGCAAGGGAGGGAGCAGCCTCTGCCTGAAAATGTGGACACTGCGTTCAGCAACAGCGGGATGTTGTTTCAGCTATTTGGAGGAATATCACCCTGCCCATTCCTGCCATCTGACCAGAGATGGGGGGCAATGCAGGCTGTATAAGAAGGTACCCACTCAATACAGACTCTGTCTTTGTAAAATTTTACACCAGCGTGCTCGCAGGGAGAGGGGCGTCTGCATGAGAAGTCTCAAAGTGATCTCAAAGTGATCAAAGCGATCTCCTGCTGCTCTGGGTATGCCTAAAATTACTGTTGATGAAAGGAATTAGAGTGAGAGCACACAGTCCTTTGGTTTCAAGGTGGTTTCTTTTGTGTATTGAGCAGCCTTTTGTGCAGCACCAGATCAAGACAGTTCCTTGTAGGGCTAGGCTGCCAGAACCCTGTCCCCCTTCTTCTGTTGTGAGATTCTGTGTAGAGACAGAAATAATATCCCTACCCCTCATTTCTAGGAAAATATGGTAGTAAAAAGCAAGGGACAGCAAGGATTCAGAAACAGGTGTACAGTGTGAACCTACTTTGAACTCAGTTACTGGAAGCTGCCCTAACTTTATGACAGTTCAAGAACCAGAAGACACGTGGAAACCATCCAGACAGGGACACGACCTTATCTGCCTTTAAACTTCAGCTCCTCCAATTTGCCCCCAGTTCAGTACAACCTTTCCCTCAATCCTCACTCCCATAGACACAAATTCAATACAAATTCCCTCAGTCTCACCAAAGGCAGCAGATATTTAGAGTCAATTTGCCTTTTGTTTTTGACCTCAAGTAGAAACGGAGGACAGGAAAAGAGCCACCATCTGGACTCGACCTTGCTAGGACCGTAGGGAGTGAGAAGAACTGAATCACCCACCGCAACAGGCACTTCCAACCTCCAACATGCTTACCTTGCTCTGCTTTCTGTCCAGGTAGAACTGATGTTGACTAATGGCCATAGCCCAGATAGACTTTATTAGAGCTGGACAGGCGTACCACGTGTGCACAGCGATGCCACTATGCCCAAAAGTCCTCCTGGTCACAGATGCCCTGGAGAGGAGAAAAGAATGAACTGGGGTTACACCAAGGTTTCCTCAGATTGTTTTCTGTGGCAGAACCTATCACAGATTCATAGTAAAAACTGCTGTCTTTATTGCACACACCCTTGTGCCGCTGGGAAAAAATGCTTAGAGAACAGCAATAAGTAGCTACTCAAGGCAGGACAGCATTTACTTTAAATAACTCCTCAAGTTAGCAAGTTCCAGAGGACTAACAGTAAAGATCATCCAGTTAGTCCAGTTCAGACTGTATTCCTGGGTTTGGCTGAGCTGATGCTGACCTCCTACATGTCCCAGGGGAGTCACCGATGCCAGAACATGTGTGAATCCTCTGCGTCTCATCACATGCTGAGACACCTGAGGCCAAGTCCACACACTCTCCAGTACCTCTGGCTTTGGACAGTGACTGTCAAATATTAGGATCCAAGCGACAACTAAAGATCCACAGGATCATTCAGAGAATGTGGGAGAAATTCTTCAGGTGCCTTGATTTCCCCACTTGTAAAGAGATGCAGCAGGACTTGCCATGTGGGATGGGAAAGCGGAGTTGTGAGGCTCAGAGAGGTCTGCCTAGTGCCCTGGAGAGAAGAATGTTACTCAGCGATTAGCTGAGTGAATATAAAAACAGGAAAAATAAGAGCCAAATGTTTCCTTTCTGGGACTCCCAATTGTCCTTGAGTATTAATAGCAAAAAACACGGTTTAGGTTTCCCCATGCTTTCACAGCTGTACAAAACTGCTCGACTATTCCTCCCCACCCCTCAACTCTAACCCCACCAGCAGAGCCCCTGACACCAGCACACCCAGTCTCACAGTGTCCTGGTCTGTAGAACCCTCCCCGTGCTGGGATGTAGCACTGGTTAGAGGAAAACAAGCCACTGATCTACGAAGCCCCAAATAAAGGAGGTCCTCCTTTCCGGTGTGTTAAGAAGAATCTTGCAGTGGAGTACGAAATAAATGTGAACATGGGTACAGAGACTAGCACAGAAACGTGGTGTGAGACAACTGGGATCTCATGTTTCAGTGTTACCCTGTGCTGAGCCCTTTTCATGTGACTGGAGCAGAAGACCTTGTCCTGTTGTATTGTTCTTGTGAGAAAACTCTCCATGGATGCAGCGGGATGGCAGCTGACGGTCCTAGTGAGGATGGGCGCTGGGCTGCCCGATCTCTGCCACTGGGCAGGGAACCACGGCTGTGCTGGGAGGTGCTCCTGAAGCTGAGGCTGGAGAGGGGATCCAACTCTGGATGTTTTACATTGGTTTAAGGGACACAAACCATGTCAGCACATTGGTATATAAGGTGCTAAGCCATTAAGGCACCCAAACATGGGCTAAGGCCTTAATTCTGGTGTCACCCTATTCAGCTGAAAGGCAGTTACTTGTTTTGAACTCTCAGAAACATACTCTGCAAGCCATTCATCTTCTCATCGTAAAAGCTGTGATTTCCAATTTTTTTTTCTTTTTGGGATCTGCTCGTGTTTCCCATCAAAACTGCAGACCCCGATAGAAAGTCTGCAGACTTAGCTGGTTAGAGCTGTGGACTCTTCACAACTGTCTTTCAGGGACCTGTGAGAGATGGCCCATGGGTGCTTTTTCTATGACTTCCCTCCACATGTGCAATGGAATTAACCCCGTTGATACCTCTTAAAACATACAGTTTTTCTCCTTTGTAGGATAAGTAACCAGGATGAAGAGAGGTTAAACGGCTTGTTTGGGACAGGAAGCCATGGGCAGAGGCAGGGCTTAAAAACATACACTGTGCTGCCCAGCCCTGGCCACAACCACGGAGCTGTGCTTGATCTCCTGCGAGTGTGGCTTCACTGACTCAGGCTCTGGTTTGGCTACACGGAGAGGAATGTGGAGGGAGCAGTGTGTTGGCTACTCCTCTGCCTCCACACGCCCAAAAACTCCTCGCAGGAGTCCATCCCATGCGGCTGGGAGACTACGACCAGAGCTGGGTTCCCACCACGCCGCTGCTATGTGCCTTGCTGCTTTACAGTGGTGGTACTCTCTGGATAGGAAAACCAACCAACTGAATTCTCTTGCGGTGAGACAGTACCAGGCTGACAACCTGGGACAGGGTTTTGTCCTCCTGGTGTTGATTTAGAGGAACAGCACAACGGAATAAAAAACGGAAGCTCTTCTGTGTCAGTAATTCCTATCATCAAAATACAAATGAGACAGAAGAGGTTCCTCCGTTCGGTCACATTAAATGCATAGTACTGAGTTGCAAACATCATCATGGTTTAAACTTCCCAGTGCTATTTGCTCTCCGTTCCTTGGAATCGCTGCTTATAGGCAATGGTCAGCCCGGGCGTTCAGGGGCTTCTGGCTGCTGGTTGCCTGCAACGCGCGTTCCTGACGCCTCACCCGCTGCCGGAGGCTCGGCAAGGGAAGGAGCACAACACCCCCAGCTCCTGCTGCTGGAAGATCTCCCAGCGTATTCTCAACTTCGGGAATTCGCTCTGCTAGGTTTCATGCGACTATTTACACGCTTAATATTAAGCAGATGCTTCAAGGCTCTGCTGACCTGGAGCTGCGGAATGGTAGGAGCCGCTCTGCTCAGTTTTTGCTTTAACACAATGCACCTATGGAGATAGGCACTGTTGTGTTGGTGTGACTATGTGCATATTGGGGCAAATAAGCACAGCAGCTGCATGCAAAATTCCCCAAATAAAGATACATATATTCGTATACAGATAGGCACGGGAAACGGGTGAAACAGGATCACAGCTGAGCAATCAGCAAAACACGGTACTACGAGAAGCACATCAAATCAGTCTGGGAAGAGAGCTGGTTTCCGTCAGCCGTACTCATACTTTGCAAGTGGGACATTGCTTTTAGCGAGAACAACTTACAGAGCAATGTACACACTGTTCACTGTCTGCAATAACCACCCACTAACGCAAACGAACACGGGGTTCAGAACGCACTGATTAGATGCAACACAGGCACTTGAACTCACTCTCGCCCACGTTAGATCCGTAAAGTAAGGAAAAAAAAAAGACTCCTATGCCAAAAAGACTGATGGGCTTTCATCCAGACTGCCGGTAAACCTCTGGTACTGTGCCATTCCTTTCAGTTGCACTACTGAATATTTATTTACAAGGAAGCATGTGAGTACAAAATCTGGCGCCCATCTGCAGGCTCCAAGTGCAACACGGGGGCAAGGCAAACCCCCTTCCATGCACAGGGGTGCTGGCACCACAGCTGGATCACTGCAGCTGGATCACCAGAGTGGCACAGCCCTGGGGGTCAGAAGGTGCCCAAACAGAGGGAAGGAAAAAAAAAATACCGCTAGGAGTTGAGGTGAAACACATCCTCAAAAACACCTACCCAAACCCAGAATGTGCCGCTGAAGGAAGCCGCAGCCCCCGGCTTGGTACCCACTGCCCTTTGCTTACGGGATTCCCAGATACGAAGCGCAGCAAACCCCGCACCGCGGTGGGAGTGCAGCTCGGCACTGCAAAGCTCAGCTTGGCAGTGCAAAGCGTGGCTCGGCATGGCTCAGCCGAGTTGGGCATGGCTCAGCACGGCTGGGCATGGCTTAGCTGAGCTGGGTATGGCTCAGCGCGGCTTGGCACTGCAAAGCCCAGCTCGGCATGGCTCAGCCGAGTTGGGCACGGCTCAGCCCAGCTAGGCATGGCTCAGCCTGGCTTGGCATGGCCCAGATCGGCTCTGCGCTGCAAAGCCCAGCTCGGCATGGCTCAGCCCAGCTGGGCATGGCTCAGATCGGCTCCGCACCGCAAAGCCCGGCTTGGCACTGTGCAGCATGGCTCAGTCGAGCTGGGCATGGCTCAGCCCAACTCGGCACTGCAAAGCCCGGCTCGTCTCGGCTCTCACCTGCGCGGGTCATGCACCTCCACTGAGAACTTCTTCTCGCGGAAATAGAGGTTCTCCAACTGCCTCCATTGGAAGATCTGCGGGGAGAAGAAGGGGGTGAGGCAGCTCGGCGCAAACCCCCGCCCAGCCCTGCCCGCCGCTCCGCTTCCTCCCGGCGCTGCGCCGGGGCTGCCCCGCTCCGCTCCGCCCCGGCCCGGCCCCGCGTCCCGCCCAGCAGCCGCGGGGCAGCCCCGGGGGCGGGCAGCGCCCTCCCGCCCGACCCCCGCTGCCTGCGGCGGACTCGGTGCCGCCGGAGGGGGAGGCGGGGAAGGGAGCCGGTTTCACTTTGCAGGGAGAATTACGGTTTAAACACATGCAAGGCACGGGAAAACCGGGATTCAGCCGCCTTTTTTCCTTCGAGGGCGAGTAGCTGACACTGCAGCCCTTCTCTCGGAGGCCGTGGTCGTGCAGCACAGACCTCGGAGGGGTCTGGCTGGGGAGGTGAGACCCCCACGGGGGCAACCTGCACTGCTCCACTGAAGTATGATACCCAGCCCTGCTTTTACGCCTGCAATCAATGTACAACTTCACACCATCATGCTTCACACACATCAAGCGGTGTCAGTTCATCTCTCCCAGGCGCTGGCGCGCTCGTGTTGGTGGTGCCCGGGGCTGGAGCGTGCAGGAAACACAGCAATAAGTCATATTCCTGCCTCCATTTTACAGGCTGCCCCACTGGGGCACCTCAAAGCACTGTGTAGACACAGCCCAACGCTATCACCAAGCGGGGAAACTGAGGCATGAAGCAGGCGACTGACTTGCCCATGGTCACAGGAGTGAAATTCAGCTTTCCCGGGCTGCTGGCTGTGTCAGCACAGGCCAAAGGGTCTCTGTCTGCCCACGGAGCATATGATGCCCTCACGCAGTCCCTGTATCCACACCTCAGCTGTGAAGCGACCCTCATCTCCCAGGGAGGAGGGACGACTGCTCACAGAAGCAGCACGAAGGACGCGGTGACTGCAAAGCACCGCGTCAGCTCTGCAAACCACCTCACCGTCACCGCCGCAGACAGGTCCGCCGCCGCCTCCTCTTTACAAATGACTAAGCCAAAATTCAAACCCTGGCTTCCAGGCTGCTAATCCACAAGGACGAGGCAGCTTCCACCCCCTGGGCATCTTGCGCTTCAGCCTCCCTGTGCTGCCCCCAGCAAGTAACCTCGCTGGGGAGCACAGCCAGCAGAGCTCTCCCTGATTTGTAACTCCCTCTCCCACTACAAGCAGCTTCTGTGGAGTTCCTGTCCTACCCCCAAGGAAGGCGCTGGCTCCTGCCTTTCCGAGATAAGCCGCTTGCCAGTGTCAGCGCTCTGGAGATAAGTAAACAGGAGGTGTAATTTGATTTGCACTGATTAAGCTGCTGCTGGAGCTGAAATCTAGCAAATAAAACAAGCCACAGGGAAGACTCCAAATTTTCTCCTCGCTAATATTTCAGGTGCAGCAAAACTGAAAAGATTTGTGTTTGTAAAGGTTTCCAGCCAGGAGGTTTGTTTTGGTTTGTGTGTGAGGTTTGTTTTGTTTTCTTTCTCTATAAGGACCTCTATAAGGAGGTCTGCATCGCAGAAGGGTAGGGGAGGAATGGATGGATGGGAAGCTTGCAAGGATGGGTTACACCGTCCTTAGAGGATTATTTTATTCTTCCATTGGAAAAATTAATTGCTGCCTGAAAGCCATAATCACCAAACAGAGCACAGAAATACCCAGTATTTTACCCACCAAGGGAGGACAGACACGGGGTGAAAGGGTTAAGCTGGGAGCTGAGCTCTGAACACAAAGTCTGTCTCCCCTGCAAGCGCCCAGCACTGCAGCCGAGCTTCAAAGGCGCAAAAAGGAAGTTTGGGGCCGAAACTCCCACTGACAACAACAGGGGTCAAGCCTGAGACTGCCATGTAGGCTGCTGAAAACATCCCTCCCTGCTTCCAGATGCCCGTCCGCAAGGCGGGGAGGATAATGCGTCCGTGCCGCACAACATATGCAGAGGACGTGTTTGGGAGGCGCTCAGACATGTGGAACACATAAGAGTCTTAAAAAACCAGCAGATCACACCCTTCAGAAAATATCTCTCTGTCCCTGGGTCCCCCATTGTCATTTACGACTAAATTTTGGTGCGGCGCAGAAGGAATTTGAAACCCTTTTCCGAGCTGTTGGCAGCCACTCTCCTCCCCATCCTCCTCCCTCAAACTCTGCTGGAGTGTCCCCTGCGCTCCAGTCCTTTCCTATTTTATCCTCTCTGCTACCAAACCTCACAGCGCTCAGTTCGTTGACTGCAGCGCCCTTTCCCTTCGATGATAAACTCCAACTGTCCAAACACGCAGGGCTCTGGGGGAGCTGTTCAGATGACCCCATTTGGTACCATTTTCCGTGCCGCGCTGCTGCCGTAGGGCCGGTGCCATGTCTGCCAGCCCCATGCAGATGTCTTGAATCCCCTGCAAATCCTAAAATGGCATTAGACACCTACATTTTGGGCACCGAAGCAGCTTCCCAGATCACTGCACTATTATATTTAGTTTCTTTGTTTTTCTTGTCAGGGTGCAGAAGGAGGCAAGTCCAAACTCTTGGGAGGGAGGGGGTGAGAGCGACCCCACAACCTGAATTTGTGTCTTTTTTTCCATAGCCCTGTTCTCCAGAACATACATGTGCATTTCACCATTGCTGTAACCGTTCTCCCTTTGTTCCCCAAATATTATTCTGCAGCCTCCCACTCTTTTTGCCCACATTGATCTGAGAGGTCTCTATCCATAAAGAATTCAATCTACAAAAATCTGAATACCCACAAGAAAGTATCTGCTTTCCTGTTAGCTGATCACAACCCCTCAGGAGAAACAAAGCCTAAGGTCTCCCTTCAGCCAGCCCTTCTAATGTAAGCAAGCTGTTCCCTTCACCAGTTGCCCAGCTTACGTACGGTTTCGAATTGATGTTGTTAATTCAGCAACAGATGCACGAGGTGCCATTAGTGGGTCTTCTTGAATGGAAGCGTAATTTTTACCCATCAAGATGCTTTTACCACACTGGTGCTTGCAGCCTTCACTGGGGAATATGAGCCACAGCAGCGAGCTGGTCATAATTTCAACAGGGTCTTGTGGAAATGCAGTGACAATAGATGAGTGCTGGTTTGGGGCCAGTTTGAGTCAAAGCATCTGTGTTCATAGCTGGTTTGCCTCTTCCTATACTGAGGCTGGGTCTCGTTTTGGGTTATTTGGCTTATGATTTTCTTCGGTTGATCACAGAATCATAGAACAGTTTGGGTTGGAAGGGACCTTCAAAGCTCATCCAGTGCCACCCCTGCCATGAGCAGGGACATCTTCACCAGATCAGGTTGCTCAGAGCCCCATCCAGCCTGGCCTGGGATGTCTCCAGGGATGGGGCATCCACCACCTCTCTGGGCAACCTGGGCCAGGGTTTCACCACCCTCAGTGTAAAAAATTTCTTTCTCATGTCCAGCCTGAATCTTCCCTCTTTTAGTTTAAAACCATCATTCCTTGTTCTATCACAACAGGCCTTGTTAAAAAGTCTGTCCCCATCTTTCTTATAGGCCCTTCTGATTTTCAGGGCTGAATCCAACACCTGCCCTTCTGGGTGGGACAATTCATATTGGCTTTTTCTGGTGTTGTGTTAGTGGCATACTGACCTTTGTCAGACAAAAGGTACCTCATAGCAGGGACTGGGACAGCATCTTCCCAAACATGCTGGACATGAGGCTTAGGAGACTAAAGTAACTCAGAAGTACAAGCTGAGAGCACAGTTTCCCTGCCCTTTAGTAGCTGCCTTCACTCGGAGCCCACAGACAAGGGGATAATTTGTGGTGCTTGCGGTGGGGTGAGCTTCTGTGATGTGGTGGTTTGCCTGCTGGGATCTCTTCTGAGGTCAGCAGCCTATTTGGGATCATACAGCACTAGGAAACTTCAGATGGGAACAATTTTTGGTAGTGGCCATCATTACAGGCTGCACATGAGATCATTTAATTTTCAATAGATACTTAAGGAAGTCTCCCTGAGACTGGCTTTTGAGCGCAGCTGCACACTCATGCATGCATGTGAAATGGAAAGGGGTATTTAAAAAGAAGAAAAGAATTACCCTTATTCCTGCCTCCTCTGGGGGGACTGTTCCCACTGTGGGATCTGTTGCATTCTGCCAATAAATCTGGAAACAACGCTCTCACTTGAATTTGCAAGACTGCTTATCAACATGCAAACATTCAAGGGAATAATTGTTCCCTATTGGACCATGTGTACTCTTTCAAATATGCTGGGGTAGGTGGGGAGGCTGTGGTGGGGAAGCCAGTGCCAAAAATGGCTTTTCTGCAAATCTGGCAGCCTAGAAGAGGAGCCAGGGGAGAGACCCGAGTCGCGCATGGTGCGCTGCGGAGAATTCAGGTGCAAACTACAGGAATTTTCTCATTGGAAACCCCTTCCAAGAGGCAGGTGAGCTTGCCAGGCACCAGATGTTTGTGACTAGTTACAAAGAGCTGCAGTCAAAGCCCTTCAGACGCAAACTTCTTTTGTGAGCACACTTGTGGTTTGCTGGCTGCTCCCTAATTAAGCTGAGCCCAGAGGACAGAAGGACCAGGGATCTGCATCCATTTGAGCCATGTGAATCTGAAGAAGGTTTTTACCGTTTTTATTGACTGTGGGGCCACTGCCGTGGAGTTTGCACACAGCAGGAGGTAGGGTCAACATAAGAGCATTTGAAAAATGCCAGAGGCTCCTGATAAAGAAGGGAGAGTTTTTTGTGAATGAAATGTAGGGGAGTGTTTCTGGCTTAGTCACTCATGTCCTGGGTGACCTGGACTTTGCTGAGGTGTGGGGACCTGAGTCGTGCTCTGTCCCTTTGTGCTCAGAAAGCCTTGCCTGAGCATTCAATGGAGGGACCATGCCCTACGTTTGGGAAACCCTGGCAGTAATGAGGCTGTTGTTGGCTCCTGTGTTGTCCTGCAGCTCAGGGACAGGACAGAGAATTGCTGAAGGGCAGCACTGGTGGTTGGTACATAGTGCTCTCTGGATTATGGTTCCTAGAGAAACATACCCAAATAGTACATTTTGGAGCAATTCTCAGCTTCTCCGTCCTGGGGTTGAGGTACTGGGTCCCTGATACTGTCTTCTGCCTGGGGACACAGTGTGAACCGTTTTGCATTGGGTCTATTAAGATGGGGCACAAGCAGAGTAAGGTTACTCAGCGATGCACATGCTGTCAGGGGTTTCAGATTTCACAACTGGTGGCTGTTCAGAATTAAACCCTTCGCAGAAGTCTACAGAGGATCTACTTGCTGTTTGACTGCTCTCTTTGGTGACCTAAAAGGGATTTACAAAGGAGATGGAGACAGACTTTTCTCAGAGGTGCCCAGCTAAAGGATAAGAGACAATGGACATGTGTTGTGGCAAGGGAAATTCCAAATAGATATATGAAAAAAAACCCAAGCAAACACAATCAGTGAAGTTGATCAAACATTAGGAGCCATGAGTAAGCTGCTTGAACACTGAAGTTGGCCTGACTTTGAGCAGGAGGTTGGGCTATAGGCTTTTTGCTCTATACTTTTCTTTGATTCAAAGCATCTAATAAATGACCAACTGTAATTGCTCTTGGACTTACTGACCTATATGGCATCTCTCAGTCCTTCAAGTCTTGCAGCTTTTTGGATGATTAATGCCTTGTTAAATGATACTATGCAGAAGGAACAATCACCCTCCCAAATGCACACATTGCCACCCAGACTGGATACTCTTGAAAGGCTTCTAGGAAAGGCAGAGAAATAACATGGCACGTTTCTAACAGCCCAAATGCAACCCCTTTCCTCGCCTATGCTATGGGCAAGAGCCAGCCCTGGATGACATCCTGATCCTAAAACTGGTACTAAACAATGGAACTAAACAATGACAGTATTTTCACACAGCTTGCCTGAGTGCAGCTACAAACTCCCAAGTCTTTTGTTTCGCAGTTTAAAGACAAAACAAACATAACAAAAAAATTCCTCCTTGGAAATGTAATTCTCTCCACTGAACAAACCAGCAAGCAAAATTCTAGGGGCTGAGTTATGCAGGAGGTCAGGGTGGAGGTTGTGAGCGGTCCCTTTTTGGCCTTATGCTCTCTGAAAATCACAGTTCCAGCTAAGTCAATGGCAGTTTTGTCCCAGTGATTTCAGTGGGGCCATGGTTTCCGGGCATAGATTTGTGTTCTGCCTCAAGCCAACCCTGCTCTCATCAATCATACCTCTGTCAAACTAGTTTGAGTGAATGAGGAAGGATTTGGTCCAGGCAGAACAGCACCATCTCAGCTCAAACAAATGGACTCTTGTTTCAGGGCCAGATTTACCAAGAGATTTCCGTGGGCTGTCACCTGTGAATTAGTGTGACCCATTGCTGAGGGTGCCCCCAGGTCATGAGACGGAGATGCTGCTGCACCATAACTTAGCCCTCCATCCTTCCACACTTCCATTCATCCCTGTATTTCTATTAGTTTGGGGTATTTTTTTTTTTTTTTTTAATTTCACTTCCCAAAACAAAAAAGTGAAAGGTTTCCTGTGTGATTCGATGTGGGAAACAACCCCACCAATGATCTTCCCAGAGGCTTGTCGTCCACCCTTCCCCCATGGAATGAGAGCGTGGCTTGGCAAAGTGGGACTTTCAGTGGTCTGTCAGCAATCCCAGCTCACTGCCTAATTACTTCTTCCCCTCAGACTTTGGGACTCTTTTCGTGCCAAACAGACAATTTCTGGTCCAATTTCAGATCCGTTTTGCTGTGCGCTCTTCTCATGGGACCACACCACCCAACAAACATTTCTGGCTTGACCAAACAGAAATTGAATCTAGATCTATATAATCACTACTCTGCATTCATTTTCATTATGGAGAGACAATTCCTTATTAAATTTCAAAGTGGTTTATTGGCTCAGAGAGACAGCAAATCATCAGATCACAAAGGGAAGAGCCGCTATTTGGACAAAGCATTATTTGTCCACATAACGCAGCTTGCTATTTGTGTCTATAACTGTATAGAGACTGGGAGATCAGACTTTGATTTTATATACAAGCAAATCCACCTTGGCTGCACATATATATCTGGTAGATGCTGTTAAATATTGCATTGCTGGCACCGTGCTGGGTGTGTCAAAATCAGTATGTCTACAGAGAACTTTTTTCCTTGTTCTTGTAAGTTAAATTTTCTCCCTTTTATCCTCTGCAGGCAAATCAAAGTGACTAGATCTTCCTGCATTGAAGATCTCTCCTTTCTGACATAATATACTATGTATTAGATAAAGGATGCCCAGCCTATAGCCTATGAATCAGCTGTGGCACCCTAGAATGATTTATACCGCCCACCAACCATTCCTGCTACTCTCTTTCCTAAGGATCGTTCTGTCTTCGCTAGTGACTTGACTAAAGTACATCTATCTTGGAACCAAAATACAGGAACCACCATCCCCATCCACACTGCTATGACAATGCATGTCTGTATTAAGTTGTGTGACTAAAAATATGCCTGTGTCTGCATATGGGGTGCCACGGCAGCAGCAGTTCCATGTAATGGGCTGCAATGCCTGACCTCTGAGCCTCCTGACCAGGTCGCTGACTTAAAGATGCCTCATCTTCATAGCTATTGAATAACCGGGTCCCTGCTCGGCTTCATCTGCTGATAAAAATGCCCAGGTCTTTGGAGTAGTGAGTCCTGGTGAGCTAAGAGCCAGCGTTTGAGAAGGAAGGAGCCTGCTCCCACTTCAGAGCCAAGCACAAGTACTGGACAAGGTTTCAGTCTCCAGATCTCCACCCGAACTCCAGGGCGCCAAGGTCCAATTTGTTTCACTTTGTGCTGTCGGAGTGATTTGTCTTTGCGTCTTGTTGAAGTTCCTGCCGTTCGCTGCAGAATCATTTAAGACTTGGCTGCTGCTTTTATAGAGAATTACCCTTTAAGACCTGAATACGACAAGGCACTTAGAGTAAGGGAGTTTTACTTTGATGGGACTACTCCTGTATTTTATGGTAGCCATGGGCTTGACTTGGCTGGGTCAGGGGACAGGATGTCATGCTGTAGCTTTTGTGAATGTAAATTCTTAGAGAAAACCCAGGGGGCTGTGTGCCTGATGGTATCACCACAGTACACATATACTAAACTACCAAAATAGTGCTGCTTTCCTTATAAAACAGCAGTGCCTTACCCTGTGTATTAGTGTTTACAAGCATTATAGTTGATCAAGCTACTTATTTGCCGAGATAATGCAAACTGAGCATGACTATTCTATGATTTTTAATAAGTTGCTTTACTTAGACAATCTACTTAGTGGTTTGAGATCAGCCCTTTTGGGGAGAGATGCTGAAGCAAAATTTTACCTGCTCATTTGAAAAAGAGAAAAAGTGGTGATGGTGACCCCTACTTAACTGTTAATTCATCCTGGTTCACGAGGGCACATTCCATGTAGCCAAACTACTTCTGCCTTGTTCCAAGCTACAGAGCCCATGTCTAACTCCACAAAGTTACTGTGTAGGTTAACAGAAGGGTTTTTTTTTCTCTGCCTGCTATGATTTACACAGCCTGCACCCATACCCAGCTCTTACAGCAGGATACTGATTGTGGGCCCGATGGTGAATGGGGCTGTGAACTGGTTGACGTTACAAGTGACCATTTTTTTGGCTGGGTTTTGCTGAGCTCTGGTCTCTTTTCTGGAGCAGTTTCCTTCCCGGCCACACAATTACACCAATGTGACTGAGGATGGGGCCCAGGGGATGAACGGTGGCAGGATTGCGATGGGGGAGGAGGGTGGTGAAGGCCACTGCAGCCGGTGCTGCTGCCAAAAGAAATGTTCACTGAATGACAGCCCAAGTGGCACGTCCGGCCAAATCCCATGGAAATTGTCAGTGTCAGGGACAAAATCCTGCTTTCCAGCCCAGTGTGCTCTGATCGGATGTATTCATCTCCCAGTGCTCTTGGCAGGTTTTTGGCACAATGTAAGACATGGAGTAGTGGGTGTTGAAAGGGCAAGAGCCTGGTGCTGGATGGCAGACAACCCAAATCGAGGGCAAGCAGCAGCAAAAAAGGTGCTGGTGAGACGAATGTCTTCTGTGTAACAGGGATGGAACAAGACATTTCAGCAGGGGAAGGTCTTAAAGTCTGGCTGCTCTTCAACAGTCACAGGTCTGGGTCTTACATTTTGATACGGAAGGAAATGCGGTGAGCAACCTCTCTCCATGAAAAGAAACAGCATAGTAAGGAACATCGCTTTATATATGTCTCCCTCTTCCAGTGCTCCATATTTCCAAACACTAAACCAAGACTGAATTACTGCACTATAAAATGAGTTGAACCCGCCGTGACCTGAAGACTGGTTCAGTTTACAGCCAAGTCCATAATCCAAAAAGCATGAAGGATCAGCAACGGGAAGAGAAATAAAAGCGCTGAGCAGAAGGAGTCAGCAGGTAGTCCTTAAGAGTTTGCTAATCACAGTGAATAATTTATTACAGCAATACCACTGAGACTCCACCAGCTTTTAAACCAGTATTTCCTGGAAATGTTTTCTGCGCCTCTTGTATCATTTGTAAATTTGAAATCTTTTATCCCTGTCTGCAATGCAAAGATGTTTGCGAAGCTCTTAGGAAATGATGCTGTTCCAAGAAGAGCCCAATGAGTCACAAGTCCAATACATTGTCTCTGACCCCACTTGATTCTGGATGCTCTAGAGAAAGTCCAGCCCTTTCTGAACGCGCCCTGTGGCTCAGTGGCCAGTGAGAGGAGCGTTTCCCATGTTCCATGCCTCTGACAACAGAAACCAACCTGCTGCCAAATCAAACACCCTCCTTGAACACGAGGGTTTATAACTCCTCCCAAAGTCCTGTTTGAAAACAACCGATTCAATGTTATAACTCTGGATGGAGGGGTCACCCATACACACTTTTAGTCCCATCTTAAACCCTTCTAAACTCTTGACCTTGTGCAGCAAGGAGCTGTGCAAGTGGATTGGACTTGCTTGAACTGATCTGAATTTCATGTTTCCTTTGCCTGTTTGACTGTCCTGATGTTCTATGATCAGTCAGGATAGACCAATTTGTCAGCTTCCTCCTCCCCATCGTTCACGAGTTTCTATACATTTCACATCAATCCCTACTTTATGTTTTTAAAGTTACTGATCTGTCATTCCTTCACCGCAGGAATCACAAGTTTAACCACTCCATCAATGCAGTTACTGACTTGACAAAGCTTCATTATGCCCTAAAGCAGAGAGAATCTCTATTTGTTCTGCAGTAAAGCAGCTCTTAATTAGGCTATTGCTCCTCCTGTGTAAATATCTCATTTTGCCTCTGGAACTGGGAAAGTTCACTCTATCTCTTGCTGTCTGGAAAAGGCCAAGTGACATCTCACAGCAATCTTTCACTTTCTGGACACAATGAATGTGCTGATTACTTTGCTTGTGCTTTTGACAGGCAGGTGTTTCTCATCAGATGCTTAAAACTACTGATTTTACTTGTGCTTTGTATTGCTTGATAGGATGGGTCCAACTCAGCTCTTTTTTTTTTTTAATGTTTAAATGGGAAGTCAATCTGTTACGGTTGCTTTGGATTCACAACAGTACCACAAATTAAATTCTTCTGTAATGAGAATCCATAGAGTGTTGTGGAGACCTTATGGCAAGGGATGGAATATTTTCCTAGCATGCTTCATTTCATCTCAGAGAAAGGATAATGTTGGGAAGAAATGGCAGAAACTGATGTTTGGCTGTCACAGGGAAAATCTTTGTCAAGTTACATTCACAGCTGAATTTTGGGCTGCCTTACATTTTATCTTATTTCCAAATGTCTTTATTCCCCTTGGGTTCTCTTCAGTCAGCCAGAGAATGCAAACACTAATAATGTTTATGAGTCTGAGAAAAAAGGCTCACCTTAAGTTTCATTGCCACTAACCTTCTGTGGAAGAAAAGGGTATAACTCTACATAGCGGTATTTCTTGCAAAGGAACCAGACGTTACCAGACTCTCCTAACATCATTTTGCTTCTGGTGATAAGTTAAACAAATTCTCTGTTTATTTGCCATATGGAAGTGCTTTGGCTGACTTTGTTAATCATTCACTCTTCAGCTTGGCATTAATTGTTTACTAACTGTTAAGCTATGTGCACTGAAAGATGCCTTTGGGCTCTTAAATCAGTGGGAATATCTCAGCAAAACAACACCGGCTCACAGACAATATAGTCACATGGGGGGCTGCAGTGCCGTGCTCTTTCTTTTTAATTGCTCTGCAGTATGCAAGCGAAAAGAAAACCCTAATGACCCTTCTCTGAAAACCACGTTTTTGGTCACTGCAGGCTCAGCGGCTTGTGGGAGAGTGGTGCTGGCCCATCCCATCTGCAGACCTGGCTCCAAAGAATTTGCTTTGATTTATGGTGAGTATTGGATGGTGCTGACCCAAGGTGGGTAGAGCCCATCAGGACAGTGACTCCTTTTCGATGTGTTTTTTCAAGGCAAACTGAGCCTTGAAGTGCCTTTTCTCTTCACGGGGAAGAGTTTGTAGAAGCTAAGTCTTAATTAACATAGAGGGAGATTAATTCTGCCCATCCTGGATGCTGTGCGCTGCTGCTACAAAAAATGACACTGGTTCTGCAAGCCACTACTGCACTTCCAGAATGCCTCAGCATATGGTTATGGAACAACACTCACACTTGATACTCTCTTCTTCTTGTTCAGCTGCAGAGGTGGGTTTTATGAAGTATACCAAAACTTTTGCATTTATTTAATACCTAAGAATGAACAGCTGTCAGATCATAACTGATATGGACCAAATCTGGGTTCGACCAGGCAACATTCAAGAAGAATCCTTTGGCAGGGCTTGCTGAGTCTGTGAGCTAGCCCGTGAAAATACAGGAGAAAACCAGAAGGGAGAATGATAAGCCTTGAAGTGATGACTTTGGGTAGCTTCAGGGCTTCCATAGAATTCAAGCGCAGGCAGGAGGGAACATAAAAACAGAAGCACAGAGTCACATTAGGGCTCTGCAGCTCAGCTCAAGCTGCATTCCAGTTTAATAGCCCCACATTCCTACCTGAACCACCTTGGACTAGGTGCCAGACACCCATCTCAGCTGCAGCCCCATTAATGCTGCAGGACTTATGCTTGAATGAGAATAGCACAAGCAAGATCAGGTTCTGGCCCTGCGTCAGCCTCAATTCTCCTCTCTGGACTCATCCAACTTGCTGACAAACTCAGTTAGTTTTCTAGACACATGGCTGATTTACTCCAGCAATTTAATAAAAACGTGGTCTGACCGACGGCTAATGGGATCGCCTGAGATAGGCTCAGCTGCTTAGTGTGGGTTACAGTTTTACTTGCAAACACAATAAGCATGGAAATCTATCTAGTATGACATAACAGCAAACCATTATAATCCCCCCTATAAGACAAGCAAGGTTTTTGTATACATTTAATATAAATGTCTTGGTTTGAGCTGGTTTCTTGCTACAATTTTCTGCTTGTGTTTCTTCCAGGGAGTTTTATTTTTCCATTGTAATTTTTCTGTTTGTTTCTGGCATCGGCAATGTGCAGGAACAAAATAATAAAGATTGGAAAAGACATAATCTTTTTCCCCCTCCCTCCCTAATTTTACCTTGCAGAAAGTTCAGTAAGGTTCACCCCTCCCTTTTGTGCAGCAAAGACTTGAACCAGCCCATGCTGGTATAGTGAAATGAATCAGACTATGGTAAGCTCCCAGATAGCAGGGTTATCAAGTGCAATTTTATAATCTAATTAGCAGAGGATTAAACATTGCTCCTTGCTGAGTTGGGCTGCTCTCGCCAGAGGGGTTTTACCACCTGTGTAGGGTAAGAAGTCTTTTTACTTGCTCTACAGAGGGTAAAAGCACATGATGGTGAAATACTGAAACCTCAGCCACTCTGTCCAAGTCCTGTCCCTGATTTAGGTTGTGCATTTTGGAACAGCCCTGCCAACAGATGGGGTTTGCAAGCATCATGTAACAGAGAAATGCTCATCTAGGCTGTCTTTTCACTGCTGTGGTCTCTGGAATATGGCAGTGGACAAATTCTAGCCCGGAAATTCCTGCTCTCCCTTCCCACCCAACCTTCCCTCTCAGATTTATGGCCACTTCTGCTAAGCCACAGAAGTCCTCAGTGGTTTATACATAAGGCAGCATTGTTGTTTTGGGTCTCTTGGATTGTCTACATAATTTCCTGAGAGAAAAATTTAAAAAAAAAAAGAATTCTCAATAAAGAGAAAACTGCCACCGTATTTTTTAGGGTTACACTTGCAGAAAAAGGGTAGGATATGCCTACAGTCCCTGATTCTAGCGGCGATGTGAGAGCTAGAGGTATGTTAATAGGGACACAGAGGCTGGCCAAGATGTTATCAAGCTCTACAATGAATGCTACAGCTTGGATCACCCTGAGTGGCTAAGGAGAAGGGAAATTAGAGAAGGCCAGAAAGGAGGCTTGACTCTTCTAGTGGAAACGTCTGTCTCCACTCATGCAGAGCACCTGACCTCCCTTTTTCTTTCGATGCTGCCCACCAACACTCTCATCCCATCAGGGTTGATAGAAGTTGCTACAGCCTGTGAATGGCTGAGTCCTTGTCACACCAGGGCACTGTTTTCCTCCACAGAAATGTTTCTATCGCTAAGACTGACTTCTGGATTCATGTTTTAAGGACACGTTTTCCCTGGGGGGTTGGCACTAATGGAGGTATGTGGGTGCAAACCTCTAGCCTAGGCATGTTTTCAACCATCATGAGTATGGCTTGCCCTGCAGGTAGCGATTGATCACAAATAGATACGTCTTTTAAAGCATAAATGCTCTGTGAAGACCCCCCATGCTCCCTTCACCCTTTTCTTCAATGAATAAAAAGCCCCATTAATAGCCTTCAGTGAATAAAAAAGCCTAATCAATGCACCTATTATCTCCTACTGCCTCCTTAGCAGTTCTGTTTTCTACCAAAACCTCAATTCTAGTTTATTTTAATAGAAGGTGCTATCCGTGAGCACCAGGCAGTATCCAACTTAAATGCGATCAGAGGAGGTGAAAGAAAGGACGGGGGGGACCTTGGCACAGAAACATAATACAAAAGAGAAAACGCAAAGAGAACTGCAGTACATTAACTCAGCATGGAAGCATTTGCGTCCATAGAAGAGCTGCCTAGTTGCTCCAAATCATCCAGTTCTGCAGCCTGCAAGCCAGCCTGGAACGTCGCCTGCTGAGGTCTCCATGGGTCTGCAGTACAACAAATACTGTTGTGAACAGACAGTGCATGCCCACCTGCAGGGCATGTGCTCAGAGATGAGCTTTTTTTGGTATTAGATGGCATCTTTGGTAGGAAAATCAGAACACATGGGTCCACCTAGTAAGATGAGCTCAGGGGATCAGAACATTCCTCCTCCCAAATGAACAGGACATTCCTTAGCTGGATTTCTCAAAGGCACTTTGGAAAGACTGAGACAAATCCTGATTTCCAGATGCACTGAAAGCCTCACTAAAAATAGTAATGATGAGACTAGAATGGCTAATCACTGTCCACACTCTAGTTTTGTGATCAGATCTATGCAGGCCATGCCCTGATTTGTAAACTTGTTCCAAGTAAAGTTCCTAAGCCAACCAGATAATAGACACAAACTCTTTATATGCCTTTTCTTTAGGCATGTGACAAAAGTCTTCTTGTTAGCTTGACATTAACTCTTCAGTTAGTAAAATTGTTGCTTATCAAATATAATGCTGCACCTGGGAAAACCACGCAAGTTTTTCTTTTTGTAGCAAATGGAAGAAGCTTTCCTTTCCCTTCTGCCCTCTCAGATCATTTATGACAACACACTAGCAAGGGCTAGCACCCTCAATCCCGCCACAGCCAGTGGGGATGGAAGGTCTCCAGCACCTGAGATAATCAGTGCTTCAGTTCCCATTTATATCTTAAGAACGATGCAAAAAAAGAAGCGTAAGTTTGCAACATTAAGTGACACTCATTTTCCCCCTGTACCACAACATTTAATAAATTAAGAGCTATTTTTGTCCATTAATTCTTTGCAGACATTCAGACAAGTTTAGGAGAAACAACATCCTTCAAAACTGCGTGGATCAATGCCAGCAGTTGGCATTGATCACACCCTCAAATCAAGTTGTAACATGTGTGGCAAGCCCAGACCTTGATAGAAAAGTAAACACTTACCTTTCTTGGTTTCACTTTGTCATGGTAGTCATATTGAAAAATCCCCTTGTAGCTAAGTCCTAACCACCAAGGAATTCCCTGCTTATCCTGGAAGAAAAAAGAGGAGTTACATTGAACGGGATGGGGAAATGCTGGAGATTCCCTAGGTTGTTGTTCAAGGTAAACATTTGTTTCTAAGCAATATCTTTGAATGTCATGGGTGCTGTTAAATTCACTCCTACTGAATTTCCTCAAGTCACAAAGCCACATGGTGTTTAGGACAGATCTGTTTCACTTTTAGCTATGACATACAAAACCATTTAAAATGCATCACCTGTGATCAAGTTACTTAAAAGGCAGCCAGGGGAGGTGGGGAGATTTGACATGGGTCCATCGTGCAGGGGTGCATCCTCTTTCTCTTCCCTGCAAAATATTCAGCCTGAAGACTCAGAGACTGGAGAGGAAGGAAAGTGAATCACCCAGCTGACTTGAATTATGTGGAGGGATTTTAGCATTAATCTTGAAAATGCAGCAGTAATGGGATCTGAGAGCTACCCAGCGATAAGGTCTGACAGGCTCAGACCCAACTGCTTTGTGTCTGAGTGTGCAATAAAATGGCCTTATGGAGTAATGGCTGATATCTGATACCAGCCTCTTTGCAATTTACTGAACTGGAGTCCTCAATGAAATTACATCTGTTCCATTAATGTGATAGAGAATGGCAGAGTAAAACACAGCAAAGCCAAAACCCCCACCTCAGGCAGAAGCCAAACCTATTATCTGCAGTGTTTGCTGCCTCATTGCTGCTCACTGGCACTTATTGATCATGGGGAGTTCACTGGAATAGCTCTCAAGTGTTTACAGGCTTGAACATCCAGCCCAATCCACCGGATCTTTTTGGTCAAGGGTAGTTCAAGAGATCTGGATTCAAAGGGTGCTGGAGGGGTCCTGTCCTCTGGCAAAAGATGAAGCTAATGCCTTTTGCAAAATGCCATGCACATTAGCAGGAATAGACTAAAACTGCGTCTTCCTGAGACAGGTGCTGCCAGATATTTGTGTTTTTATGGTACCCCATGTGTGCAAGACATTACGGATGTACGGAAAACCATATGATCTGTGCAGAGAGATAATGATGAAACACATCAAAACTTCAGGGGTGATAAATGAGGAAATATGCTCTGGGGAGTGTGGATCTAGCTTTCTTCATGTGTTTATTGATTTCTCTACTTAAAAAAAAATAACAACCCTACACAGCTGGTCAGACAGGGAAGTAATAATATAATAATAATATGAGACTGGAAGATTTGGTGATAAATCATTAGACAAAAGAAATACGGGATTTTATGAATACCTGAATGAAATTCACATAGTTAGAAACAGAGAGCTGTTTCGAGAGGGGGATGTGTTATCTCTGGAGTATGGGACAATGATATTTGGCATTAAAAAATTGTACTGTATCCTGTATCTCAAGCGAAGAGAGCTGCAGTCTGCAGGTCACGGCTGGCCCTAGTCAATTGCTCATGGATTTGCTGTTTGGGAAAAATCTGACCTCCTAGAACTACAAAAAGGAGTGAAGCATTTAGTAAGCTAGCAATGTGGCTGGCTTGTCCCTTTGGTGCTGGTTCACTGGCATCACCAGAGCTTGGTGCTGCTTGCGGGAAGAACATCTCCGGCACAATAGGACTCCAAGAGTTTTATCTCCAAGAACAGGATTTTCCTCTTTGGACTTGTATTTAGCAAACATTCACTACACAGTTGAAATAAGTTTATCCTACTACAGGAAGTGAAACGAGATTTTAGTAGTAGTGCATTGTGTACAGTGTATTGTGTTGTGAAAGCAAGATGGTTATTTGTACCTCTCTCCCTCCTTCTCCAACAACAGTTTCATTCAATAAATGACCCTTTTTGTGGCACGTACCTTTACTGCGTAATAATGCACTCCATATGTTGGGAGGGATTCTACAATGCTCATGTAACTGCAAAACAATACATAAGAGAATAACATGTCTGAGAAGGTGAGAGGATGATCTGGGAAAAAAATGCTTAAATAAATAACTAGTTAAGGACAGAAATACTTAAAAATAAAGCATTAGATGAGATGGGAGACATAGTTACATATTGTATTTACAGTCCAGCATAAATATTTCCTAATAAAACAAAGTTTACAAGAAATCACTTACTTCACAATTGCTTGACCTCTTGTCTGGCCATTTAGTTTCTTGTAATGTTCAATGACTCGATCCTCACTGGAAAAAAAGAAATGAGATGTTTTATATAATGGTAGTATCACGACTAATAATCTTGTTGAAAGGTGAAGAGATACTTCTGTTAACACAGCTACCGACAGAGCAAATCAAAAGATGCCAAGCGAAGTATTAGATAAGGGGATATGATGCAGCCCAGGGTGAACAAGGGGGACTCAAAGACTGAGAGTAAAAAAGGTTTTCCAGGAGCTGGTTTACTGGAAGAACCTTTTTTACTCACAGACATGGTATCTACATGTACAGACTTTTCCCTTTCTGCATTACTTTCCTTGTGTATAAATGGTGCCAATGATATTACATTGTATGGCAAACAGATGTGTGCTGGAGCTGCTCAAGCTTTGTTTTGCCCTTGCTGGTGCAACTTCTTTCCAAGCCCACCAGGTTCCCTGAAAACTAGCAAAGCTTTCAGAAATTGGTGGCCAGTAACAGCCCTAAGCCTCATGGATCGCTCCTCAATGCAACTGCACAAAACCATGGACAGGAGCACTAGTGGAAGTACTCTAGAGAAATTGCTGTCAGCAAGGAGTTAAATTCCTAGTGTTCACAGAGGCAAGGTCTGTAACAGCAGGTTAAACAGTGGCAGGGAATGTTTC
This sequence comes from Pampusana beccarii, assembly GCA_013399365.1. Lineage (NCBI taxonomy): Eukaryota > Metazoa > Chordata > Aves > Columbiformes > Columbidae > Pampusana > Pampusana beccarii. The sequence continues at coordinate 223,002 of VWYH01006488.1, forward strand.
CAAGGCACTCGGACTTTGCTGTTAAATACTGATGTGCCTTTGCATACTTTTGGGTTATACTGACTTGTGTTCCCCCAGGCTATGTGCTGGGAGTTAGCGTGGGCCAGGCCCCATTCCCAGCACTGCTTTGGAGACATTTTCGTGGTATAGATGGATGCTGTTCCACACCAATGGGCCTCTGCGTCAGAGAACAGTTCTGAGCGTGTTTGATAAACGCATGTTGAGACATTCATCTGTACATGGTAGAGAGGTAACATCCAAGAGCAGATCACCTTGACCCAAATGACAGACTGAGAGACACCTGTAAGTTCACTTTTAAAGAATATTATTCCTTCTTCTGCAGTGAATAGGGTAGCAGGAGAATACAGAACCGGACCTATTTGATGCACACAATCAGCTGTGCTAGCAAGGTTGCAGCATAGCAAAGTATAAGCAAATTAACTCCTTTCAAAGGTCCACAGCGTTCGCCTTTGATTTCAACAGCATTCCTGTCAATCTACAGCCATGCAAGCCATCACAGCCTCCAAGCCTGGCACTTTCAGACTGGTCTGACATGGGTTCTACTCTAACTACCAGCAACGTAACACCCACAGGGACAGCTCTGTTGCATTGGCAGAACAGAACACTCAAGTCCTCGGGATTAAACCAAATCTCTTGGTTTTTATGTTGCAACACCAAGGATAAGGAATCTGTTGAGTCCTCTTGAGGCCAGTCCAAGAGGAAGGAAACTTAACCTACCTTTACACCACCTTTGTGCCCTCCCCACCTGGCACTGGATAAGCTTCCAGTAGCACCAAGTGTCCATCTAATGCCATGCACATGGTTTAGGCCAATATGGACTGTTATTCCTCCCTGCAGTTCCTAGGTCCAACTGGAGTCCCTAATGGGGCCTTTAAGGCAGCCACACAGTTATCCACCATGTGGTAATCCCTCCCCAGGCAGAAATGAAGCTATTTTTATTGCTAGACAGTGTGAAGGAGCACAGCAGTGTTAGGATGGTCTGGTAGTTGACCTCACCACAACTGCTCAGAGATGCCCGTGGGGACTTCTGTGGAAAACTGCAAAGGGTTTAATTACCCTGCCTACACAACCACATCTTCTGCCTTCACCATATACACCCTCGTGCCAGAGAGATCTGTGTGGAGCCATAATCTCTTTTAGAAAGATGTTCCTCTGCTGGGCACAGCCTTCATAATGCCCTCAGTGATGTCACAGGTAGAGGCCACAAAGAGCCTGCTGTGACATCACACAGAAGGTGTTCTGTTCTGTGATATCACAAGGACAAACTGCACTGTGACACGACAAACAAGACGTGCTGTGCATGGATGGGCTGTGAGGGCTGGCACAGGGGAGCTGAGGGCTCTGCATCCATCTCTGGTAACGCGGGAGGAGAGGACCAGAACCACCAGTGTGGACAAACTGGCAGCAGGGCCAGCTGTTCCCCCACAGGTCTCTCATTTGCCTGAGAGCAACTGCTTTCCTGACTTGTTAACTAAGTGATTTTTCCTGAAAGTCACTTGCAAAAATAAAAAGGGACCTTACTGGGGCAAGGTGATGTCCCACCAGCACGCCACAGTTGACACAAGGTGCTGATTGAGTCAGTGACAAATTACATGGGTAAAGGAACGGTCCAGTTCTCCCATCAAATCCTTCAGAATAATTTTAATGCTTGGGAAATGATCTGTAAGCTATGAATTCAACAGCTATGAAACCACATTCAGCCCAATCATCCAAGCAAGTACCACAGATGTTATGGGCGTGCACTTGAAGGCAGAGCCTGGGTCTCCTGCCATGATTCTCATAAACAGGATTAGTTTTGGAGCAATAACTGAATTACATGAGTGTTCAGTACTGGAAGATCTCCAAACCCCATCATTTTTAATAAAAAAGATAGACAGAGAGGGTTTGCAGCCCTTTGAAACTACCTCTTAAACCCACGATTACATGTGGATGCAATTCCTCTCTGTCTCAGACAGGAACAAACCAGGAGTGACTTCTCAGGAAACAATGGAGTTATTCCAGTGGAAAACGCTCTTTGCTTTAGTTTCCACTCTGTGCAGTTTATTGTACAGATCAAGCTCTCATGTTGATGCCATTCAAGGGAAGGACAGATGTACCTACAGGATGATTACCTAATATGATTCCAGATGTGCTCTGCTTTCTTACAAATGATTATTACAAAATAATGGATATGATTCCAGATCATACCCCTTTGGTCGGGAAGCCAATCGATGGCCCATTTCCTTCAAAAGGACAGACTAGATGTCAGGCAGCCTTCCTGAGCAGTGGGATGAATAAGGTTATATTCTCAACCCATACTAAAAGATGTGGGGTAGTCCAGGTTCTACCCAGTCCTCTGAACAAATGCAGGCAACACTCTCTGTGCCTCCATTGCCTCATTAGGATACTGATGATCTTCCTTTCTATTGTATAATGTTTTGAAGTCTGCAAATGTAAAGGGCCAGATAAGTATCATCCTTGATTCTAATTCTGGGCAAAAAAGAAGAAAGCCTGAACTATCAATTGAGCCATGAATATTTAAGAGTGGGATTTGCTGCTTTTCGCCTTTCTACAACACTGAGCTCCTCACACTTTGGGGAAAGAAACAGTTCAGAGCACAATTCATCCTGACAGCAAAGGGAGCTGAGGGCACCTAGCTCAGACGGAGAGGTCTACACTGAAGAAATGTTTGTGGTCAGATGAATCCCACCCCAGCTGTGTGACAGTCGATCTTCTAACAGTTCTTTGAACTTCCTTTTCATTCCCTGTGCCAGAAGGATCATCCAGCACAGAGGTCACTTGCTGCCTCCAGCTCTGGGACTGAGAAGTAAGCCCGGGATGTGCCAGGGAAAACAAGAAAATCATTTGTGGGTCAGAAGGACCATTTGCAGAGCTTATAAACATTCTCCCCTATAATTTCAGCTGTTCACCTCTGAGCGGCTGCTGTGCTGCTATTGACAGCTGGGAGAAGATGTGACACGGCCTGGACCACCAGCTGACGCCTCCTCTCCCCCTGCCCTGGCTCGTTGCTGTGTCAGTGACACAGAAACTCATTCATAACACAGCCCTGACAGAGGATGCTTAACTATTGTGGAGACACGGAGGCTGCTGAAGTGCTACCGTCTGTTTGCCAGCTCATAAAACATTCCCCCCAAAGCTGCAAAAATTAATACGTGGGTGATATCCTGCAACAGACAACTCTGATAAAGATCTTTAGAACTACCAAGAAATCCCTTCTGTCCCAGCAGCTTACAGAACTGGATGGCAGACAACTTGTAAGCAAACGCAGGGCCAGAGTTTCTCATCATCAGATCCAGATTTTCAAAGGTAATTGCTTCCCCCCTCTCTTCCTATAGCACTGAGCTGTTTCAAATAGCTGTCCATTCATTGCTCTTCCTTACTGTTCTGTTTCTAACCTGATTTGTCCATTTTGATTATATGTTTGAACTTAGTACTGTCTTTATTTGCAGTCATACACTGTCCCATTGAAGCCAAGAGAGCATCTCTTGGGCCAAAGGGACCAAGAACAGGATCAGAGCCTCAGGTCTGTTGTATTACAGAAACTAAACAGTGATTTTCAGTTTATATTTTCAAGAGGTGAATTTTCTGGCAATGCTGATGCTTTAGGTTGCTAAAAACAAACCTGCATTCAAAGTCTGTTGGAACCTTGGAGAAGTCTATCTCCCCCCTGGTCTGCTGAAAAACCCACTTTAGCACCCACATTTGTGCTGTTGCTTCTCCTCCTTCCCTTCTTACTGACAACCTAGTACTGGGCTGGCTTGCTAGGGAGGATCTGAATTGAGATAAAATGCACAGACAGTGGCTAGAAAGGAGCACTGCAAATTAACACATTTTCTAAAGCTTCTCTTCAGCCTCTGTGACTAGTTTTGTGTCTAAAATAATAAATTCTGTAGGTTGCTTCAATGCATGGGCAAGAGTATCAAAACTCAGGGCCCCAGCTCCTGGACTGTGTGGGAAAATCAGAAGCTCAGCTTTTATTTAAGAGAGAAAAAACGCCACGAAACAAACCACCAAAATCCCCTTCTTGCTTCACCAGTAATCAGCGATGCTAAGAGATGCTTGAGAACAAGATGTGCAACTGATTCTTCTGAATCTGTAGAGAGCTGGGAACGGCAGCTTGATGATATAAAAATTACTTCAACTTTGTTGTGATGTCTACAAACCTCCAAGAAGTTACAGTGAAAGGAAAGGCCTGCAGCAAGGCTGTGCAATCAGGAGACTCCATGAAGGTGGAGCCCGAGGCACCAAGCTGTGCTGATTCAGCCCTTGTTGCATGCAGAAATCCAGGATTCACAGAATCGCAGAATCATTTAGGTTGGAAAGACCTTGAAGATCATTGAGTCCAACCATTAACCCAACACTGCCAAGTCCCCCACTAAACCATGTCCCCAAGCACCTCATCTCTGCGTCTTTTCAACCCCTCCAGGAATGGTGACTCCACCACTTCCCTGGGCAGCCTGTTCCAATGCCAACAACTCTTTCCGTGAAGAAATTTTTCCAATCTGAACCTCCCCTGGTGCAACTTGAGGCCAGGATTTATCTGATATTAGCTGTTTTTTGCAAACAAGGCCCATTGTGCCAGGCACTGTACAAATGCACAGTCAGAGAGACTCTTCCCCAAAGATTTTTCAAGCTAAACAGAGAAGACGGCTGAATAAATGACATGAAGGCTCGCTTTAAAGAACCTGTCAGTAACATCCCTTTATAAAACCAGCTGTGCTAGGACAGGGAAAGATGTCTGTAAAAGTCATACTCCACCTTTTTTGCTACACTCCTTGATAGATTCATTTCACTGGTCTTACTACGTCCGGCAGGAACAACAGGTGATGCTTTTTTGTGGTGTGCGATGGAAATGTTACATGATTTCATGCAGATCTATCATAGTATCTTGCTGAAGGTATCATGGTATTTACTTGATTATCTGTTCTATCACCACTTAGTCCATCTCAGCTGATACAAATATAGCACCGGATTCTGTTGTTTGTTTGTTTTAAACTAACTGGAGCAATTACCCATCCCACCCTTAATGTTTTAAATATTTCTTTCCAGAGTTGGAAATGCACTTGTTACTGCTTTGTGCTAATGCTGAACAGCGGCAGCATAAACCGACTGCACACAGAAAAGAACAGGATGGCATTTGTATCCAGTGTGTAATCTGTATGAAACACGGAATTGTCAGAAAACACAGTTTTTAAAAATCTGCCACCTTAGGTCACTGAAGTTTGATCTGTACTTCAGGAGGTTTTAATCTCGTTCACCAGCAGCCTCTTCTTGAGAGCATTCAGTGTCTCAGAGGGTGTTTATGAAAAAGCCACCATTAAAAAATAATGAGTTACTGATGTACCAGAGGTCTCTGAGACCTAGTTGCTGAAGTAGAATCACAAGGGAGTCACAGGACTGCAGCCACTTGTTTTATTACACCACTGGAAACAACCAGCTTCCCATTCTGCGACCTGTTCTCAGTCACATGAGAACTCCTACAAAATCAAGTACAGCTGCAAGAAGTGCTGTACCTTGTATACTACTGTAAATACTTGCATTCTGTGCATGAGGTTTTTTCATGGCTCTTCTTGCTTCAGGTGACTGAACAGAGCCCAAACCCCAGGAGAGTGTCTTATGGACAGGGGCAGTCCCAGACCTCATTGGGACTTCCCAACAGAAGTCCTTAGCACAGGTATGGAGTCATAGAATCATAGAACAGTTTGGGTTGGAAGAGACCTTCAAAGCTCACCCAGTGCCACCCCTGCCATGAACAGGGACATCTTCACCAGCTCAGGTTGCTCAGAGCCCCGTCCAGCCTGGCCTGGGATGTCTCCAGGGATGGGGCATCCACCACCTCTCTGGGCAACCTGGGCCAGGGTTTCACCACCCTTGAATGCATGTTGGCTAACACCTGCCTGCAGTGGGGGCACACAGATCCTCATGGGCAGACAGGGCCTGACAAGCAGCCTGGGTTGTTGCTGTTTTTCTGCATACAGATACCACAGAATCATAGAATCACAGAATCGTTTTGGTTGGAAGAGACCTTTAAGATCATCAAGTCCAACTGTTAACCTAACACTGTCGTCTACCTCTAAACCACCTAAGAACCTCATCTACGTGTCTTTTAAGCACCTCAAGGGATGGTGACTCATCCACTTCCCTGGGCAGTATCACAGGCAACTGGGGCAAGGACTATGTGGGCACTTCAATAAGATCTGAGTCCACGTTGCTGCCGAAGGGTCAGATATACCTTCCCTACTTGTTCCCACCACTCCTTGCACGGTGGCTTTTAGCTTGAGCTACCAGTCTGTCAGTCAGACCAGGCCACTGACCTGGCTGGAAACGCACTGCTTTTTAATGTGTGGATTAGTTTGTGGAAAAAGGAAAGAGACGCTCCAAAGAGGGAGACCAGGTTGCTTCTAGTGAAATGCCAGCCTACATTTATCAATTCTTCACAAAATTTGGATTGGTTCCTAGACAGAAACACGAGGAGACTGGGATGATCCACAGATTTGTGTCAGTGTCCCTAACTTCAGCTGAGGACTCCGAGTCTCCCCTGATTGCTCAGAAAGTGATGAGGGCACCTCACAGACTAGCTTGCCTACAGCTTGATGGTAGGCACAGCTCATTCTGGTATTGTAGCCATGCTAGGAAAAGTGGATGGTCTTCCTGGCAAAGGGAAGAACTGACATCAGTAACTACAAACTGATTTGTTTCCCCCTGCCATCCTCAGATCACCTGGATGCCAAAATTAGCAGAGTAGCAGATAAAGAAGTTCACTCCCAGCCCCAGGCTTATAGCCTAATGCTTTAAAGGCAAACATGAAAGGGGAACAAACAGAAAATCAAGCGAAAGCATCTCCCATTAATGAACTGTCTTTCCCCAAATTCTTTCCTATTTGCACAGATAAAAGGGATATGCAGGGTGGCACAAAGAATCTATGCGTGGGGTATACAAAAGTTAATTGTGACCCTGCTTCTACCCTGGATTTAATTTTCAATGCAATAAAGACAGAGCTCACAAGCCTCCACCACCAAAAATCACACAGTTTGTATTAAAAAAAAAAAAAAAATTGAGTGTTTATGCCACATAGAGAATATGCAAGATGAAGCTCAATCACTCAAAAATAACACAGGACAGCGCAAAATATTGACATTTCAAACCAGGAAAACTCTGCACAGATGCAAAATGCTGGCAAAGGCAATGGCACGTTAGGTGTCTTGATTTCAAGACACTTGCACATTTCTAGTGAATTTTCTGTCTGGATGTTACTGCAGCCATTTGGCAGACGGGGAAACTGAGGCCCAGGGTGGTAGCTCTGCTTGTGTCGAGTCATAGAATGAGCCAGTGGCAGACCTAGAGCTAGAAGACAGGAGTCCCTGCAGCCCAGTTCTACTCCCAGATCGCTCATTGCCAGAGCCAGGTCCTGCATAACCCACTGCAAAGCTGCTCAGCAGAACGATACGTTACCAGTAAGCGAGGGAAGGATGCTCCTTCAGCGCTGGTGTTGGAAGGGCTGGCAGCTTCTTTAATTCATTCCTTACAACTTCATTGCTGAAAGAGAGTTCAAAAGGAGGATCAGGCTACAAGAAAACAACCACAGTATTTGATATGACCTGACCTAGCTGGCAGGCTGCTACGGCTCTACATCTGTTCCTCCTTAGCAAAAAGCACTGGGGTTTCCTTTTTCTTCTCTCTTTATTTGTTTTATGGCAGCTCAGTTAACTTTTCCCTCTATTATGAAAATTGGAGAGAAGCTCTCCCAGATGGTTATGTTGAAGCACTTCCTATCAGTGACTGGACACAAAAGCCACCATGTCACATTTCATCGAGCGGGGTCCCACAGACATGTTCATACAGACAAAGAAAACAAGGGGAAGAGAAATAAAAGTGATGCTTTCAGCTGCAATACAGAACATTTATTTAATGCCTTACAACCTGCTGCAAAAAGTAATGATTTGCTTTCTTAGCATCACTGGTTGCTTTTAGCCTCTTGCCCCAGTGACCTGGCCTTTGCACATCTTCACTGATGAGGCTCCAGCTTGAATTTATGTCCTGCTACACAAAACCCTCTGTGGGACCAGGCCCAACCACTTTGCTCACATTCTCCTCCCTGCAGCCTTTAGTGGCCAGGCTGGCCAGCTGGTGCAGCATTGCTGCACACCAGAGAGCAGGAAGAGCTCATGAAACGGGAGACAAATTCTCACAGATGGAACGATACTATGTGATTTTCTCCTACAAACCCCAAATGCCTCCCTTCCCACTTTTAAAAACACAAGAAATTGTGTGCATGTGAAAAAAAAACCACCTCCCTCAAAGGCTTGGGAAGGAAGACAGTGTTGCTGTTACTTTTAAAATCATAGAAATACACAGCCAGGACGGCCAGACAGGACACTGAGGAGTGCCAAAGAATTAATATTTATTGGCTTACTTCTTAATAGCAGTTTTTTTCTGCCTTCTTGTATCCTGCCCTGTATCCTGCTAATAAAAGAGTGGCTGTCCTGGAGCTGTGGAGAGAGATACCCCTTCCAGAGCTTCAGATTTTTGAGCCAACTGGCTTCTCCTGCAGGGCAGCAGGGCCATTGACCATGCAGACAGGTAGACCTGGCATCCCTAGCTGTAGAAACAGCCACCTTAGCATTTGCTGAAGGCCCAAAGAGCCCTTGGATGTGCCAGGTCACCCTGAGTTTTGTTCTTGTCTCTGGGACAGAGACATGAGCTTCAGCTTTAAAAATCTTCCCAAAGCATTTCTCTGTTTGGACAGTCCAGCAGCAGGCTCAGCCTGAGACCCAAGTGGGTTTATCTTAATTGGAGTTTGCAGGTTAATTGCCACAGGGTAAACCACTAACATAAATCCTGGAGCAGGCATTTTGGGTATGTCTACAGGCGTTTATTGTCATGGTAGTTCCCTGACACTCAATTAAGTAGTTTTAAAACAGGACCACAACTTCTAGCTCAAGACTAATCTACGACAGAGATGCCCAAGTCTCAATCAGGTTCAGATTTTGCGGAATGAAGATGTATAGAACAGAACTTAAAAAGGAATGACTTCCATGCTAAGCACATAGAAAACTTCTCAGTAATACCTCATATGCCAAGTCAAATGACTCCTGACAAAGAGTGTTTGAACACCCACTCCTTCCTAAATCTCATGGGCATCTGACCATCAGATAGTTCTTCCTTTGTAAGTGCAAATGCTCAAAAACTATTCAGATTTTTTTCTTCCATGACAGGTAAATACCTGCACAAGTCTGAACAAGAAGCTGCTCTGTTCTGTGTTATCTGCTGATCTGGCCGCTCTGCTCCGTGACTGACAGCCAAGAAAACAAGCTGTTGCTGTTTACAGAGTTCACGAGGTCTGCCCAGAGATGTCTCCTCCACAGCATGTGCATACTCAGCTCTTACCGAGGTTTTTTGACATTTTCAAAGAAACTGGAGGAAAAAAGATAGAACCCAACACAATCGGAGCACGAGCAGCAGTCACTGCCCATAAGTGAAGATTTTTTGAGGCTGGCTGCTCATTGAAGGAAGTTGAGAAATTTCCAAAACTTTTCTGGCAAGACAGGGAGTAATTTCCAAACAGGGACTTTCTGAGCCCAGCAAACTGTCAAATAGGGCAAGATTAGTGGTGACTAAACTGTCTTTGAGAGTCTGGGAAAAAGCCTGAACAAGTAATGTCTCCCATGAAAGAAAGAGCTAACACCAGTCAGCTCTGTCTTTTCTGTCAGTGAGGAGCAAACCCGTCTTGCCCTGTGATAAAAAGTCTTTTAAGTATCAGAGAAAAATACATTCTTAATGATGTTGTTGGGTGGGATTAGCATTTCTGCTCAATACCTAGAAAATACCGTAAAGATAGTGCCTCGCAACTTCAAACACCAAATGTACTTCAGGTAAGCACTTCCAGGAAAAAAACAGGGATTTCATTCCATGGTCCATATATTCACCAAGTCTTCTGGCAAGAATAATCTCAAGACAAATGAATTTAGACTCCCAAAAGGATGTCAAAACAAGAAGGAAAAAAAATCATGGCCCAGGTTGCATTTGATCTAGTGGCCATGAGGTCACTTTCCTCTTGGCTCCTTTTAAAACATTAACCCCCTTAATTTTTAAAGTGTTTCCAGCAGGATCACAAGTGGTTCTATACTTAATGCCCTTCCCGTCCTTTCTAGTGAAATATCTCGGTCTGTTTATTACTGTATTTAGAAAGTGTTTTGTTTAATTCGGACACTTGTGCTGCATTTATTTTATATTCAAAAGTGTCCAACCTGCAGGATTGGTATATAAGGAAGGGTGCTTTTGATACAAATTTATTAATACACAGGTGAAAGGCTCCAAATACACTTTCCTTGAGTCCTCCAGATCTCTTCATTCCTGCACTATGGAGGAAATTATAATATTTAAAAGGCTGAATAACAATTTGAAAACTGAACTGGAAAAGCCATTTGCATGGGGTCCTGAAAGCTGGTTAGATATCCAGAAATAAGGCTGACTCACTGGAGGATGGGCCTAGAAAATAGGAACTCCTGAATTCTGGTCTTAGTTCTGGTACTGCCCGTTTAATGAGTTTTGACCAAATAAATTAGCCTCCACATCTCAGTATTTCTGTCAACACATAGAGATAAAAGGCCTACCTAGCTACTTCATAAACTTTTTGTGAAAAACAAGTTTTTGCAAGCTGGCGGCAATAATTTTGAGCAAGATTACATATGCAGTCATCTCAGGAAATCCATACATTTTCCAGCATGTGTAATAAGAATGACCACTAACAAAACAAACCACAGGTTAAAATTATCAACCCTTCTCAGCATGGTAATTAATTCTGTTGAATGCCAGAGGGAACAGAGTCTGAGATTCTCGGATTAAATGGTACTGTTTGAAACACAGTGTTTAGGATCTTCTCCATAAGGTTGCAAGAATGCAGCCTGGGTTTTGTAGCCCCTTCATAAATTCTAATTGGTTAAATGTCACTCGGTTCCACAGAAAGAAAAGTAAGCCTGAAACTATGTTAGATTACCATCTGCCCAAACATTGAAATTATTGTGAAATTCTGCTTAACAGGAAACCGGCCGTTTGCTTTCCTCCCTTGTTATTCTTTCATATATTGCTGGGAGATACTTGGAGTTCACTCGAAATGTCTCATATTGCTTAACGGGAAGAAATCTAGCAATGCGACTCTGTCTGAGGAACTAGCTGCAATGGTTCAGGGTTTTGTTTTACTTAAGGTTTTTTCTTTCCCCTCCCCAAACTGAGGGACAAATGATCACTATATGTAATTCCCAGCTGCTTTGAGACAGATGCTGTTTAAGGTTGAAGAGCTGGATTCTGAACATTTAAAATCAAAGCTGGTGTGAGCTTCCCAAAGATTTTGGTCAATGTCAAAGTGGACTCTAAATCTGGTAGCATTAATTTAGGGGAAAAAAATCTCAACTATTTTAACAGTATGCTATGATCCCCCACAAATTAGGCAGGGCACCCTGGCTCCTTCCTCTATATAAGCCTAAAGAGAGTCACACCTGTAGGATTTGTGTTCATCTAAGGAACTGAAATTTGTCCTGCCCATGCTCTGCCAACCAAGTGTGACTCACAAGATTAGCTTGAGCTTGTAACCTTTACATCTGTCTGCAGGATGCTAGCTTAGGAGCTTTATGCATGTGATTCTGTGCCTTTGAAGTCAAAATTTTTGCAGCTAATACCAAAAAGCACAGATCCAATCTGAAGTGTCCTGTTCAACCTGAGAATCAGCTGAACAGGGATACCTAATTGTCCTAAATTCAGTGGTATGTCCCAGCCTACATGTAAAACTTTTTCAGTCTTGCCAGCTGAAGCGTTTGGGGAGTCTTTTAAACAATGTGAAAATCATTCTTTAACACAGAGAACTAGGAACTTCTTAAGGAGAATAACTTTTTGTTTTAAAACCTTGCTGAGCTCAAGTTCCGCCTAAATCTGCATCAAGGAAGAGATGTGCCCTTTGTGCAACTCTGCTGGCAAAACACTGAGGTGGACCAGGACACTTACAGCAAACACTGAGGAATATTTTTCTTAATTGATCTAAACGGGTTCAGGAGCTCCGGGTTTCTGATGGGTTTGTTTTTGAAATTGATCACAAATTAGAAATGGAAAAGGCTTTAGTCAAATAGTAATAGATGTCCAACTGATCTGTCAGGGCTATTGCGGCATCTTAGTTCAAGACAGGTAAGGGTGAGTCAGAGTATGTGCTCTCCAGGCTTACCAAACACTGGGCAGTCACTGCGATGTCTGAGTCAGGCGGCATTCCAAGGTGGCAAGAATGAGAGATAAGAATCGTAGAATCATTTGGGTTGGAAAAGACCCTCAAGATCATCGGGTCCAACCATAACCTAACTAGCACTAAACAATGTCCCTAAGAACCTTGTCTATGTGCCTTTTAAACCCCTCCAGGGATGGTGACTCCACCACTGCCCTGGGCAGCCTGTTCCACTGCTTCACAACCCTTTCTGTGAAGAATTTTTTCCTAATATCCAATCTGAACCTTCTCTGATGCAACCTGAAGCCATTTCCTCTCATCCTGTCACTTGGTACTTGGGAGAAGAGGCCAACACCCTCCATGCTACAACCTCCTTTCAGGTAGTTGTAGACAGTGATAAGAGTGATGCATGATGATGCCATACTAAAGGACGTAGAGCATGTGTTTGAAGGGGCACATAAGCCCGTTTTGGGGAAAGGAGAGAAGAGTCCTATGAGCACACTTATTATTCTAAGCCATGGAAAGATTTCCTCAAAAGCAGCAGTGGGATCTCCTGTCATTGTAGATGTATCAGTTCAGAGGCAGAAAACTGACTACTAGACATTGTAAGATCAGTCCTGGTTTTTGAGCTCCCATGGGGCTGAAAAAGCAGACCTGCAACTTCATTCAGGAGTCCAGAACCAGCCCCTTGTGATCCACCACCTGGGTGCAGCAGGCTTTGGAGCTAATCACACTCAGGTCACCGTGGGCAGGTGCCAACCCGCAGCTGAAATCGCGACAATTTGGCATTGGCTGTCCCAGCACCTGAGGCGATCAGCAGTGACTCATAGGAAGGTTCCCATGGGGAACAGCAGTTCTCCCATAGCCACAAATGAGCTACAAACACGTTTTTCTGGATCAGGGCCAACGAAAGACCTGTAGTCTCACAGGCTGTAAATCTGGTGGCGACAGTAGACAGAATAGGTGTGGGAAATCTGCAGTCTGCGTTCCAAGCATGAAACCCTTTAGAACTAACTTATTTCTTCAAAAACAAAGCAGGAGTTCAGGAGTTCGGCTACCACGCAATGTACACTGCCACTCACAACATATTATCTTTAAATCTCAGCAGCGACACATTCACAACTGCAGAGCCTTTCTGTTTCAAAGAGTAGCCACTTCTATTTCAAACAGCATTTCAACATCAACTGACTTCAAACACGAAGCTAACTTCAGCCCTAAGAGAAGTCAGAACATTTGTCTCCATCTGCGGTTCTTCTGGCTGGCCCCAGGCTTGATTTGCCTCCCGGATTTTCCACTGCTGATACGGATGACCACAAATCTCCGCAGGCAAAAGCTTGACCACAATGACCACATGTTGACTTCAGTAGCACCTGGATCTCACCCAGCACATCAACCCATGTCAGTGCACATTAGAGGGGAGCTGCTGGACAGACATCCCTGGAGATGCTAAGTCTTCTCCTAGACTATAGAGGGTCAGGGTAGGATTCTTCTACCTTCCTCCAGGAATAGCTTTTAAACTCCATTAATAAGGCAGATTGCTTTGCCACCAAAGCCCATTTATAAATTAAGATCCTTGGCAGTGTCAGAAAGTTGTTATCATGATACCACCTGACTCAAATATAAGAATTTCCTTTCTGCTTCACATCATTGTGACCCACAGGTGGGAAGGAGTAAGAGCTGTTTTAATGAGGATGGTGATGATTGCCACACTGATGTGGAGGAAGCAGTTAACACCATGTGATGAGGGATTTTCTCTGCTCTCAGAGAAGATTCCTCATATCTCTGCGTTTCTCTCAGAGAAACACACTGTGATAAACTCAACCATTCCTTTTACAAGGGACATCAAACAGCTTGTAGCAGCTGGATGCTTTCCACCGTCTGTTTCCACTTCTGGTTTGGAAACAGATACTTGAAGATAAAATGCTTTCAGTCCTATTACCCCAAGCCATCTGATACCTTTTTGTTCTGTGTTTCATAGTCTGAATGTGCACTTTCTGCGTGTGTTTTCTTCATGTCCAAGATATTATGAGAAACTTTAAATATTGTGCTTCATAGCAAAACCACTGGACGGTGTGGTTTATCATAGGTTTGAATGGCCAAACTCTGCTTGGTCCAGCTCTTCTAGGCTGAGCACTTGGCAGTGCATGGAAAACCAGACTGAAAAGTAAAAGAGCCACATGCACTCCAGTACCCTCTAAATAAACACTGCTGATAGCTGAGTTATTCCAAATTGGGTGGAACTGACAAATGAAGCAAGACTGGGCTTGTGTTTCTGTGGTCAGAGGCATGTCAGGATTTTGCAAGTTGATTAAGGCTTTGAGAAATGATAAGGCAGAACTTAAAGTTCCTTTTAGCAAGGGTTACCTTATGTCATATCAGATTCCACAATAGGCAGGCAGTATTTGCAATGCATTGCCCTTTTTCACTGGTTTGTCTCAATTTTAGCCAGCTAGAAGCCCCAGTCCACCGGAAGGCAGAACCTGCCTGTCATTCACAGGCTCCTATGGATGCACAGGGTATCATTACAGTCTTCTCTCAGTGCATCTCAGTGCTGACAAAATTAAGACAACGTCTTCAGCTCATCTCACAATTCAACCTCACTGCCCATTCACACCTTGTTTTCTTCTCTGAAACTAAATTCAGCAGATACTGTGGTCCTCCAGGTGAAATCACATTCAGGTCAACAAAAGTAACATATGGAATATGTGAAATTTTTAGCATAGACAGTTGTCCTAAGCTTCAGATGAAGAACTTTCATGTTTCTCACATGAGACATCAAGCAACCATCTGACCTCTGGTTGCTACTAATGTGTAACTGACAGATGCTGTCAACTTAAATGAAAATTCTTGGGCATTTCATTAACAGATGCCTGAAACACCAGGCACAGTCACCTCTCTGGATTCCTCACAGCAACTCTGAAGATTTGGCTCAAAGGGTAGGAGAAGTTCATCAATTATCTAAATTGTGATTTTGAGAACTCTGTCCAAATTCAAGCTAAAATACCAATTAGTGATGGAATTTTAATGTTCCCTCTGGCTGGATCTGTGATATAACAGTGATTGTAGAGTCATTTCCTTAGTAATTTCCTTCCAAAAACTAGTCCATTTCCTGAACTTCATGGGCATATAAAGAGATTTGTCAACAACAAAGTCACAAACAATGCTGTGTGCAAGGCATGCTCTGGTCAAAGTCTGTGTTTTGTGAAGAAATGATTTCAGGAAGCACAATGTCTATGTTAGAAATGCGTTCCTGCTGCTACACAGCTACAACTGAGTCACATTGCTCACACAGGGATTTTAACAAATTAATTCTCACAGCACACAATGACAACAACTTTTAAGATCACCTACCTTGAAAAATCTCCCTTTGCCTCCTGTAAAATGAGGGAGAAAAATTAAAAATAGATCATTAGAAATAATAGAAAAAAGACTGTTCAAGATTTTCCATTTGCAAAATTCATTTAGCAGCAATTTCCTGTTGTAATTGATTCCTCATGTATTTTTTGGAACCAGTATCTAATGTCAAGTGCCATGATCCATGCAGTGAGATGGGCATATTACAAATCAAAAGGTTTGCCTAACACAGGGCCAGATGATTCCTCATTCTGTTAGTGGATAACTAAGAAGCTGCAGGAAATAATGCTAGCAAATAAGTAAATTTTGGGGTCAATGTGGATGCTACATTACTAGAAGATCTCTGAAATCTCAGTGACTTTGCAGCCTCAGAGACTGCAATTCCTCTGACTCTTTTTACAAATATTCTCATTATTTTCTAGTAACTAGACTTTCCAAAAGCTGGTTCACTGTCAGCTTTCAGGGGCACGCAAGACATAAGTTTCTCTAATTCCTTGCTGGGTGTTTGGGGGAGTATTTAACTTATATTTACTTATATATCTAGAGATATTTCTATTTATTACTATCACAGCTGGATAAAGGGCTGGGTAATGTTCCACTCCAGCAGCTAGGTTAGTACATGAGTCTAATTGCATATCTGGTGAACCCTCAAAATCTGGTGAGTCCCCTCAATAGATGTAACACACATTTTTCATTTTCCGTAGGCAATACACATTTCATATGATGCACACTAAAGCACCTCATTTGTTGTAAGCTACGCAGAAAGCGCAGTGCAAGGATGCAATTTGTGCAGTGAGGGAGTTCCCACTGCCAAGAGGACTGAGCTTTGCATTCAGGTCTTTTGTCTTTACATCCCTCCATCCACCCGCAAAACCTGTCAGCCCACGTCCAGTGATGCTTCAGTTCTAAGGCTGGGATAAAGTTCAGAGCTTTCGTGGTACTTCAATTTCTTCTGGTAACACAACAATTTGAAATAAGGCTGCAGAGGAAATAACTTGAGTTCTGACAGTCCTGTACTATAATATTATATCCTCCTGTTTCCCTCTGAGTGAACCGAAGGGCAGACGAGCTCTCCTCTGGTTCATAGGAAGGAGACCGTGAACATATCACAGTCATAGTTCAACAAAGGGCAAAACCCAAAGGATATGCCCTGGCCTGCACAGGGCATGCATCCTGAATTTAAAAAAACAATTTTCTAGAGTAGATTCTCCATACTTCAGTCATTTGACCTAAATGCTGCAGTGAGAAGTAGAACAAATTGCTGTATGATTCCTCTTGTTTTGCTTGGATCCTGCCACAAACACGGGTTGTAGTAATTTCTGGTTGCAGACAGCAGAGGTGTGGCTTGTTTTGACTGTTTTCATTATGTTACACATCAAACTACTACAGGAATACACGTAACATCCTATGTTTGTGACGAGGAACAATCACAGCAACAAAGGTTACAGTGGCAGATCTGGATCTGGCTGCACAATTACTAGGCACTCTAGTTATTCATCAGGATGAGCACACAATAGATTCATAACCCTATTGCTGCTCCTCACAATGAGCCTGTTGTTTGATGTGTATTCCCCCAACAGCCAATATGCAATTTCTATAATGTGCTTTTAATTGAGTCCCCCATCCTGGCTGTCTCGCTCCATTTTTGTTACATAAAACGATTTTAATGAAGATTCAAATCCCTACGCATTAATTGCTTCTTTAACATGGGAAGTGCTATAGAAGTGCAACGCATTGTTATTTATTAGTGCAGTCTAATGAGACGGCTTGTCTGCTCACATGGCTCTTCCATAGTTCCTAGAAAAGAGATCTTTCACAAAAAACACCTCCGCTACCCTGAAAACATTCCTCTTTTGGAACTAGAGATTAACCAAACACTGCCAATAATTTGCTCTCTGACCCCTTCCCTCTTCCTGAAGGGCAGGACTTTAAAAGACTTTTTTTTCTTTTTTCTGAATTAGTTTTTTGGGAAGTTTTAAGCCCTTCTGACCATGTTGGAGAATATGCACAGTTACATATATAGAAGCTTATGGAGACCATCAGAGGGCCAAGCTCCACCGGGAAAGTAAATGCAAGTCAAGTCACTGGAGAAGAACACATTGCATATGGATTTCACCTAGGAAATTGCATTTATCACTTAGATTCTCTGTAGCTTTACATCATAGCCCAGTGTCTTGGGTATCTCCGTCAGTGCAAACATAATATGCATTTATGTGTGTAAAACGTTGGACAGTGGAATCTGTTCCGTGCATGGAGAGGTCTGGTTTGAGAGCCTTCTGTATCTATTTTTCATTTGTATAAATATGAAAACTGTGTAAAGACATGTTTTTCCTGCACTTGGGGAACCCCTGCTCTTCCATACAGCCATTCTGAACTTGGCAAATCAAAAGACATAATGCAACACAAGGAAGCACAGAGTGTGAGAGGGCAGGCGCTTACCTGCAAGATGTACGCAGCCAGTTCAAACACCACTTCACTGTCAACCTCAATGAGTTCCTAGAAAGGTGAGGAAAACAAGAAAGAAAAAGAGACTTGAGTCAGATCTCCTGTAAGAAGGACGTGCATCTCCTCCCAGCCGCTGGATGGTGAAGCGTGTGGTGCCGTTTTTTTTCCCCTGGCAAGGCTTCAAAGCATTCCCTGTGCTCCTGGAGACCAAAGTGAGGGAGAACCTGCCCACTCAGATGTGGAGAAAGCCAAATATTCAGCGTAATGGCTTGGTAAGTGAAGCATAACTGGATGTGGCATGAAGGGATTTCTGGGGAGGAGGAAGGAGAAGACAGGTGGACGGGAAAGGATCTGAGTGATTTTTATTTTCTTGTGTGACTTAGTCTGAGAAATAAATTTTTTCTCCCCCAAATGTCACTTGCATTTCAAGGGAACAAAGCCTTGTCCTTGGCTCACAGAAGCAAGGAAATGAGATAATTTGTCTTCACTGAGGTTGTGTCAAACCCCCTGCAGAACTCCTCTGGCCCTTGCCCAGGGTAAACTCACAGGAAAAAGAGCCATATTCCTTCTTATGGGATGGGACCTCTGGTTTTGGCTCCTTCATCCCCATGAGCACTGGGGCTGGGGGTGCTTTGAGAATGAGCCGTGACATCAAATCTTTTGGAAGATCTTCACTGCTCCGTTCTATAGGATGCAGCCCCCAACTAATGCAATCTTGGAGGGTCAGGTGAAATTGTGAGTGTTTTGCTTGGACACCATGGTTACATGAAGGACACGGATGGTCCCATCAGATCCTCTGAGGGTCTTTCTGCTCTGCCTGAGATGGTGGTCACAGGACCAAAAGGTCCAGGCACTGCTCCATCTGAACGTGCAGGATGCAGACCTGGAATCACAGGTGCCTGGGATGGGAGGCAGGAGCATTAATCTGGTGGCCACTTGTGCTGTCCCCAAGTCTCCAGTCCCTGCCAGTGTCAGGTTTTGGGAAGAGAATGGGTTTTTACTTTTATATGGTTTAGGCCTCAATTCTGCAACTGGATCTCCTATGTTGTCTCCTCTGTGCTTGGCCACGTATACCGGGTCACTGTTCAGATGACTCTTGTGGTGGCTTTTCTGTTGTATTTATTTAAGCTGCTGTTTTTAATATTTTACTTCATCTGGCAAGAAACAAGGGATCTAAATATAGATCGCTGCTGTGATCCGTGCTCCAGTCAAGTCATGGCCACACCTCATTTACAAGCCACAATTGCTGCGTTGGCTTGTCTCTGGCAAAATCAAAAACAAAGGGAACAAAACAGAGGATAAGATCCAGGTGTCCTTGGCTTTCACCAGTGCCAGCTTTTTAAAATAAGCGCTTCCTTCACCTACTTCATAACAACTCCTCGGGGAGTGAAGACCAGCTCTGCTACGGGCAATAAACACACCTTCCCCAGTTCAGCTGAACTGCCTGATTAGTGCAGGCACCTGCACTAACGATGTGCTTGTGCCAAGGGAAGCGGCTGGTGCGAGATTTGGATTCAGCTGCAGGCAGGGCCAGGCTGGAACAGTCAGGTGTATCCCGTAGCAAGGGTGATACGGAGTAGAACCAGGTCTCCCTCTCTCCTTGAACCACCAGGCACTGCACAGACAAACCAGCCTCTGCGACCAGATGTCGATGTTATGGCAAGTCGACACTAGCAGGTAAAGCAGCCAGAGCCCTTTGTCTGGCCCTAAGGGTGCGTGGCACAGTAAAGTTCATGATTAAACGCTGTTCCTCCCGCCCCCGGTCCCAGACGGGGTTACCTCAGCCTCTTGGGAACAGGTGCTCATCCCTGAACAGTGCCCAAGCAGTGCCTGGGACAGGGCCAACACCCGTGCCAGAATGTGCTAGTAATTAAACAGCCTGATTGATTGAGGGATGGTGCCTGATACTCTGTCCCATTTGGTGGCTTGGCCTTTCTGGGCAACAGTTGTTTGCTGCTCCTGTGTGAGAGTTGGAGTGTGTGGGTCCACGAATGTCTCATTATACAACAGGATGGGCAAGGGGGAGCAGAGGGCAGAGCCAGAGGAGGGCAGGGTCAGCTGGCAACTCCTAGGGACCAGCAGCCCCAAAGTAATCAGGCCTCAGTTTTCTTTTTTCCCAATTTGAGCAGCCCTCTGCATGGGGACATCTGAGGGTGTTTGTCTGGATAATCAATGGGGGAAGGTCTGAGGTGCTATCATAACATTATGAACTACACTTATACCATACACAGTACGGTCTTTCCAGGCTGCAGGGGAGCCTTTCATAGAATGTCCTGAGTTGGAAGGGACCCACAAAGGTCATGAAGTCCAACCCCTGTCCCTGCACAGGACAACCCCACAGTTCACACCGTGTGTCTGAGGGTGTTCTCCAGTCTCTTCTTGAACACTGTCAGGTTGGGGCTGTGACACCTCCCTGGGGAGCCTGTTCCAGTGTCCAGCACCCTCTGGGGGAAGAACCTTTTCCTAATGTCCAACCTAAACCTCCCCCTGGCACATCTTCCTGCCATTCCCTCGGGTTCTGTCACTGGTCACTAAAGAGAAGTGTTCAGCGCCTACCATGGGGAGCCTGGGTTGAAGACATCCATGGGAAGTCCGACCAATAAAGTTTTGGAGGACTTCAAGGTTTGAGAGCTTGCAACAGCCCATGCTAGCTGCAGGGACGACATTCCCTGGTACTGCTTAGACACTGAATCCCCCTTTCCACACTCAGGGGAATCCTCCAAGCACGCTGGCTGGATGCTCACCCTGCATCTTAGCAGAGACTTTGCACCCAGCTTTCAAATCCACCGCCTATTTTAATAGCACAGCATGGCTTACTGTGGCTGGAAGTCAAATGGGGAAGGACCTGCACAGGAGACTGGAACCCAGCAGGGCTATTTTTGGATAAAGATGACAGTCAGCTCAAATGTGCAAAGTAATGGTTTCAGGAGAGGTCAGACTAAAATAGACCAACCTAGATCTGTAGGCACTTTTTATTTTTTTTTTTTCCCCCCTCTTCTTATTAAGCTTTCTCCAAAAAAAGAACAGCAGCGTAAGCTTTTCCTGGCAATACTCCAAAAAGGAACTTTTCCCCAGGAACCAAACTGTGATGCTCACTGTGCTTTTTGCTGGAGAGGGCTGACTAAGCACATCTAACCGCAGCCTTGCCAGAGAGCAAAGCTCTTGCCCAGCTCAGCAGCCCTGCCTCTTCCCTGGGCACTGGAAAAAAGACTTCTTTTTTTCTGGCTTCTACCCTGCATTTTAGCAGATGCAAAGTTAGTCCCTACATTTTAGGACATGCAGATGTCAGGAAGCAAGGCTCCAGGTTCAGCGTAAAGCAGTTGGTTTAGCAGGTCACCAACTTGCTGCGGGCTGTGGGATGGCGGTATTTATTATACCATCACTCCCTGGCTGCGGCTGTCTTTTGCTGCCACTGGAGGTGAGTCATTGGGAATGGCCTCTGCCAGCACAGGGGGGGTACGAGGGATCCTTCCAGGGAATTCCAGCTGTTGAAAAACCTCTCCCAGTCCCACACATGGAGCTGCCCATCCCTGGCCGAGTCCACATGCAGCTTCCTCGGGTCCTGGATCATTTTCTGGATCCTGCCCTTTCTGGGGGTTCTGGTCGACAGCAATTTGAACATGAGCCAACAGCATCCCTGGCAGCCAAGAGGGCAACTGTGTCCTGGTGCATCCAGCACAGCACGGCCAGCCGGGCAGGGAGGGGATTGTCCTGCTCTGCTCTGCACTGGTGCGGCCTCGCCTGGAGCACTGTGTGCGGTTCTGGGTGCCACAGGATAAGAAAGATATAAAGCTACTGGAGAGTGTTCAGAAGAGGCTATGAAGTTGGTGAAGGGTTTGGAGAAGAAGCCGTATGAGGAGCAGCTGAAGTCACTGGGTTTGTTCAGCCTGGAGGAGACTGAGGGGAGACCTCATGGTGGCTGCAGCTTCATCACAAGGGAGGAGGAGGGGCAGGTGCTGAGCTCTTCACTCTGGTGACCAGTGACAGAACCCGAGGGAATGTCAGGAAGATGTGCTGGGGAGGTTCAGGTTGGACATTAGGAAAAGGTTCTTCCCCCAGAGGGTGCTGGACACTGGAACAGGCTCCACAGGGAGGTGTCACGGCCCCAACCTGACAGTGTTCAAGAAGAGACTGGAGAATACCCTCAGACACACGGTGTGGACTGTGGGGTTGTCCTGTGCAGGGACAGGGGTTGGACTCCATGATCCTTGTGGGTCCCTTCCAACTCAGGACATTCTATGATTCTTTCACTGGTTCGGTCAGCTTGTGGCATTGGTGGGATCAGCTTCACAGCTCTGCCCTGGGCGCTCGGGTGGGGAATGGAGGCTGTGCCAGGACGCCCTTATCTCCGGCACACAGAGCAAGGGGCAGCAGGCTGGTGTTCTCAATAGCCTACCAGGCAGGGCTATTTCTGGCACAAAAACATTCCTTTGTGCGTGGTTTATTCCTGTACAAGGTGGTCGTCAGTACACAGGCACGGACAACCTCGTCCGCCCTCCCCCTGGCCCACACACTCTCAGTTGCACTGTCACAGTCTTATGTACCCTTAATGCACTTAGCACAAATTCTCACAGTCACACACCCCACACTCAGCCCCTCATGCCGACCCCCACTCTGGCACTCACACAGCCTCGCGCACTCACACTTCCCTTGCACACTCACACACGTACAACCCCACAGACACACGTACAATCCCACAGCACACGCACAATCCCACAGACACACGCACTTTCTCCCACAGATTCAGCTCCCCCCCAACCCCGCCTCGCCCACAAGATGGCGCCCGCGCCGCAGCCCGCGCGGCCACCGCCGCCCTCTGCGGGCGGGAACCGCTAACGACACCCGCTCAGCCCAGAGCGCGCCCCAAAGGCTCCTCCACCGGCGGTTTTTTAACACAAAAGCAGACGTTTCCTTCTAAATACAGACCACTTTATCATTTTAGCAGCTGCAGATTCCCTCCTACCGACCACAAGAGTTACTTCCAGGGGTGTTTTACCTCAGAACCTCTGTCTGAGGAAGCTGGCCAGGGTGGTTAGAGACAGAGGAGTGAAGGAGGGTGTGAGGAGGAGGAGGAGGTCGTATCTCGAAGTTGGGGTGTGACCACTGTATATTTTGAGTCAGGAGATGCAGACCCAGCTGTCTCAGCCCACCCCAGTGCCAGTCAGAGCTCCCCAAGTCCTCACCTTGTAGATGCAGGACTTGGCATTCAAGAAAAAGAGCTCAATGGTGGCGTTGTCCTTTAGATAGGAGATGCTTTCGATGTAGAACCTGAAAGGGAAAGCAAGAGAAGTGAGATACAAGGGGCAACCAGGGCAAAACATGAAAGTGCACTCGTTATGTGACGAGTGTGGTCAACTGATTCATGATGACTACACTAAAAATGAAGTTTCTTTGCTTATGACAGAGTGGGGTAAGGAAAGAGACTTTGGCATGCTCCAGGATGTGATCAGTCACCTCCACCACAGCTGTATCAAAGGAAGTGGATCATCAAGTGGATTATTTTGTTTCTAAAAAAAAATTCCTTTGTTTTGTTTTTAAACTTCAGATAATCCTTTAGTCTGCTTGTGAATTCCCCTTCATTCTCTATCACATTTCGGCATTTTTTCTTCACTCCTTTACCTAACCTGCCCATTCCTATGCTGTTGACCTGATTCTTGTAAAACATTCACTGACAGAAACCCACTTCTGGGTTACTTCCCTGTCCACTTCAGCTCTGCATAAGGCAAATTTTATAAAGGATTCTTTATGTATTTAGAGAGCTAGCACATAGAAGCCATGGTCACAGAGTAAGCAGCCAGCAATAATTAAGGATCTTGCAGAATTTACCAGTACCATGAGTAGCGATGCTGGGAATGACTGGGAATGCCGATAATCTAGGGGTTTTTTTTTGAGCTGAGATATCTTCTCAGAACTCAGTAGAAAGCTGACCAGCCCAAACCCTCAGTGTCAGTAAAACCCTCTCTCTTGCATCGGCTGGTTACCCCAAATATTTGCAATTATGTTGACAGCCCATGATATGTATGAATCAGTTCCATACTCTGAGCTTTGAAGGTTTGATCCTTTGGCAGTGAACTCCATGAGAGTGTTGCTACTGGCTTCAACCAAGTCCAGCCCTTACTTCTGCATTGTGACCTTTTGAGGAAAAAAGCTTAGGATATTGTCAAAGTTAATGGCTGATCGTTATATATAATTATTTTGTGTGTTCCTCATAGGTTCACTGTGTTCCTGCATAGGTTCGGTGAATAATTAAGGTGAATTTTGCATTTACTTTGTGTTTTAAGTAAGGAAAAAAAATCACATCTGTCTGCCTGTGCTGTTTTATCGTGATCTTTAAGCTGCAGTACAGTGGCAGCAATGTTTGTTACATAAATTCCAGTACTATCGTGCCTTGTCAGAAGCAATTAGAATAGGGAAAGTGCCAAGGAGATGCTGTCTGCATCAGGAACTTAAAAAAAACCAAGATACCGTAGAAATCCGGGTTGAGATGCAGAGTCCAGTTACAGAAAACCTTATTCCCTGACCCTGCTGACACCCCTGGGGCTTTATACAAGCATTGGAGGGATTGTCCATGTTGAGCTATTTGCAGAATTGAGCGTCTTAAATGTGACTTTCTTAGGGGTAAAGGCCAAAGCTTTGCAGTGCTCCTAAGTGTCTTCTGAAGACCCTTCAAAGCAGTTTATTCCTTGACAGATGCAACCCACTACTTGCTTACTAGAGTAAGAGAAACATTTTGTTCTTCTGCTGTAGTTCTCCTGCTATCATCCCTCCTTCTACCACTTCAGAAGAGTTGAAATAAGAAATAAAAATAAAACTCAAATTAAAAAATATTTGAATGTAGGGATCATGAAGCACAAAACCTAAACTTTTTTTTTTTTTTTTTTCCTTTGGCTTCCACTGGGTTTCACCTCCTGTTCTTGAAATTACCTCTCTCTTTTTTGGCAAATAAAAATATACTTGGCTTCGGAGATGCAAAAAAAGGTGCTGCATTAAAAAAGGAACCTTCTTACAGATATACTCTCTGAGTGCAGCTGGCTTTCCATCTGCTAAATTCGTGGATAAAAATTATAATTTTACACATTCTGTGATTCTTGAACAACCTCCTCTGCTTATCACCACTACCAGCGCTCTCCGAGTTGTGGTGGTGGGATCTTTATTTCCAGGGTCAGAAGAGTGCAGGAACACTTATTCCATTTTTGAATCTCAGTGAAGATTAGACGAAATGCCTTTTTTTGTCTTGTTTCATCAGCGTTCAAACGAGACCAGCCTCGTCATCACTAGAGGGCAATATTGCATTTCTTAAGTCTGCAAAGATATTTTCCCAAGGCTTTCCACATAGGTACGTTTTCTATACAAAATTGAGTCTCTCTGAGCACAGAGCCTGCATGAGAGACTTCATCTGCACAAAGAAAACCCAATTCTCATGATCTCCAGAGTGGAGAGTGTGCTGGGGAGCTGCTGGCTCTCACACAGGCACCCAGACAAATGCAAAGCGTGTGCACCGGGAAATCGGTGCTACTTAAAAGAAAACAGTTTGCAGAGAGAACCCTGATGGGATTTACTGTGTGGCAGGCTCAGAAAACCCCAGCTGGAGCAGAGTCCCCTGAATTCACAGCCTGAATTCTGCAACGACAGAAAGAGGAGGGAAAGACACATTTTTTGAGCCGATGGTGCATCTCTGTCAGACCTCCTCCCATTGCCACCTTTTCCAAATACGGTGAAGGAAACGACACTTTACAACGACCAGTGTCAGTGACTAAGAGGGCAGGAAGAAGCATCCAGCTGTTAAGGCAGTGAACCGAGCAAAATAATCTGGGTTAAATTCCTGCCTCAGACACAGGTTTCCTTCGTGACCTTCAGGAAAAC
Organism: Pampusana beccarii; assembly: GCA_013399365.1. Taxonomy (NCBI): domain Eukaryota; kingdom Metazoa; phylum Chordata; class Aves; order Columbiformes; family Columbidae; genus Pampusana; species Pampusana beccarii. Next base: position 248,890 of record VWYH01006488.1, read on the forward strand.
GTTTAGCTGCTTAGGCTGTTGTGCCGTGTTTAGAAAATACCCCTCCCTCCTCAGACCCCCTTTGTCTGCTTTGCCTATTAAGCTTATAAGCCCTTTCTTACGGCGTGATTCAAAATCCTCAGTTTTAAGGGGCGACTCTCGGATTTCTGCTGAGGACTCCCCTGAGAGCAGCGTTCCTCCGTGTGCTGCGAAGCTGCTATATCCATGAAATAATGGATGGGCTGGACAGAGAAACAGGCAGCACCGTGTGTCCGACACCTCGGCTCTGCTACCGACGTCTCTTGCAATACAGCCAACAAACGGCTTTGCCTCAAGCAGCTCCTGCAAGGGGTTCCTTGATAGCCAGACACCACTGCTGTGAGAAATCAGGTGCCTGCAAGAAGGGGGAACAACCCCACAGGACTTTTTAAGTGTAAAAAACAGAGAAATAATTTCTGAAAAAGTTTAAAAGATCAGCCAATGCTAATCTATTTCTGCCTTCCCCATCCCTCCCCACCCCTAGTAGCTTATGATTCATCAAGTACGTTTTCTAAGCATTAATTAAATAGACCAGTGAATATTACGCTGCGTAATGAACACAAAGTGCCTATCTTGACTGCTCCCTCTCGGCATCGGGAAGATAATAATGAATACTGCGGAAGATTGCTTGGAAGACTTCAGAAGCTGCTGCTTCTGAAACGTTTAAGGCTTCTTAGCTGCGAGGACGTGCCTTGTACTGATCAGATTGTTCTATATTAAGCGTTGGTTAACTGACAACTTGCTCTGAGACAGCTTAAGGCCCCTCACATCGCAATGAATGGCAGTTCCCATCGTAACCAGCCAAGCACAGACATTTATACAGTGACGCCTGTGAGAAGCACCTGTGGAAACTCCTGGTCCTTGGGTAATGGGAAACTGGCACTAACGTAATTTCTCCTTTTCATTACACACGTGCCCACCTCCAACTTGCAGCAGTGCGAAATGCCTCACTGAGCATTGGACTCACCAGTTTGATTACTGGTTCTTCAGAAGGCGGAGATTCCCTGGCTGCTGCTGCCGGTCTTGTATGCGAACCCAGTGGGGTACGTGCAGATGGGAACACTTAGCAGTGTTGAGAAGATGCTTGGTCACCAGTGCTTCATCCTTGCAGTGGGGATAGGAGGGCTCAGGACTATTGGGGAAATGGCCTCCAAAAGCACCTGAGGTGGTGGTGGGCTTGTGTGGCCAGTGAGAGCTGAAAAGAGCAGCACTCCCCACTGCCACACACCAAAAGAAACACTATATAAAAAAATATATTTGCCATCACCTAACAGGGACCAAGCTCTGAGCAGTCAGGTTCCTGACTCTGTAAATGTACTGGCCCAGTGTCTGAGATCACAGGCTTGTGCGTTTATTTCAAAGTAGAATCTGCCAAATGGTGAACGTATTTCGCTGTGGTCCTCAACACAATGCTATTTCAAAGCATGACAACAGCAAATTGATTTTTTATCTAACAAAGCTGGTGAAGGGTCTGGAGCACAAGTCTGATGAGGAGCAGCTGAGAGACCTGGGATTGTTCAGCCTGGAGAAAATGAGGCTGAGGGGAGACCTCCTCACTCTCTACAGCTGCCTGAAAGGAGGTTGGAGCATGGAGGGACTTGGTCTCTTTTCCTAAGTAGCAAGTGATAGGACGAGAGGAAATGGCCTCAAGTTGTGCCAGGGGAGGTTTAGATTGGATATTAGGAAAAATTTGTTCCTGGGAAGGGTTGTCGGGCATTGGAACAGGCTGCCCAGGGAAGTGGTGGAGTCACCATTCCTGGGGGTGCTTAAAAGACACATAGATGAAGTTCTCAGGGACATGGTTTAGTGCCAGAGTTAGGTTATGGCTGAACTTGGTGATCTTGAGGGTCTCTTCCAACCAAACTGATTCTATGATTGTATGATCTATCTGGGGGCAGTGATACCATCCTGGTTCTTGGGATGCTTGACTCTGGTGGGAACCAGCTGGTCCAAAAGGCTTTTATGCAACAACAAACCCATCTTTTCAACAAAAAGAAACACTCCGATGCTCCCATTCTGGTGCTATGGTGTTTTCTTCCAAGAAAATTCAAAGATAATGTTGAAAGGACTTTAGAAGACCTCAAAAAGGTTTACACAGTTAATTTCATTGAGGAAGAGCATCTTTTTGAGTAGTACCCCTACCAGAAAAAACTGTCATTGAAACTGGAGCCTTGACTAGGACAAAGGGTCCCTCTGCCATCTGGAGAGCCCAGACCAGGCAAGGACACAGCAAACTGCTCTCTTGTTACTGTCATGTTAAACCTCACTCCTCAGATGTGCTGCTGCCCTAGGGTGTAGGCAGTGGGGTGGCCAGAGAGGCACAGGACATAGCTGGGTGAGGGACACACCAGTACATGTGGCTCTGGGAAAAATCACACAATAACAAACCCAAATGACTCTTCTTTCCACTGGTGAAAACATTATTTTTCCCGTTAAAAAGGAAAACAAAGCGTAAAACCAGATTTCATGGGAGAAGTCAGAATGAAGCAAAAGGATTTTGGCTTTGATGTACGGTCGCCTTCCCCTGTGCTTCCTCCTGCCCAGGGTGGGAAACGCACTCAGACCTGCGAGAAAGGACTGAGGAGTGCAGGGAAGTGTCCCATGTCCTTCCCAGCTGGCAGACTCCACGCTGGTTGGGACACAGGATGGAGGTGTCAGCAGAGCTCGGTGGCTCTCTCAACGCACTGCCTTGTATTTCATTATTACAAAGCAATAGATAAAGGAGGAGACCCCTTTTCTGCCTCATGCATCCTGGGGTCTGGCTCATTATCCCTCACCAAGTCATTTAAAACCTCGGAGGATAATTTGAAAAATATGAGGCCATTTGCTAACCAGGAAAAGAAAAATCACATGCATTGGTATAATGGATTTAAATGCAGATGTCATTATGTCCAGCATCTTGTGCTAAATGTGTATGCTGAACAGCTCAGGCTGCAGTGCTCCTTTCAGCTTCCAGCCCTGTTTGCCAACAGTCATGGGTGTGAGCTTTTATGTGGTGACACTTAAAGCTGACAATGGTCATGCTAAATAGCTGGCCTGTTAAGTAATTAGCCAGGAATGAAAATCAGAGGCATTTAAAAGACTCAATTTACCCTTCTTCTGCATTCATTTTGATTCTGACCCCATGCCCCCTGTTCTTGTGCGGCACTCAGGCCCCCCTTGCCCAGCACCAGGGGCTGGTATTTGGGGGACAGGACACAGCAAGAGAGACCTATGTCGACTTTTACCTCATTGCAAGGAAACCACAAAACAGAAGGTGAATGTGATTCCAGGAATATAGGGAATTGCAGCAAATAATTAAAAAAAAAAAAGTGGTGTATGTCACTAATCCTGAGCCTGTGCTCAGTTCCCACCAGCTGTACTGTACTGTGAAGCTGTTTGCACCTTGACCCACTACCCACCCATTTCTCTCAGTGTTTGCAAGAGGTTGGCTCATTTAACTCTTGGAAAACCAGGCATCTGGGGGATCTTTGCTCATTCCTATGCTCCATCTTCTCCAAGTACAAAGTACTAAGTACTTGCCCAGGGAAGCGGTTGAGCCGTCACCCCTGGAGGTGTTTAAAAGCTGTATAGATGAGGTCTTTAGGGACATGGTTTAGTGCTGGAGTTAGGTTATGGTTGGACTCGAAGATCTTAAGGGTCTCTTCCAACAGAAATGATTTTATGATTCTGTGATTCTAAAGGATCTGCTTTGGAATATACAGAGACAAGCTCTCTTCCTCTCTTGCAGGCTCTATGTCCTGGGAGTCTGCAAATCGCAAAGTGCTCCAGTATCAACATAGAGAAGGGGAGAAATCAAGGCACATTCCTGCCCGATATTTGGTCACAGCATCAAGCATCACCTGGAAAGGCACTGACCTCGATACAGCGAGTCCTCTGTTCTCTCACGGGGTGGGGAACCAGGCCTGAACACGCCATAAAAGCAGCTACCAGCTCAATATATTCTGCACATCACTCCACCCTTGAAATGTCCCGTGGGGCTTAGAGTGCAACAGAGTGCAGCTTTGTACAAAAACGCCGTTGCAGCTCCTCTTGGCTTGGAGTGATGGGGTTATCTGTCCCAAGTAGGATGTGGGAACAGTGACAGATCACAGCAGCACGCTGCCTTCCTCCCCTGCTCTCCCCCAGTCACCTGGGACATTTCCCCACGCTCTCCTGAGCACCAGCCCAGCTGTTTCCTGCCCTTTGATCCGTACCACAAGTGATATTTTGGCTATTAGAGGTAACTTGCTGGTACTCTCAGTATTTGGTGGGTAGCAGCAATATCCTAATCTTGTATTTATATAAATCCCTGCATGCTGATGATTTGTAGCTCCGTGCAACCACTCTTTGAATGCCATCCTGGGTGGCAAAACAATCTTTTCACAAGTCATTTTCCTGAAAAAAATACTTTCAGTGCTGTTAGTTGAGTTGGGGTTGCTGCAAAATTCTCTCTTTTTCTCAGCGCGGGCCCATTTAATGGGTAAGATAAGGGGTGATGGTTTTAAACTAAAGGAGGAGAGATTCAGGCTAGACATGAGGAAGAAATTATTTCCTTTTTCCCATTTTTTACTGTGAGGGTGGTAAAATACTGGAACAGGTTGCCCAGAGAAGTGGTAGATACCCCATCCACAGACACAGAATCACAGAATAAGGGTGCCAGAGCACTGGAATGGGCTTCCCAGGGAGGTTGTGGAGTCTCCTCTGCAGACATTCAAACCCAGCTGGACACCTTCCTGTGTGATCTGCTCTGGTGAACCTGCTTCAGCAGGTGGGTTGGACTGGATGATCTGCAGAGGTCCCTTCCAACCCCAACCATTCTGTGATTCTGTGATTTGGGGACCATCTTTCATCTGAGGATCTCGAACCATTTTAGGAATAGAAATCCCTCCAGCAGCCGCACACAAAGGTAGGATTTGGCTGTAAAAGCTGGCATGGGGTTTGCTTACTCACTGGCTCTACCCCTTTGTCCAACGCTGCGGTGATGAGACCCCTGATAGCAGACTTTTCTTCTTGCTTCACCGATGACAGCAAATCACACCCACTGGTGTAAGGTATAAACTCACAAATTCCGATGAAAATGGAAACAATGTCTGCATGACTCTGACCCAGTCAGAGCGTCTGTGTGTAGGCACTGACATCGCTGTTGCTGCTTGATCCAAATTAGGTACAAACCCTACGCTGACTGCATCCATCATTTCTGCGTAGTACCTATCATGCTGTCTAAATGCTTCCCAAAATTAGACAAGACAATGCTGCCAGCATCAACACATTCAAAATGTGCCTTAAATCAACAAATTTTTAGAATGCTGCTTTTTCTTCCCCCTCAGGTGGCTGAATGGAAAGGAAAAACAACTTATCTCCTTCTCTAAACACAGCTCACTTATACAAATATATTCCCAGTTAAGCAGCAAACAGAAATGATGTTATGGGACTCAAGAGCCAGACTGCCATTAAGACGTGTGTGTAATGGATGGCTTAGCTCAGAGCTGTGCGCTAAGTAGCGGAGCCCCATTAGTTCCCTTCCTCTAGCAAAGGTCAGTTTTCACACGAGTAAATCTTCCGACCGGACAGAAGTTTCTCATATCTCTAAAGAGACTCTGAGGAGCAAAGCCTCCCCGCAGGCAATTTATTACACCTTCCCCCGGGTGAACGGAGCAGGGGGCCGCACTGAGAAGGCTGCAATAAATTGTCTGCAGGGAGCCTTGTCTGCCAGCACAAACAAGGTCTGAGTCGCTGTATTTATACGCTGTGGCTGGGTGGGAGGAGGGGGTTTGCAGGGCTGCTGGCTTTTGAGATCTTTCCTCTTAGCGTACGCACAGCCGATGCAAACCAACCAGCAAAACACAGGCTGTACAAAGAGATGTGGGTTGGGGCATGGTGTTGCTGGACTTCGTAGACAAAGCGAATCACAAAACCCCCTGAAATCAAGCTTAGTTGGGCTGGGTTGGTTATGTGGGTTTGATATTCTGAGTTTTGCTATTGTTTTTATAGTACCCCAGCAGTGCATGGGGCTGTAGAGATATAATATGAGCAGGAGATATCTCTTTGTCTCCCTTGTATGTAACATGAACTGCCTGCGGGCTTGGTGTGGGGAGTTACCAGCTCAGTGCTGGTGGGGACAGCGTGTGTGGAAGGAGCTCAGAGAAGAGATGACTAGCCATGAAGATGAGAACAGAGCACCCCAAAGTGCCGAAACGTCTCAAGGAAGTTCCCTGAACAGCCCTGGGAGGATCAGGCTCCACGGCAAAGTGGGGTTCAGTGCCACCCTTCTTGCAGCTCCCCCTGCAGAGGAGTCTGCAAGGGAAGAGCAGAGGACCAGGGCAATTTGTGTATATATGTTTTCTCCCCAGCATCTTCTCCTGGGTGCTAGCAGGTGAGATGAAGCATATCCATGGGTGGGAGCAAACTCTGCCACTTCTTTCCCTCTTGCCTGGCTGCAAAAATGATATATTTGATAACCTCCTCAGGCCTCTCTCCCCAGTTCCCGTAAACTCCTGTCTTGCACCATGGGGCAGAGAGAGGGTTGCTCCTTCTCTCTCCTTGGAGGGGAGAGATGGGAGCTGGCGATTCCTCATTCCTTGCCTGGAGCAGTGCGGTGGAGTGCCACATACACCTCTCTGGTGGGGAAAACTGTGGATGGAAGAACATCCCATTACGAGTGAGACAAATAAATTGCTCTGGTTAATTTAGTGTGGTTCTGTTCCGCTCTTCCTGCTGCAGCGAGCTGCTGTCATCACCAACCCCTAATCTAATTTCTTGGAGAGATGCAAAGCTGAGTGGAAATGAATGGCTCACACAGCCATGGTGTGCTGGGATTGCCACGTGAGTGAGTCGGGCAAACTGGGAGCAGGATGGCACGAATCTGCATCCTGTATGTGTCTTCTGGCCAATATGGGAGACAGCAACAGGTTGTAAGGTCCATCCAGCCCTATGAACAACCCCTATTACCAGCCACTGTCTCTCTTCCTTCCAGGGTTAGCTGTTTCCAAACAGTCTCCCACTTCCCTTATTGTTGACATTAATCCTTTTCTAATGGAACACATGTTTAAAGACTGGATATAAAGGAGAGCTGAAAACCTAAAATAGCATAAGGCCTCATTAGCAGCTGAAATCTGGTCTGATTCTGCTCAGGCAGTCAAGCAAAACCTTGTAGATGAGGAATGCCTCCTCAACCCTGGCTGTGCCAACCCCGTTTGAAATAATAATCTGAATTTATGGGCTGCCCTTGATGCACACAGAGGGGATTCATCAGGTGAAAAGAGGTAGCTGCAATGTAGATGCCTACCTCTGAGTAGGGGTTTCAGGTCAGAGAAGAGACCTAAGTATTTTAAACTGCAACTTATTGAATTCCAAAGCAGTCATCTAAAATAAGTCGGATGAATTGATCCTGAAAAATGCCTGTTTCTTTCCAGTGGTTCCACAGGGAGGCTGCACTAATTAGCCCTGACGTAGAACCATCTGCCAGGTAAACACCTCAGGTTTGATGTGGCGAGTCCCAGCTCAGACGTCTGCCCCACCAGCCTCAGACCTGGGTCACTGCTGCTGCACACAGAGCTACGTTCCTTCAGGGTGAAGAAAGCGATGGCGCGCCTGAGCTTTGCACTCTGCGTTTCAGTGCTGGTCTCTAATTTAAGACCACTTCGTTCTATAGTAACTGTGGTAACCTCTCAAAACATCTGACCTCAATATTGAGAGTCCTGAGCCCCCACGGCTCCCGTGCTGACTTCAGCCTAGCCAGTGCTAGTGAATACATGCCAGACGTTGCTGGACACAGGCATTCCTTTGTGGGAATATTGCTGGGCCATAGATACAAGCTCTGCCCCACAGTGCATTTGAGTATTTTTTTTTTTCTGAAACAAAAACCTTTCCAAGTGAGAGATGTTCTGATTTAGCGTGACGACTTCTGCAGTGAGTTGACACTGTTTAGCTGGTGGAGCTACTCTGAGAACACATATATTAATTCATGGGAAAAGATCCACCGGTGAAGGGAATGCTGTTTGCTGAGTTTGTTCATATAAATTAACAGCGTGACAAACAACTGGAAGGTAAAGAGATCAGACCCATGCTGGTGGTTCCCTAGCTGAGGATTGCTTATCCAACAAGGCCATTGTTTGGGGGTGAGAACTCACTGGAAAAACTGTCCAGCTTTACTTTCCATGAACAAACAACATATCTATGCTCTGGTCCGTTCTCACCTCAAAGATTTACACAAAGGGAGTCACTTTACCTTCCTTCCCCTGCCTGGGTGAGTGAGAGCAAAAACCTTCCTTCCCTGCCAAAACGATAACAAACTTTGCTGGAACCCCTGCCACCTCTGTTTTCCTCTGACTGCCTTGCTGTTCCTGGGTTCTCCACACTTTGCTCACATCCCTGCCCTTCGCCATGCAGCTCATGTTGTGAGGTACAGCTTCACTGTTCTAGTCTAAGAACACTTCTGCAAAATCAACTAATTAATCCCTCCTTCCTTCATCCCCATCTTTCGCTTCACCTGGACTTCAGCTGGCTTGGTTTGTCTGACTCTTCAGTTTATTGGCGTCCCTAGATTAAAAAGGACAAGGAATTACTGGAGGGAGTCCAGGAGAGAGCTACAAAGATGATGAGAGGTCTGGAGCATCTTTCTTATGAGGAGAGACTGAGAGAGCTGGGTCTGTTCAGCCTGGAGAAGCTGAGAGGGGATCTCATCGATGTTCATAAATATCTCAAGGGTGGGTGTCAAGAGGATGGACCAGACTCTTTTCACTGGTGCCCAACGATGAGGGGCAACGGGCAAATGCTGAAGCACAGGAGGTTCCATCTGAATATGAGGAGAAACTTCTTTGCTTTGAGGTGCCAGAGCCCTGGCCCAGGCTGCCCAGAGAGGCTGTGGAGTCTCCTTCTCTGCAGACATTCAAACCCACCTGGACACCTTCCTGTGTGATCTGCTCCGGTGACCCTGCTTTAGCAGGTGGGTTGGACTGGGAGATCTGCAGAGGTCCCTTCCAACCCCAACCGTTCTATGATTCTGTGATTCTGTGGTCTGCACTGTAAACCCTCTGAGGCGGGGAATAAGTTTCACCAACAACCATGACACTCCCTCTTGCTTTCACGTATAGCTTTAAAGCTATTTAAATGGATATTAGCAGAGTCTCATAAAAATAATATTGCACAAGAATAGCCATGGGGCAGCTCACAGTTGCCTGAGCAGTTCTGACTGCTTTCTAGATTCCTAGTGATGAGCTTCCAGAGAAGCTCTAGATGACAACCTGAAGGCAGAGAGGCTTCAGTTTGCTGTGCAAGTGTACAAGGGCAGAAGCATTTTCTTCTGAACTAATGCCTAAGAACATCCTTTGACACAGTGCTGTGAAATTTTTCGTCTTTGATTATGGAAGAGAGTAAAGACACTGGACATCAATGTTCGACAATGTTAAACCTCAAGGAAGTGTGTGTCAAAAGACGAAGCTACAACAGTGCTGCAGAGATTTAAACAAGGGAGGAGAATTTCACACTGCAGAACTTGTGAAAGCTTCTATTTTCAGCACGGTTCTTCCAAGAAGCCTTTGCTTAAAAAGGCATGCTTCCCTTTAAATGTACTTTCAAAGCAGTCTAGAAATTATGGCATCTTTGGTGGGCATGCTGCCCATCAGCATTGCTGCAGGCATGTTAAAGGTAAAAACAATTTGATGGTCACATAAAAGGTGAAAATGGTTCCTCTGTCCCTTCTCCTCTTCACAAACTACCATTTAGTGTTCTTGCCTGAAGCTTCACGTCTCCAGTTGTTACTCAGTGTGGTTGAACTGTGCATTTACTTTGACTAGAGGGAAAAACCCATGTGGTGACTAAATCCTGATACAGTAAATAGATTTATCTGTAATGAACATCTGGCACATCCAGTTACTTGTACTACTATCCCCCCAATTAGGACCCCCAGCACCAACCTAAGCTTTTTCAGCTTGCAATAATGCAACAAACATATCTGCAACACAGGCAAACCTTTACCAGTGATACAGTAGGTGTCATGGGCACCCGTTCCCTTAAAAATTAGTACATTTGTAACTATCTATGGTATAGCATTAGTTATCTTTGCTTTCCACCTCCTGGCAGCAGGGGACAGGGAGCATTCTATTCAAAGGTATGGATAGGATATGGATGGCTCTGCAAGCCATTGTGCACCTTGAGATTATCAAAATACAACCCTGTCTATGGATGGGTCTCTTCACAACCTTTTCTTCAGCCCTTGCTTTAGTTCCCAAGCCAGAACTGAAACGGCTGGGTATACCTGGGGCCTTCCCAACTTCAGCCAGCTGGCTGGCATCCATTTCTTCTCCATTGCCTTTTGCTCAGATTAGATTTGGGAATGGACATGGGAACTCTACGTGCTGGGAAACTTCTTGCCAGAGTCTAACGTCCACAGGGGAAACACACAGTAGAAAAGCCACGGTAAGTTAATGCCCTTTCCTAACTCTCGAGGCATCTGGTCTTCCAGTCCAATTCAAATTGTAACTTGCTGTGACAATATGCTCATTACTATCACAAATAAGAATATAAGCCCGTAGTCAGTCTTGTTTTCACACACTTCTCGGACGTTGAATGCTGACTTTTCCGCTATGGATTTCCCCTATGGGTTGCAATTCCAGAACAGGAGAGGTCACTCCTTTACTAACTGTTGTATGGTTCCATAGTCCTAAGACGTCTCTTGGCTAAGATCCTGCTAGAATGACTTGTCTCTGCTGTGCTGCCAACTCTCATAAAACAATGCAGATTGCAATATTTATGCTCGTTGAGTGGTCTTTGAAATGAATATGAGAATGGCTCAGTAGCACCAGCTTTCACACATTTAGCAGTTCTGCTCCTAAAATCTGCACTTGGTTCTTGCTAAGTCAGAGCTTTCCCTACTTTATGTGGCATCCCTGTCCTAGTCCAGACTCCTCGATTTGGCCCCTAGGCAAGATGCTTGATAACAGAGCTGCTGTCTTCTTAATGTGTTCTTAATTTTTTTATTTGGTTGGTTTTTAATTTACCTAGAACTCTATCAGATTTGCAGAAGAACACCAGCAGTTTTGTGTAGTTCTAAGCACAAGTGGGTCTGGATCATATACACTGGCTATGTTCAGCTCTGGATCTACCCTTATGGTTTGAAGCACCCAAAATGTAGACTAAGCTCTTCTCTTGGGAGACAGTAGGACAGTTCTGGACTCATGGGGTTTGCACAGCCTTGGTTTGTCCTAAGATAGATCCACCACTAAATATGGGGACGTAACAGAACAAAGAGTCTCTTTCCTTGAGAAGTCTCCCTTGTAATCGCAGTTAAATGAGTGAGTATCACTATGTGGGGGAAAAAAGCTTCACTCAGGGGAAGAAACTCAAAAGTAGGTCTACATTTTTTGTGGGTACTATGGAATGAATGAGAGTGATGTCAGATGAAATATAACACTGGAGTGGAAAGGCTAACAGAAAAAGACAGAGTAACACTGCACTGCTAGTTCTAGACATCAGCTATCCATTAAAAGTAAGTCAAACCCCTCAACTTAATTTTGTAAGTATGCCATCCCAGCCCCCAGCCTCTCTCTGGGTGTTTTAAAGCTGCAAGAGCAAATTTGTCTTCTCAGAAATTATCTCCCTTGGAGGCAAAGACACTGTGCACACAGGAGCACCGGCAGCTTCTAGCGGCTTCTAAATACTAATAGTTCCTTGCAAAATTCCCAGATGAAGAGAAATGCTCCCAAACTATGATAATCTCCATTAAAACCTTTCTAGTCTGGGCCAGTCTGTGAATATATTCTATGCCCATGCAGAAGCCAACTGGTTGCCATAAAATGCCATCGTCTGCTATTTGTGGGTAATTCATTTTACCATGACATGGTTCAGTCCAGAAGGCAAATACAACAGAGCTCTACCAGGATTAATTTGGTCCCTGACACAATGCACACCCTGGGCATAACCCAGAGGAAACGGGCGACTTTCTGGCGGGTGTTTTCTCTCCAGGTGACTGGCTCAGGTTGAGTATCCTGACAGAAAGACGTATTTGTTCTGCAGCCCTACCCAGCTTGGACTTCCAGGAGTTCAAACCCCACAAATAAAAATGTGAAGACATAATGTTTGATTTTGCCCTTATACAAGTTTCCCTCTGGGCAGTGATGGGTGTTAGTGTGGCCGCTACTCATTTACACTTGTGTGAGAGGAGTTTCAAAGCTGAAGAGCTCAAAACAACCCTCTGTAAAAGTGTTTGTTTGTCCACAGGCATTTCTACGGCGTGAGAACCCGACAGCCTCGCTTCTTGCCCTCTGGGAAATGGGTCATCCACAGCTGTATCCCATGGGAAGGGCTTCCCATCACTTACCTGACACAAAAGTACAAAACAACCGGTCCTGACTTTTTGGGGAAGTCGTGTTCCAGCACCCGGCGGTCCAGCTGAAGCCAGTTCAAGTGTCCCCTGCCAAGAGAAGAGACAGTTTTGAGCCCAGCACCGAAGAGGTTTCTCGCTGCTCTTTGCAATGAGGTCTGAGGTGTTACAAAGGTGCAGCAAAGCCATGCTGTTTGCCCTCGGCTATTGCATGGTGTTTGAAAAAAAACCCACACAGTAAATGTTTGAGGAGTGGAGGCGATACCATCCTGGCAACGTTTCAGTCCGGGAATTGAACAGCTAAAGTTCAATCTGTCAGGGTGAAAGCTGGCAGGACAGCCCAAACTGTTACGAGCTTCACCTTTTTATTACAACCCCCTGGAGCAATCGTATCATTAAAAGTTCTGTCAAGATTTTCATTAGAAATCCTTATTGCTAAGAGTTTCCACAACGCCTGCAATATTTCACTCGAGGCTAAACCTGACTACACAGCCTCAGACAGTTTATTTACCACCCACATGCCTGCAATAGCCTCTCTAGGTTTTCCCAGCCGTGGTTTTTCCTCCTTCAGAGAGCTCCTGAAATACAGCTGCTCCGTGAAGCGTTCCAGCTCCAATTACCACACGCTGCCTTTTCTTTTGCCTACATGGTACCTGTCGCTAGTATTTTCTCCTATAATTTATCCGTCCATGCCTTGCTGCTGGAAGCTTTCCTGAGGAAGAGCTCTGCTCTTTGTCACGTTCCCCACTTTGTGGAGCGCTGTGTGCGCGTGAGAGGTATTTTATAATTACCATTATTTGTGTTACAGGGGGATCTCACTCCCCAGCTGAGAAAAAGGCCCCATTAAATTAGGCACTGTGGAAATATATATGGTAAAATTCAGGCCCCACTGAAGTTGGCAGGAGTTTTGCCATTGCCCTCAGTGATGCTTGGGATACATCCTTGTAAGCATTTTGCTATTGATTTCAGTCAGCAGATTTCACGCAGAGGGAGAGGCGGCCCTTGCCTTCAGCACTCTGCTGTCTAGACAAGCAAGGGGACAGAGAATTGAAGTGATTTTGGGGAGAATCTTGCAGCAAACAAAGCAGGAAATGGAACTCAGATGCCCCGAGCTCTATTCTAGTGCTTATTCGCCATCTCTACAATAATTCTTTATTCCACCAAAAAATAAAAAAAAAGGAAAAAAAAGAAAAAAAAAAGGCTTGGTGTATAAAAAAGTGTTAAATTAACTTCCAGAGTTGCCACGAGCCTTAGCAATGTACCCTGTCAGCAAACACACTCAGCTTTCACAGCTGCTGTTACTCCTTAGCAGCACATGTGCTTTGGGCAACTGAGAAGCCCCTTTGGAAAACAAGCAACAACATCTATTTAGCTATTTAACCAGATTTGTAGCTCCCCCACTCCATCTTTTCTAGAAAAATAAATAAAGGGGAAGGCAGCAGTTTCAGGAAGCTTTGAGTCACCTGGGTTCAACTGGAATTTCTGTACAGCTGCCCTGGTTTATGTAGATGCAGAAGAAAATGGGCAGCTCAGGGACCTTCAAGCCCAGGGAGCTCCGGGCTGTCCTGGAGACCAGCTGGGACATCACACATAGAGTCATAGAATCATTTTGGTTGGAAGGGACCCTTAAGATCATTGAGTACAACCATAACCTAAATCTAGCACTAAACCGTGTCTCCAGGAGCCTCATCTATGTGTCTTTTAAACTAAGGGATTCAAAATTACTTGTGAGCTCCACTCATTGCTCCGGCGGGTTCAGGATCCAACGTTTACAAATCTCATTTCATGTTTTGCCATACAGAAGCCAGGTGTTCAGTTTAAGCAGCCTTTGCATCTATTTTGCAAGAATATCAAGTCTCTTATCTACCTACAAGTGAGACGTGGAATTGGGGACTTTTAAAACTCACCCTAGACATCTTTTGATGTACAAAAAAGATCAAAACCTTTTTTTAATCCCCTGCTCTAGACACCTCTGTGTTTCTCTCCAAGGTATTTTAAGTCTTAGTCAGGTTTGTTTTTTTTTTTTTTTTTCTTTAGATAAAGTTCTCAAATAACTTTTTTCTCTATTTTTTTTTCTCTAGGTAAAGGGCAGCCTGAACTGTGTTTTAAGGGCACAGACTTACTAGCAGCGTGGCTACTGGAAAGAGGTGACATAATGCAGATTTTCAAGCCCAACTAGTCATTTCGTGTGTCTCCATCACAGAGACACATGGGAGAGTGCTGGATACTGGGCAGAACTGGGGTGAGAATGGCTGTGTTAGCAGGGCTGGGTATGGGGACTAACTGGTGTTGCTCTCAGCCAGCTGCATGTGCAGCACAATCAGGTCTCCCTCCATCGTTTCTGCTGCTGGGATGCAGTTACCCAGCATTAGTGTGGGATCCATGCATCATGCCCAGCTGCTCAGCACCGGTGTGTGCTTTAACTAGGCTTGGTTCTTAGAAGACAAGTGTGCCAGGGTGTCAGACAATAAGCCTCGTTGGAAGATTCTCAGCCTGGACACCCAAAAATTAGAGATGTCCACATTTCCCACTGCATCCCCTTTCTTGAAATCTGTCCTTTTCCCTATTTTTTTTTTTGTTCTGAAATTTTCTTTCAAAAGGATTCAGGAAGGCTGAAATTAACTGTGAAGGCCGCAGTACGCATGGGGATTGAAACTAGACACGCTCACCCGTTCCTGGTCGAAGTACAAAACGAGCATTTATCCATGTAGACCAAGGTAGAAACACTGCCAGAGCAAGAAAAAGCCACGGTAAAGCAGACATCCTATCCTGAACCTGTCCAATTGCATTTGTGTCACCAAAGTAGCAGCCACCAGCAGCTGATGGCATTACACACCGGTTCCCACCGAGACCGATTTGTTGACAATGGACTTACTGTCTACTTCTATGTTTGTTCAGCAGAAACGTCTGGGTTTGCCTAAAGTGTACAACGAAGGGTTGAGAAGCCGTGGTGCACGGAACAATAATTCACTTCAAGGTATTTGTTATTTTGAAAAGACTCGATCTTTTCATTCGCACTGCATTTTAACTTGAGAAGCTGGTTGATATAATCGGTGCAAAGAAAAAATATGCATATATGCATGCGTACCGAATGACACATTTATATCGTACATGTACGCGGGTGTGAGTACTGAATAACACATTTAATTGCCGCTGAATTTTTGGGTTGAAGAGTTTCATTACTCTCATCTGCATGGAGCTTAAATCCAAAGCTCCTTGAGACGAGGAAGGTCACTTAAATCACTGCCAGGAGTTAACTGCTCGCTGTACTCAATTACCACTTAAAATCTTTCATCGCTGAGGGCTTCTGCCCTGTGGATTGTCACCTCGCTCCTTGTTTTCAAGCGTGTATGTGTGGCATGTAGAGAACAGCAGCAGTGAAGAGTCACCGGCATCCGCCTGCGAATGTGGTTTATCGGGGAGCCAAACTCCAGTGCCGTTACACCACAAACCGCTTGGCTCTGGAAGCTGTCTTGCTGTCTTCAGCAGAACTATTCATGGAGCACAATCCCATGTAAGACAGGGAAAAATATGGGCATATAACCCCAGGCGTGTCGTAATCCTGACAGTTTACATGGACCGATTTAGGCAGCTTGCACTGGGATCCCATTCATACATGCCTATGTCGAGCTGGATTTCCTTCACGGTTCAATTTAAAGACACAAAGTAGCTTTTGTTTCGTTATTGCCATTGATTCGTTCGAGCGTTTATATCAGTGTATTAAGAAATAATGGTGCAAAGAGTTTTTGAGTGACCTACAGGGAGATTAAATATTGGAAGCCAGATAGTTTTTCTCTGTTAGTTGTACTCATGTTGGCAGTTAAACTGGTCTGTCAATAACAAATACATAATCGCTTTTAGAAAAACAAACTGGGTCCATTTAGGTTACAGACTGAGTATGGATTTTGGTGCCCAGGGTTCATTTTGTTGATTGCATGCAGCAGTTTTGTTTTCTTTTAACGGGGCTTTCAGTATAGAATGGTACGTCAATGGATACTTTGCCTCCAGGTGGTTCTGTTTATACAGTTTTACTGGTTAGTGTCCAGTTTTCTAAAAAGTGGATCCACATTGATTTGTGTTATAAAGCTATTTGGACCAATAAACCAGCTCACGTCCCTTCAGTGTCAAACTCATGTTGAATTTAATGGACGTTGAGAGAGATCAGTTCACATAATAGAAACCATATAAACTATTTTACATTTCTATCAATCACGACAGAAACAAAAAACCCCTTTAAGCTCACAGATTTTCTCACTTAAGGTCTTAATCCTTCAGCAGAAATACTTTTGAAGGGGTCGCAAAGCTCAGGGAGCTATGCGAGTTTAACTCTACAGATTTTGCGAAACGGTGGACTTGGCGACAAAGGAATTGGAGGGTTGCACCTTCCATTGGACTGGCCATTCAACCAGAACGTGGGACACCTGGTGCCTCATTTTGGCTCTGCCACATGGCTGCAGGCTGGGAACAGGCTTCCCCCCAACTCCCAGAGATAAGACACTGTTCCAGGGAAAAGTGGTACCCCGCTCTTCCCTTGCCATCCCTTTGGCCGTAGGATCCTGGGCTACCCAAGGGCACTCTCTGTCATCACCTTACCACGTTAGTGCGGTCTCTAGAACAAGAGTAACACAAATAACTCAATCTCTTGCAGTTCTTATTCTCTATATTAGCTGAAGAAGCTGTTCTGCAGGTTCTGCTCTGCCAAGGGAGCAAAAGGGTTTTGGCCAGCTTTTGGCTGGGGAGCTGTGGGATGCAGAAGTTGGTACTTCTCCATGGAGCAGGTGGCTCATGGCTAAGGACAAATAAAGGACGTGGAAAACCTGCCCATGGCCCAGACGGGTCTTCTGCAGCGAACAGAAGGGTAATCCTGACCGCTTGCTCTCAGTCAACTCTGGAAGGACTGATGCCAAGGGAAAGGGTGGTTAGTGGAGATTCATGTATAGCTGAACCACAGAAAAACAAGACCTTTCTCTGTTCCTTTTCACTGTTAATCAACCAGCATATAGCTCTTCTGGCTTCACGGGAAGCTTGGCCCCACGTGCTGTACACGACACCCTTTTGACCTCTGCTCTCCCGCAGTTAATGGCTCACGCCATAAAGCGTTTCTGTGATCATTAAAATAGGAGGCGTTATTCTCTCTTTCATAATAGTCTGACAATCTAATTTTAGTCACGCTGAATGCAGTAATGACCCTATATTATCACAAGAAACTATTAAGTCACCGACGCAAAGGTTGTTCCTATTGATTTTCTTCTCAGGTTGTCATGATAGAGCACAACTAATGAATGGAAATCCCCAGTCCAAATCATTTCTAAATAAATTACTCTCATAGAGCCTTTACTCTTAAACAGAAGAATTGATTTAATACTTTAGCGGCTTTTCTTCTTTCTAAACTTGCAATTTAGCCAACCCCAGACTACATTTATGAACCAAGCTTGTTCTGCTCTAGCTGGTTATGAGTTCCTTTCAAGTAAGGCACATGGAAACCCAGCGAAGAGTGAAGAGAAGGAACTCCCTGAGGGCTTGTGTCGTAGAATTAAAGGTTTTCTTTTTGTGTGCCTGGTCTGTATCAGCTGTAGGGCTGTGTTAGGTGCTCTGCAAACACATATTAAGAGACTGTTTTTCCTACTTTTTGAAGAAAGAATTTTTTTTAAACTGCTGTTTCACACTGCAGGTCAAGATCTGTAGTAGAGAGAGCCCAGTTTATTTTCCGAAGGTGACATGGGACATCTTTTTTCAAGACCCAGTCCAACCCCCCAGATATATTTTTTTTGTCTGTGTTCAGTCAACTAAAACAATTATTGTTCGTGCCAACTTTTTTCAGAGCTTTTTACAACTGAGGAGGAATCAGAGAATAGTTTGAGTTGGAAGGGACCTTCAAAGCTCATCTAGTCCAACACCCCTGCAATGAGCAGGGACATCTCCAGGGACATTAGGTTGCTCAGAACCTCATATATTATTTATATATAACATTATACAAATTTTTTTTGGTCAAGATTATTTTCACAGCATTGAAGAAGCCTCAGTGTAAGGGCCAGGCTCACTACGGGACAGCAAAAGGACCACAGCCAAACTTCATGTCGGCTTGGACTCATTGGCATGCTGCTGGGTTGACTAGATTTAATGAAAATTTCCCAAATCTTCCATCTGGGTTGGCTAAACTCCTGCTAAAATGCACCCTGCTCCATCTTGACTACAGGTCAAGGAGGTGACCGAGTGAGTGGAAGCATCACCTCACCCTTTGAAATCTTGTCTAGACAATGCGAATCCATCTGCATCCATTGTGTGTCTTTGAGCATCGCCTGGACAGCCTCTGTCAGCCTCTCGTGCTTCCTCCCATCACTAACCCAGATCTTTGCTCACTCCACTCTGTATTAAACCTGGAAGCCCCAGGGGAGGCTGGGCTCTCTCTAATTGCTGACACCTCCTCATTAGCTTCCCAAGCACTCCCAGGGGAGCCCTGTGCCTGCTCCGCTGGGCTGAGAGCTGGGACCTGCTCAGCTGCTCTCTGTTTGCAGTCTGACACGTGTTTCTTGTTTTTAACCTGTGCTCTTAGGACTGTTGAGGGAACATTTTCATCTCTTAGTTTGCTTTGGCTTCCCTGCATGGCTCTCCTGCACCCCTCAGGCAGTGCCCACTGAGTAATTTGCTGTTCCCAGTAAGAAATAACACCCTGTTGAACAGTAATTTCCTCCCCCTGCTTTATAAGTTGCCACTACCTCCTGCTGTTCCTTCTTTGAGGACCAGTCTCATTAATTTGGGTTGGGTTGGAGATCTCCTACAGGGCTGAGCTGCTTGTGTCAGTGAGATGGGGTGGATTCTGGGCTCTCCTCCGATTCAGGTCCTGCTTTGGCGTGTGCCTGATGCTGAGCATCCCTCCATCCTGGGACCTGTGTCCTGAGATGGCTTCGGGCTGCCCAAGGCAGGCACTTGCCAAAGGAACTGGCTCTAGAGGGGAGATTGCTGCTGAGTTGGGTGTGGATATGTTTGTGCAATTATCCAGCCACCTCTGATTACCCCATCCTGAACCATTATTCCAGCAGATAATTTACATTTCCCAGCAGGAGAGAGGAGCTGGCTCATGACAGCAGTACTGCTGACTCAGCTGTTCTGGGAACACAGCGTTGGCTTGAAAATCTTGGGTTTTGTTAGAATAGAGGTGTGAGAAGCCTCTCCCTGATTAATATACAGAAAAACCTATTGCAAAGCAAGGTGGAGTATGGTGGGCACACATACAAGATATAGTCCGTGTGTCAAGAACAGTCTAGAGAGAGAAACCAGGCAGCTGGAAAATAGTAGCAGAGACTGTGCAGTAGCATTGAGAGGTCCCAGTCTAGGACTAATCGTAGCATTTGGCAGACATTTAGTGTTTCTCCAGCTCTAATTTTATACTTGCCTTTTAAACAGAGGGTAGAAATGGGCTGTCTTGAGATAAAACCTTAAATTATGTGGTAGTATCAGGACTTCGGGAGCTGGAGTTCAAGGCGAACAACCAACAGTGCCTGAGGTGACTGAATGTCAGGGTCCCATTCTTTGGTTTAGTGTAAGACTGTTGTGTGATTCCTGGTAAGCTCAAATCCTTTCCACAATGAAAATGTTATGTTTAAAAATGCTTTTCGTTCACGTGAAATTTGGCAATCCCTTCCTTTCCTATGCTTTCTTCTTTCCATTTTTCAAGAAACTCTAATCTGGGATATAAAACATTAGAAATAATAGAGTAATTTTGTGATTTTTTTTTCCCCATGAAATAATGTAGCATTACTTTTAAGCCTGCTTGAGTGAATAAACTGATTTAAACTTTAATCGAACAGTTCTGCCAATCTGGTAATAATTTTCAACTAGTGAGTGGATCTTAAGTTCAGAAGAACTTACGTTTACCTTTTACCAATGCCAAATCACACAAACTCTTTGAACATGGGGTTAGGAAAGGATTGTTACTGCCTCTGTACACCTCCGGCCGTGCTTAACTCGCCGTGAGAGGCCTCCAACCTTTGGAAGGAGAGACAGTACAGGACAGACTCTGATGTGAGGTCCATGCCTCCCTGGACCTTGGTTTAGGACTTTGGGGTTTTCAGTTCTTCTCTATTGGCCATTTTGCTCATGACAAAACTCCAACGAGATTTCCTGTGATCTAAGAGTTGCCTCTTAGGTCTTTAATTCCTTGCACTTACGTTTCATCTGTGAATGCAATTCCAAAGTACTCCTTCTCCTTCAGGTTGAAATGAGATGCCACCAAATCAAGCAACTCCTTGGCCAAAAGCTTTGGCTGGAAAACAAGAACGAAAGAAAGTGATTAATGGGGGGAACTTGGATGTTGAATGAGATGCCACCAAACCAAGCAACTCCTTGGCCAAAAGCTTTGGCTGGAAAACAAGAACGAAAGAAAGTGATTAATGGGGAGAACTTGGATGTAACTGCACTGTGCTTCTGAAGGGAAGTCCTCTTCTTGAAGGGGCGCCACTGCTCTTGCTTTTATGTTCCCTCTGGTGTTCAAGCTAAATCTGCAAGCACCATTAGCTCCTTGAAACGAGCAGTAGTCTCCCTCCTAGGTAAATACTAAAAACCTGGCAATTTTCAGTGCTTAATCTCTCTGCAGGCAGGTGACCTGCTGCCTGCCAGCGTTGAGATCTACCCCGACCAGCTCACTCGTGCCTCTCTGATAACTTTAGTTGTTAAAGCTTTCTTATCAAGGGCCTTTGCAAACACATTTCAGACACCCACTCTCACACACACAGCACAGATGTACGCTCATAACACTAAGAAAATACATAGTGCCAAAAGATAGGATGTGACAGGACCAAATGAGAAGTAAATGACAGAACAAAATAGTTTCCCATTCAGTAGTGCTTGTCATTTAGGGATGAAGATTTATGCACTTGGAAGGAAAGAGAAAAAGTAACACACACTTTCAAAATAGGCTTTGTAAGAGTGTAAAAGCCAAGCTCAGAGAAGCTGTTCACCCCGTATAAAGGACGGTGCATTACTGCCTTTTCTGCAAAACCTTATTTGACTTTTAAGTTCAGTGCTTCCTTCTCCCTATGAATTTCTACCAGCTCTGCTGAGCTCTTGTGTTTCCTGCTGGGCTCCTGAAGTCTTGGCCACAACAGAGCTCTTTTCCTGTCTATCACTGGTAGGAAAACAGGGTACAAAGGCTCCAGGTAGATGCAGCCTGTGAACCCACAGCCTGTAAGAGCCCCAGATCCCAGAGCTGTGATGGTTACAGCAACACTGACACAGGTGAGGGATCCCAACAGTGTTCCCCGGTGACTGCTCGTAAGGATTTGGTCTACAAATACCTGT
The DNA here is from genome assembly GCA_013399365.1 of Pampusana beccarii. Taxonomy (NCBI): domain Eukaryota; kingdom Metazoa; phylum Chordata; class Aves; order Columbiformes; family Columbidae; genus Pampusana; species Pampusana beccarii. The sequence continues at coordinate 270,506 of VWYH01006488.1, forward strand.
GCTGTGAGCCTTAGTGAAAATAAAGCTCTCTGCAGGCTTGATTGCCCCAGCCAGTCTGCCAAACAGCTGAGTTACCCCAGACATGAACCTGTTGTTAAATGAAGGTGAAATGATGATGCTGTGCAGAAAATGGGTGGTGGGGACCTGAGAGCCCTGCTATTCTAATTGACCGCCCTGCCCTGTAAATACAAACACAGCTTGTGTTGAAAAAAACCCCCTTATTTGTACCTAACTCCCAAATAGATTCATAAGACTCTCAACCTCTCTTTAAAGATGTCCCTAAGCCCAACGCCGTCTTAGTACTGACACAGCTGATCCAAGCCTGAAGTTCTTCCCTGGCATTCACATGAACATCATGCCTTCCTCCACCCACCCGTCTGCCTGCTGCATCCCAGTGCAGTTACCAGCAACATCCATAATGCTCCTTGTCTGTGCACCCGACATAAAAGTGGTTCTAGGTCATGCCAGTGAAGAAAGCAGCAACAGCTGTGCCTAAACGCAGCACTAACTGAAAGCAACCTCTGAATAGGAGTTAATTTGCTGTGTGGGAAGAACAGCCTGGCAGGTGACGAATAGGTTGGATGCAACAAACCTCATTTGAACTCCCAAGTCAGACTTCTCAGGCACAACTGTTGGAGTATCTGCTGTGTCTACACTACGTGCTGCGTTGCCTTTCACAGACTCCTGAACTGGCTCCCAGATGTCTGAGTAGACCAGGCGTGGGGCAATGGTCCTGTCCTTTGTGCCCCTGAGTCCCTTCAGGACCCAGGGCAAGAGCACACCAGCTCCACCAGTCTCTATGGTGGCTCCTCAGATACTTCTCTCCTGGTATTGTGCTGGGTGGGATGGACATTCCCAGCATCCCTGTCTGCTGTAAGATAAAACTCCCTTTGCTGGAATGTTTTAAGGACAAGCTACAGTCTGGCTTATGAGGTACCCAGGTACTGTGATGAAGAGGATGGGAAGACCACAATGTGACTTCAGAGATACAAAGGCTCTGTGCTTGCACTTACTGGTGGCGTTGCTTGAGTTTTCAGTTTAACGGCAGAAAAATGAACACAAACTTGTAAAGGAGAGAGAGGAAGAGGGTTTTGTGCCTATCTGTCTACAACTACCTGAAAGGAGGTTCTAGCACAGAGGATGTTGGTCTCTACTTCCAAGTAGCAAGTGACAGGACAAGAGAAAATGGCCTCAAGTTACGCCAGGGAAAGTTCAGATTGGATATTAGGAAAAAATTCTTCACAGAAAGGGTTGTGAAGCAGTGGAACAGGCTGCCCAGGGAAGTGGTGGAGTCACCATCCCTAGGGGGGTTAAAAGGTGCATAGACAGGGTTCTTAGGGATATGGTTTTGTGCTAGATTTAGGTTACGGTTGGACTTGATGATCTTGAGGGTCTCTTCCAACCAATGTGCAGTCTGAGATTCTAAGCGTTGCTTTTCCCCCATCCCTGGCCAAGCCTCCTTGCTCCTTTTTCTCTTGATCGGCCCAAACTCTCTGCACCACAAAGGGGTTTGTTCCCAGCCCGGGGGTGGGAATGCATGGCCGGTGATGGGTGGAGGGGAGGGCAGGACTGACCGCTCCATGGCCAAGGCCACTGGCGGAGCAGTTGGTGGAGGTGAACCTGTGCATCCCCATGGCAGCGTGCATCGCTGGCACGGCACTGTGCGGCTGGCACTGCCTGGCTCCCAGGGCTCTAGGGTGACTCAGTTATTTTGATAAATGGGCAATTGTGCTGCCAAGCCATCAGCCAGCCTTGCTGGGTGTCCCACCTGAGAGAGCAAGGGTGGGAAAGGCGGGCAAAAATCATGTCTCAAACACAGTGGCATTTTCCCAAGCCTGGGAGAAGCACTTGGATGGAATAGGTTGAGCTTTTGTATTTTGCAAGAAAGCAGAACAGAGCAGTAAATGGCCGATGTGAAACAAACTGCCCATGTGGAAGTGCTGGGTCCCTCAGCTCCAGCCAGCCAGCACTGTCACAAGGGGTGCTGGACGAGGGGTGAAATCCCCTTCTGATCTCCAGCCGCATCACGGAGCAGTGATGTCCAGCCTCCCTCACCCACGCACCGCTGCAGCCAGCCCAGGCATCCAGTGAGGAGCAGGATCTGAAAGCACCCGCCTTCAGCCACCCTGCCCAGAGAGATGGGAAAATACAACGTGTTGCCTCCTCATCTCTGCTGAGCGAGACCTGGCTGATGAAAAAGCCAGGGCAAGGTGGTCGGTATGGTGTGACAACCTTCCCTTCCCTACTGCCCAGTGACGGCTGCTCCTCTGCCAGCACAGCCCCACTCCTGCCCCCGGGGCTTGGCAGGGACATGGTCTCCACTGCCCTTGCCTGGGGCCTCCTCCAAAGCCTGTGGCAGCAGATAAGGCAGGATCACCCTTTGCCTTGCGAGATAAAGGAAAAGAACAATAGATGCAGACCCAGCACTGGAGCGGTGCCAGGTTAGTTACTGGGCCAGCGTCCCTGAAGAGGCTTATGGTGGTGAAGTTAAGCCCTGCTAGTCCTCTCCAAGATTACTTTCTGCTCTCCTCTTAAGCTCTGCAAGGTTATTGTCCTTTCCAGTGGGGTGAGTCCCGTGTCCTCACAACACAGATCGTTAGTCTGAGTCTTTGGAGGGGAGAGGAGGAAGGTGTCTTCTCCAGGTAGCAAAGACTCCGCAAGACAAACGTGCATAGCAGGAAAACCCTGCCAGGCACAAGCCGAGCCAAAGCCCGTCCCGCTGTCTCAGGAGAGAGCCACGCGCTCAATGTTAGCGGTTAATCTGCTTGGCGTTCGAGATGGGAACGGCTGAGCAATGACCTCCTTTCATGTGAGCCGTGCAGACAAAGAGCTCATTAGCGATGCCTGTGGCAAGTTGTTTTAATTCATTATTAATTTCTGGACTTCATTTTCCAGAAGGATGTTCATTTTGCATTAATAAAACTTCCGTCACAGGCGCATTGAAGAAGATGGGGACTGGTGTCTGGGAGCAAGGAAATCAATACAAAGTGCGCCCAGGACCTTCTACATCCAGTATAGTGGGATGGTCAGCAAGATAAGTTGTGAATCCCTTAGGAATAATAGGTGGCATTCAAACCAGAAACCAAACTGTGTCCTCAGTGCTGCAGAGCTGGACCTGTGAGCTGCCTGGGCTGCAGCTGAGACCTGCCTGCATCTGCTGCCCTTCATCTCCTCCTACCCGCACCTTCCTGGCATCCTCTATGTAACGTGCAGCAGAAAAAGCAGCCTGGGGGAGGATGTCAGAGCTGCGGCTGATGGCCCGAGCTCGGGATGGGCTATGCCATGAAAACATCCCTCAGCTGGAGCAGCGAGGGCTGAGCGTGCTTTGCTGCTGAGGGTGGGTTGTCAGAGCAATGTGGTTCAGCCAGAGTTTTCCCTGCTGCTCCCTCCCGCTGCAGGACCCTCCTTGCAAAAATGCACGTGAAGAACAATGCACTGTAAATCAACTGTTATTTTTACTAGAGAAATCAGCGGGGCTCCCGTTGTGGTCCCAGCCGCGTCCCTGGGAGGGAAGATCCTGTGTTTGAGGAGGCTCTCCTGCTGCCATGACGAAAGGCTAACGGACTCTTGCTTCTATATAGTGGAATTTTAGGCACACACACCAGCCATTTCATAGCCAGAAAGTGTCCCTGAGGCTTTTCTGCATGGCAGTGAGCCTGGTGCTTTCCTAGCCCTGGAATCCTACCTGCACTCCCTAATCCTAGCCTAGGACAGGCAGCACTTTGCAGCCTGGGCTCTCTGGACTTGCAAACAATGCTTTCCACAAAACTCCATTGCGATTGCTTTGTATTGACCAGAGATAACCACAGCTGAGTCTCGCAAAGGAATGTCTCCCTCTAGTAGTACCTTCAGTTCGTATCAGTCCCTGGAACGAAAACTGAGCTGTAATTCAGTAAAGTACTGAGCATTTGAATAACATTTAGAGCACGTATTTAGTGATTGTTCGGTGCTTAAAAAGAAGTATTGATGAACTTGACCCAAGAAGGACTGCGTAACAATATATCAAACATTGCTATGCTGCTTATTTTATGTGACCTTGTTGTCCTTCCATTCAGCGAGAGAACTGCAAGATCAGAAAAAAAATCAGCGGAGTATTCCAGTGTTCAGGGCCAGAAGTTTATGGTTTGCAGTTCAACATAAGTATCTGGATGGGTACCCGGTGCTGACCTGCCAATGTAGAATCATAGAATCATTTCGATTGGAAAAGACCTTTAAGATCATTGAGTCCCACATCTGCTTGTCGTCGAGTAAACATCTGCCTATCTCAACTAGCAAAATCAGAGAAGTGCAAGGATTTGTCTGTAGCTTTATGAGATCATTCTGCCAGTCATCATGGAAAATACAGCAGAAACACAAGCATTCCAGTATTAAATATTCAACATAATTAAAAGACAATGTTACTGGGTTTTGAGCAGCCTGAGGAACTCCAGAGTCATGTGTTTCCCCAGTGGAAAGACAGGCTGCCCACTTTTGGCAGAGGAGCATGTTTCTCAGTGACAGCTTCCCATTACACTCAGAAATGAGTGAGTTATAGAGAGACATTATCTATCCACAGTCCAGCAGGGCCATGAATAAAAAACAGATGACACGGTATTAGCAGCTGCTGGTATGTCCCTAGAAACGCGGGCACACACAAAGTATATTTTATTGTTTTATTAACTGTCAAGCAAGCCTTTCTATTTCCCCTCCCCCATTTCATAGCTTTTCCTTAATTCTCCCTGGCAGAGGGTTTCTGGGAATTGCACAGTTTCAACATATGGACAGACATGCACGACCCAAATCCATCCAGCACAGAGGCACGCTGAACTGTGGGAATCAGGTAACTGGATCACACTTAGTAATGCCTTGTTTCATTAGATTAAAAAGACCGCTACCATCCTCCGTCTCCTTGCTGGAGGGACTTGCAGCGAGATATATGATGAGAATATAGAGGTGAGACACTGATACGCCAAATGCTGCAGTGCTAAAGACTGCTTGCAGCGCTGGTGCTCAGCCTGCACTGTTTTTGTGCTGTAACCCAGCTGTGGTCAGACACAGGCTCCAGGACCCAGATCGTTGCTATTTAACTGTGAGCGAGTGCTGACACAGCCTGGTCCGTTGTCACCCTCCAAGCCGAAGCCACCAGAGCGAACAAGAGGCCAGACACAGCCCTGAGGACGGTCACCCTGTCTGGGGGAGAGAGGGAGTGTAATCCTAGGAACACAAGCCAGGCTGTGCCATAGAATCATACAATCATTTTGGTTGGAAAAGGCCTTTAAGATCACTGAGTCCAACCATTAACCTCACACTGTCAAGTCCACCACTAAACTATGTTCATAAGAATCTCATCTATGTGTCTTTTAAACACCTCCAGGGATGGTGACTCCACCACTGCCCTGGGCAGCCTGTTCCAATGCCTGACAACCTTTTCTGCAAATAAATTTTTTCTAATATCCAACATAAACCTCCTCTGGTGCAACTTGAGGCCATTTCCTCTCGTGCTATCACTTGTTCCTTGGGAGCAGAGCCCGACTCCCCCTGGCTCCCAGCTCCTTTCAGGCAGTTCAGAGATCAGAAGGTCTCCCCTCAGCTCCTGTTCTCCAGCTGAACCCCCCAGCTCCCTCAGCCGCTCCCATCACACTTGTGCTCCAGACCCTTCCCCAGCTCCGTTCCCTTCTCTCAACTCGCTCCAGCACCTCAAGGTCTTTCTTGTTATGAGGGGCCCAAAACTGACCCCAGGATTCATGGTGCAGCCTCACCAGTGCCCAGGACAGGGGGACGATCACTGCCCTGGTCCCGCTGGCCACACTATTCCTGATACAAGCCATGTGGCTGCCAGCGCAGCCAGCGAGACCCGAACTGTTTTATTTATGAGCTCAGACATAGCAAGTGCTGTCCAGTGAGTTTCCAAGCAGGTTTGGTTTCTGCAGGATGGACCGTGAAGTGTGTCTAGTTCAAACCATCCTCTTGAGTCTTGCTGACTTGGTCCAATTTTGCTAAGCATTCAAAGGGTGAATGTTTGAAAAACATCTCTTTGGTAGCTTGAGTTGAAATGTAGGTGGGGGAATGTGTGTGGTGTGGCCAGTTCATCAGCAGGAGAGCTGAGGTGGAAAAAGGAGCAATTTGTATGAATATGGAGTAATTCCTGCCTTGGCTGTGCCAATGTGGTGCCACTAGGCAGGGTACAACGCTTCTCCATCAGCTGACAGTGGCTCTCACCCATCTCGAGCCTTGGCCAGTGTAATCAGGAGGAAATAAAAGTGCAAAATAATGATTCAAGCACAATTCTTCCCCTTCACCAACTATTATCGTTTGCTAATGAGGCAAGCTCCAGGTGCCCTAGCTGAATTAGATCATCTGCTAAAACCAACCACAAAGCTACTCTTCGACACCATGGCGATAAGGGCAGTAAAAATGCCCATATAGATGCTTTGTGTTCCTACTCTGTGCCTCAAGGCGTTGGTTATCCAGTGGCCAGCAGCCTTATCTGCTGAAGGCCAGCAATGTGCATTAGGCAGAACAATACCCCGTGATAGTTACAGACTGTAACTCCCTCCTGCCCCTGCTTCCCTGTGCATGAAACACCAAAATCTCTCATCCAGGGGCCATTCAGCTGTCACTCACTCGCAATTCTCTTCTTGTCAAATCAGCTCCGCCAACACCTCTGTCATCCTGTTGTTTAACTCATTTTGCGTGCTTCGAAGAAAAGAAAAATCCAAAGTCACTCCATAGTAATGTTATAAAAATACCAAATAATGGCCGTTTCAGCAGTTGTCTTGCCCAAATACAGCGCGATAGCACTGTACAAAACTGCACACGCTGAAGGCTTGGGGCTGCAATTCCCCTTATGGGATTGATCCACCATTCCTCAACTCCGCGTTACGTTGTCAGTATATGGAGTGCGCATAATCAAAGCAGGCTGCGATGTAGTTGGGTGAGAAATTATTCATTGAAATGCAAGATGCCTGGAGAGAGAACGCCTTATTTTTTATCACGAAACAGCTGAACTCCGCCAGTGTCGGGGACCGGCGGTGGGAGCGTAGCTCGTGCTGGCACACACAGCATCTCTTTCCCAGCATCAGCGGTTGGCTCTAAAAATCTCTTTTCTTCATTTACATAGGAAAATGAGACAACTCGCCTCCAGCAACCGCCTCGGGAACGTGGAGGGTGGCGACAGAGTGCCATCGATGTTTTTCTTGGAAAGTCAACACCCACAAGTTGTGGGAATTAAGATTTATTAGGGTCAGAGAGACAAAGACAAAAAAAATTGCCAAGTTTTGAAAATAATCTGTTTGGTAAAAGGATTAGAAACACCCTACTGACAAGTTGCTCCACAAATATTCACAGATAGCTGCATTTCTGGGTTCAGCTAATGCCTGACACCCCATATCTTAAGTCAGAAGCCATTGCTGACACTCGCTAATTCCCCTACATATTAGTGATGTGAATCTGCTTAAACATTTTTGTAGTCAGAGGACGTGGAGAGCATGAGCCGGCCAAGTCTGCATGGTAAATTCATGTCAAAGCCAAAATGAGAAGCAGTTGGTGGGAGGAAAAAGACACTTTTGGGTTTGTAGCATCCCTCCTCCCCTTCTTGCCTGGCGCAGAGGCAGCTGCACGCTTCTTCCATTCAGATGGGGTCTGCATTGGTGCCCAGTGACCCCGTTCGTCTCTGTTGTCGTCTTTGTCATCCTGTGACTCCAACAGCATTTTCAGGTGACTGCATCCAAAAGGACCAGCTGGCTGCTACTGGTGCTGGGACAGGGAAATCTGCCCGCCTTCTCTGCTCCATGCTCAGACCTTTCATGCGTAACAAAAGCCTCAGCTTTTCCGTCTTTCCCCGCTCTGCCCTCTGACTGCTCCATCTCCTCTGTCTCCGCTGGGAGCAGCTCATGTCCCCACGTAGAGCTGAGAGTTGCTGAGGATGGATGAAGGATGAGTTTTGTGGCTGGCCCCCACTTTGTGTACGGATGTTTTTTCATCCATAGACCTGAAGCACAAGGAGATTTGGTGGCTGCTTAGAATTAGAACACTGTTGTAAGCAAAGAAGGGCGACAGGATGCTGGGCTGCATCAACAAGGGCATCACCAGCAGAGATGAAGAAGTCATTATCCCGCTCTACTCAGAGCTTCTCAGGCCCCACCTGGAATCGTGTGTTCAGTTTTGGTCCCCACTATACAAAAAATATGTGGACAGGATGGAGAGGGTCCACAAAGGTTATCAAAGGATTGGGAAGCTGCTGCATGAGGAAAGGCTGAGAGAACTTTTTCAGTCTTAAGAAGGCTTAGTGGAGACCTTATCACCATGATCTAGTATGTCAAGGGTGGCTATATAGAAGCTGGAGACTCCCTTTTTACAAGGAGTCACATGGAAAAGACAATGGGTCATGGGTACAAATTAGTCCTGGGGAGATTCCTATTGGACACAAGAGGGAAGTTTTTCACATTGAGAACAATCAGCCATTGGAATAGTTTCCCCAGGGAACGGGTCGACTCTCCAACACTGTGTATTTTTAAGATTCATCTGGGCAGGGTGCTGGGCCATCTTGTTTAGACTCTGCTTTTGCTGAGAAAGGTTGGACCAGATGATCCTTATGGTCCCTCCCAACCTGGTATTCTGCAATTCTGTGATTCTATGATGATCTCATGTGGCAATGTACATTGCTGTCTCCTGCAGGGCTGGAGGGAGGGAGAGGATGCTGTACCTGGCATTCAAACTGATGTCCTGGGGTGCTGCTGGTGCTTGGGGTACCAGCAGGAACGGCACACGGTAAGGTATTTCTGCCAGGGATCTCTCAGGAGTCTGCATCTCTGCGCTGGACATGCTGGCTGGATGCACATGACTGGCCCAGGTTGCCCAGAGAGGTGGTGGATGCCCCATCCCTGGAGACATCTCAGGCCAGGCTGGACGGGGCTCTGAGCAACCTGAGCTGGTGAAGATGTCCCTGCTCATGGCAGGGGTGGCACTGGATGGGCTTTGAAGGTCCCTTCCAACCCAAACAATTCTGTGATTCTATAATTCTATGATTCATGAAGCATCTGTGCCAGGTCCACTGTCTCTTGCACAAGCTGCCCTTTGCACAGGATTTCCAGAGGCCCGAGAATTAATGACAAGTGGTCAAAATGCTGACATTTCTCCTGAGTAATCTTTTTGGGCAGTAAAGGAGGTTGTGCAGGGTAACCTCATACGCAGCCACCCGCAGGTCCTTTCCAACCGAACAGTGCTCAGGAGCATGAACCAAGTGAGATCTGGCCCAGCACAGAAGCAAACCCAGATTTCAAAGGCAAGCAGGCATCTTTTTAGGAGGGATATGATAGAAAGTGTGGAATTCCTTATGCTGACCGATGTAAAAGTTGCTTTTGTAACACTGCCAAGGTCACATCCAGCTCAGCTAATCAGCCGTGAAAACATCATTGAAGCAAGTTAAAAAGTTGCCTCAAGTCAATTTGTGCATGCAACTTTTATAACTCTTTATTTAAACTTTCTCGGTTTGTTTCTGGACGGTTGGAGGAAACAGATCCTCCCTCTATTATCTTTCTTTGGGTTTCTCCCAAAACCTAACACAATTCAAATTTGTTTTGTCCTTTACAAGACACTCCTGAAGACAAGGCTGGCTGGCTGCTGGCTTTGCTATATGTTTACTCTAGGAAATACTATGTTTTCAGGAGACTACTCTGAACTGCACAGCAGGTTTTATAGCATTATCAGAAGCTGCATTCTGTGGATTAGTATGTCTTTAATGAAAATCCATCCCAAATTTGACAGTTTTGACAGAGGGTTTTTTGAGCTTTCAGGGAATTTGGAGCTAATTTATGAGGCACAAACTTGGAAAGACTGGTATGAAAAAAACACCTACTGAACAATTAACTTTCAAACAAATTCAGCTCCCGTAGAGCAGAAAAAAGCATACCCAGCTATGATGGCTAGATTCACTAGCCCTTCAAATAATTCTCAATGTCTTGAACCTATTAATGATCTGTTCAACAACTTCCCATCTCCTTCTGGATGAAACATCTGTGGGATTTCCATGTATAATTGAGTGTGGACAACAGATCTGCAGAGCAGAAGGAAGACACATGCAGGAGGACTTTGCCCTCTTTGAAGACCGTTGGCTTCACATAAGCAGAGGAACAGAAGCACCTGTGCTTCAAAGCAAACCACTATTTTCAAGGTCACAGTGACTTAAGCATCTCCCAGTTCACCTAATTGCTGATTACCAGACTGCAGCACAGTGCTGGCCTGTGCCAGCTAATGTTCTCCCAAACAATGCCCGAGCACCATCTGGGGCACAGTTTGGGTAAGGAACCATTTCTAGATGCCAGTATGGATCCGTCCGCCTCATTCAAGGAGAACAGAGTTTAGCCAGCTGGATGCCGGCAGAGCCCATGGGCCAGTGAGCAACTTGTGACGTGTTTCTTAGAGTCACTTTGGTTGGAAAAGATCTTTAAGATCATCAAGTCCAACTGTTAACCTAACACTGCCAAGTCAACCTCTAAACCTAAGCCTAACCCTAATAGCTAAGCCTAAGAACCTCATCTATCTATTTTTTAAGCACCTCCAGGGATGGTGACTCCACCACTTCCCTGGGCAGCCTGTTCCAATGCCTGACAACCCTTTCTGTGAAGAAATTTTTCCTAATATCCAATCTAAACCTCTCCTGGTACAATTTGAGGCCATTTTGTCTCATCCAACTGCTTGTTACTCAGGACAAGAGACCAACACCCTCCATGCTACATCCTCCTTTCAGGTACAGCCAAAATTATTGATTTTCCTCCCCTGTGAGCCAAGTCAGAGAAAGGACGGTCCTACATTTCCCATCAGCAGTCACAATCAGGTAAAGAAACCCGGATGCTACATATTCCTAAACCAGAAGAAGTAGCTCATGTGCTAGCAGGTTCTGCAGCAAGACAAGACACAGCTCAGACGTGTGTGGCATGTCCCATCCCTTCTGCCTGTCACCTGGCCAACGCCACAGCCCGCCAGCCCCAGTCATGCTGTCTTAATCCAACGGGCAGAGCACGAGACTTTGTCCCCTACCCCAGGTTTGGTCCCATAGTGAAAGGCCCTGCAACCTGGCCAAGCTCCAGAGCTGTGAGCTGGTTTGTGTTCAGTCCCTAGATGTGGATTCCCCAAACGCAAGAGAAACTCAAGCTGTTGTCTCTTTCCTCTAACTTGTCTCAGGTGAGGGGAAGGAATCCTGCTCTAGACTCGCTTCCCGTTGTGGAGCTGGGATGGGACGACCTTCTGAGTTACATCGACATAACACAGCTGACTGTGTTACTTGGGTTACAGGTTTTCTGCTTTGCATAACTGTTCTTTTAGCTCCTACACCCCGATATCTTTGAGTGGCCTGGAAGAAGCCCAGGTAACCAGGTAACTCTTTCCCTCATCCTTGCAAAGAGTCAAAAAAGTCTCTTTTTGCAACACAAAGGCATTTAACCTGTGGAAGTTGCCCATGCAACAGAGATACTAACAGAGACCCCAGCTGAATTTTGGACTTAATTGCAGTTATCTATAATCAATTTAAGCAAGCCAAGATATAAGTGGGACTAAACATATCTCGTGCTTTTACCACAGGACTGGAGTCCACAGAGGGTTTTTCGCCTTTGCATGTAACATACAGCAATGATGGATACAGAGACCAGATTAGGTGAAGCTCTCCAACTAGAGACTGGTGCTAAATTAACACAAACTGAAAAGCAGCTCAAGATGCAAATTGCACATTGCGGAGTTAAGAGGGTTTGTGTCCAGGGGTTTGGTTTAAACCCTTGTCTTATTGCAAAGGAAAAAGGACACACACATGGCATTTTTTGCAGCATCCTGGGTTGAACGTTATATGGCCTAGTTTAAGAAAGCACTTCCAACATGACAAATTCATGCAGATAATCTGTATTGCAAATGATTGGCTTAAAGTATTTCGGGTCGTTGTGTGTGCTTCCCTTTCAGTTTCTGGAGATCTGTATGATTTTAAAAAAGGGTAGTCAACTGCTGCAAGAAAGTCAATTGTGTTTTAAGTCATCCGACTGTATCACATGTGGCAAATCGAACTTTGAACATGGAGCGAGCTTCAGAGCCAACTTTCTGTGGCAGGAATCCATTTCACACTCAGCCGACAACAGGGTTTGATAAGAGCTCAGCCAGTGTGAATAACCAGCTGCCTTCTATATATATTTTGATTTGGTAGCATCTGTTGAAGTTTTATATCACTGAGAGGTTGTTGGTATTCTTTTTAAGCATTAAAGCTACCTCGACAAGGTCAACAACGATTTCTACAGAGGTCAGCATTTTTATTTTGAAATATTTGATCATAATTCTATCACACGTTAAAGAAAGAGTTTGGCTAGGGCGCATAATGAAATTGGACAGCTCACACAATCCATTTATCTTTTCGACTGTAAACCTCTGAAGCGCTCTAGTTCATCCAGTTTCAAATCAACTGTAGAAATGTCCATCTCCCTTCATCCGGCCTACAGAAATTGGTGCTTGGAAATGCTCTTGATCTCTTATTGCTGATGTGGAAAACGAAAAATAATTTCCCAAGACATACTAGCTCAGCTGCATTCTTACGCTTTGTTTGCTTTTTAAAAATCTCTCATGAATAAGGATGTTTATTTCTATCTTGACTCAAAGTCACTTCTTCATTGCTAAAAATGTTTAATAAGCTAAGTGAATGCTTATTTTTGTAGCATATTCTCTAAACACATTAAAATAATTTATAAAAAAAAATAAAACCTACACGACCATCTTATGAATCATGATAAGCTAGTTCAGATTTTAGCAAATCTAATGGCAATAAAAGTAAACAAAATAGACAATAGTGCTAGGTCCAATGCATAGAATTCGATCTTCCTGTTTTGTGCTGCACCCCATTTGTAAGTGCAGAGAAACTAATTAAACTTAATGAGAGCTACATCCTCATGCGCTGAGACGGGGGAAGGGGGATGCCTTCAGAACCATAATGGGTGCAGAGGCTTTTGTGCATTCATCTTTATCCACCCTTATATCTAGAGATGTAGTCAAGAGAGCTGATTCTGCTGTTAGATTCTCCATACCCACAGCAATATTACATACTCCCTCCCCTAAAGAGCTTGGAGTTGAAGCATATTGTTCTTCCTGGATGCTCTCATCAGTTTAATTATCTGTACATGTACAGTTGCTATATTGAGAACATACCACAATGTCTTGAAGCTTCTGGCTTAACACATGCGAGTGTAAAGCATGCAATGAAAATACTACTCATCAGATGGACAGTTCTTCCCCTGGGAAGGTCAGGAGAGGGATGCTGAGCCTCACTTGCCAGATGTTGGTTACATTGCTTAATGCCCGGTGGCAAAGCTCAGACACTGTGGGGAGCCGAGTGGTCAGAGACCTCAAGAAATGGGATAGTTAAGCAAACTGCTTTAACCTTGAAGCCGAATAAAAGAACGATGCATTGCGTAGGTCCAGCTCCCAAGGCACAGTAAATCAGCGCTACTCCACTTACACCCCTACTGATAGTCTGACCTCTAATCTCTTGTGCATGAGTGTGGCCCCCAGGTTCACCAGGGTGATGTCTGGGACCTGGGCCATGGGGCAGGGTCTAACACACCTTGTCCTGCAAGAGAGAGGGTCCTCTCCACGCTTGGTGAGCACCCCAAGGGAGTCCTTGCTTAGCAGAAGGTGCTGAATATAATAAAGGATTAGGCTTGTGATAAAACCATGGTTATTTCACAGGGAATAGAGAAAGTCAGCAACTCGCCATCTACAAAAGGATAGAAACCACTCCTGCCTTCAGCTCATGTCAAGCACTACCTGCAGTCTTCCCTAATGAGAGAGCCTGTATATGAAACCAACCGACTGATTGTGTGTGTGTCCTAAGAAGCAAAGGTTTCTGTGTCCAGCGTGCTTTGGGACACAGCAAGGAAGCTGCCTGTGTCCCCTGGGCTGGTCCCCTCTGTCAGTCACCACATCCAACAGGCACCTATCTCAACAGAAGAGGTACACAGACAGGGCAATTCAAGGAACGGATTGAGTTGCAACGGAGAAACCCTGGGCACAGGCAAGTCCTGCCTCCACTTCTGGATGTTCCGTTATTTATCCTGTGATAGATGGGATATTAGGAAAAACGTCTTCACGGAAAGTGTTGTCAGGCATTGGAACAGGCTGCCCAGGGAAGTGGTGGAGTCACCATCCCCGGAGGGGTTTAAAAGGCACATAGATGAGGTTCTTAAGGACATGGTTTAGTGGTGGGCTTGGTAGTGTTAGGTTAAAGGTTGGACTTAATGATCTTGAAGGTGTTTTCCAAACTAATGATTCTATGATTCTATGAACTAACAAACACAGGAAATGCTAAAACTTAACGTGGCTGAAGCACATGGATCATCCTGGTGCACGTCAGGACTGTCTGCAACCCAAATGGGTCCTTCCACTCCCCGCTCTAAACACCTCTGCTCCTAATGCCCTTGAAGGTGGATGAGAAAGGGACGAGGATGCTGGGCTTTGAATCCTAACTGTGCGCTCACCATCATCACACAGTGACCCCTGTAAATAAAGGAGGAGGCAATGGAGAGTACTGATAATTTGCCACAGCTCGAAAGAAAAAAAAGCAAAATAATACCTGCTCACCATAGGAATTATTGGAGGGGATAAGAAAGGCTTATTTCCCCTGATATTTGTAAAAAGAAGTGCTAGTGATAAACCAGGCCCATTAAAAAGGAGGAGGGTGAAATGAATGACCGGATGAGATGGTGAGTGTCTTTTATTAAAAAAACAACAGCAACAAAAAAATCCTTTTTTTTTTCCACACAGAAAGAATAAAGAAGAAATGAGATGGAGTGATTAGAAGAGAACTCAGGCAGGGCAAAAGCTGTTAGTGATAAACAGCTACTAAGGAAATAATTGGAAAATGTAAACACATACAAATGTGGGTGATGACCCGTGTGCTGCGACGATAGCGGAATTAGTCAATAAATGTAATGAACTGTGGAAGGAAAAGCTTGGAGACTTCATGGAGAATTGAAGAAGATTTTTCTGAGCAGGAAGGGCAGAAAGGAAACAAAGAGGGTCTGGTTTCTGAACAGGGGTGATCCTTGGCCTGCAGCTGGCAAAATGTCACGTGGGAAGGGGAAGATGAGTGTACCAGATCAGCTGAAGAAAGGGATCTAGGGAGGGATGCTGATGCCAGCTCCACCACTTCCCATGCCTGAAGGCACGGGTGCCTGCAAGCCTGGAAGAAGGGGCAATGGCCAGAAATACTCATGTCCGCTTCTTTCCCCATGAGCTTTTGTTTCAGGTAGAGGGAATCCTGGTCTGCCTCATGTTTTTGCAGAATGAAGGTCAAGGACCAGGTTTGTAACTGGTCCTAGTGGTCTTTTCCCACCAGTTTGGGACTGGGACTGACTTCCAGAGGTGGTCTGGTTTCTGAACTGAAATGTTGTGTGTCTGCCTACAGACTTGGTGCCCCAGAGGTGGGATTTGGGGCATTTTCTGCTCAGGAACCCTGCAGAGGAGCCAAGAGCAGACCAAGTGAGCCATGCAGTGGCACAGCACAGGGAGCTGCTAGCCATGAGCTGAGCCACCTGGAGGTATGAGATATGGTGCCAAAATGCACAGTCAGCTTTAACCCAAGGACAGCACAGCTCTTTGCCCCTCAAAATATCGAAAACCTTGCTCAGCACTGCAAGGAATGGAAAGATGGCTTGGTGTGACATCAACAGAACCCTTAGACTGAAGCTAACGTGCTCTCTTTGTGTAAGGACTTGCCCGCAGCGTCCCAAGTCCGAGCACACCTCTCTGTGAGCAGATCTAGGGACCAGTGTCATCCACCATGGCTGGTGTTGAGACCACGCTTCCCTCATGGCCAGAATAGCAGCTGCCTGCCCTTGAGGGGTGCTGGAGCCCTTTTTCTTCCCCGAGGAAGGGTCAAACCTCCCTCCCAGGTCCAGAAAGCCTCTTTCGGTGTCTCACCCAGACACCTCCTTGCTGCACGGTGCATAAAAGTGAGATTGAAGTGACTAAGTAACTATACCTGTTCCTGCTTTCCTCAAACCTGGTGAAAAAGATGGGCAGAAGCACATCCTAAAGCAGGCCTGCAGGCAGTGAAATCGGGAGACTGTTCCAAATCCATTACTTCAAGTGACAGAGTCGAAATCTTATGAGCTGGGTCAGTCTGGAGATCAGAGCCTTCTCATGCTGCTGGCAGATGCTGCTGCTGGAAGCATAAAGAGTTCCAGAAAATGTTTCTGGAGATCTTGATGGCCCTTGGGGAACTGAAGGCATCTCTGCTGACTGGCCAGAGGTCACACTGCCTGCATGACAGGTCTCCCTCTCCTTGTTGTTCCACCAGATGGCTGCGGACCCATCTAAAAACTTGCTTTTACTGCAAGGAGTAAACGCCTTAATAATTTCTAATACTGAAGGGCTGCAGTTTTGGAAAGAGTCGCACTTCATACGTGAGGGTGAAGAGAATAATCGTGCTTAATGTGAACTCTGGAAGACTAATCAAGATAAATTTGGGCAGAGGAAAGGTTTTTGTCCTTCTCTGTGATAAAAGAGGTGAGACGTCTGACTTGCAGTGGGGAATTAGCTTTGACTACTGAGGGTTTTGAGTGGTCCAGTGTCACAATCCTCTGTTTCTTCATGGTCTCTTCCACAACTGTGTGGTGATTTTTATCCCTTGTACTGAAAGTGTGCCAAGCACTCGGTGGATGTCAGCCTCTGACAAACACTCGGAGCTTCATTATTTAAGTGGTGGGAGCCGCGTTTCTATTGATTTTCCTTTCCGAATAATGTAAACAGTTGTAGATTAAGTGGAAGCTTTGGAAAACAAGTTGCTGTCATCTGAATCTGCCCCCACAATCTCCTTGGACATTGGTATTAACTGGGACCATTCAGCCATTTTAAACACTGATTTGGCATCAGGGGAAGAAGAAAGGACTTTTCCTATTCCCCCTTCCCAACGCGTCTAGGTCGCCCTGTAGAAGCAGCACAGGAAATTTGGATTACCAGTCCTCATGCCTTCGGCTGCAAAGTGGGAATACCCTGTGCCATTAAATCACACCATAATATGTCCTGCTTTTTCGTGTAGGACCTAAGCTCCTGTTGAGTGGAATTCCATAGGAAAATCCGTATTTCAACATATCCCTCCACAAAACATTGTCCCTTTGTGTAACCAGAGCTTCCAGACCAGCTCCTTGGTCACTTTAATGTCTCAATGTATGGACTCAAACTAGGTTATTGAGGACTACAGGAAAGATCATGTGTCTTTAGAAAGACATTTTCCATTCTGCTTGCCACAGGGATCAAGAAAATATTTGCCTGCCTGTCTGCTGTTCCAGGAGCCTCTGAAAATGTGGCTGCAGTTTGTCCTGGGAAGAAGATGCCAGTATCACTTCAAAGAGAAAGGAAACTAGATAGCAAAGCTATTTCACCCCACAGTGCCTGAATCCACAAAGAAATTCTTGCTGGTAGAGAAAAGTTAAGAAAAAGTGAGGAGAAATCATAAAAAGGCAAAAGCTTCAAACACAGACTTAGTCTCAGACAGAAAGTGGTTATATGAGAGCAAAGAGATATGTTATATCCTTTTAGTGTAAACCACGGCTCTTCCGTAGAGATTCATCCATCAATACCAGAAGAGAAGTTGGCCTATGGCTCTTTGCTGGTTTGCCAGACTTTTATTAAATGCGCAAGAATGCCAAGTCTCTAATGTTTAAAAGTGAATTTATTTAACAATGAACTCTTTGAAAAGGGAGTCCCAGATGTGTAATTAATAATGAATCAGTGATTTTGAAATCTGATCCAAAGCCTACTGAAGCTGATAGACAGACTCTCTGACTTCAAGGAGTTCTGGATAAGGCTCTCATTAGGCAAAAGGAAAAAAAAATTAAAAGCTGAGCCAGCTAGTTAGTTAAAAAAATATTATAGCTTGGATTCTGCGCTTAACAGAGACATATAATAATCTGCACTGCGCATAAATCCCCTCTCTGCTGACAGGAGGCTCACACATTTCCGTGTCTGAAGCTGAACTTGAAATCTAGGAGATAAAATAAAATAAAATAAAATAAAAATAAAATAAAATAAAGCTGCAAGAGAGTCCCAGTGGTTCGAACCACAGCTCATTTCCTTTTGGCACAAATTGGGAGATAACTGTCATATACGTGTCATTTGGAGGCAGCAGATGCTGCTCCCCTCTGCCTGCCAGAGCCCCTCTTGCAGCCCCCACCCCGGTACCCACCTCTGCTCTGCCCTCCCTGCCTTTACATCAACAATATGCAATGCACAGCGTGGAGATAATCAGCCCCAAATTCCTGCCAAACTCAGCGTAGCGTGTTGCCTAAGGGGGGGCGTGCGGCTTGTCTTCCATCAGTGCGACTTAATTCAATTTGTCAGGGATGCAGACAGTTTGGGTGAGCCTGATCCGGTCACCGTCGTCCCGATGTCGGCCAAATTTTGCTCAAGCCCTGTTGTGGCAGCCCCTGTTTTTCATTTGCCTTTGGATGTGACCCTAAAGGGGAGGTGGAGGAGATGTTTGCTGATGGATAATTTCATTACTCCGTATCTTTTTTTTTGGGGACACATAAAGCACACATATTAAATCACCTCCTTAAGTAAAATATTTTTAAGCACAGTAACACAACTAATTTTTAAATGATCAAATAATAATTAAAAATAATCAGCTCCCATTTCTGCTGAAGAACCAAAGCATCTACATTGAATTTGCTTTTTTTTTAATAGCAAATTGTAACTCAATCTAAATGTAAATTCCTGGAGAATCTGCTATCTAATTCTCATTATTTCCACTTGCTTAATGCAATTAGAAACATCTGTCACTGATCAACTGTCCACACAGTGAAAATAAACAATAATTCATGCTATCTGCTTCCATAGTGTTTCTCAGGGAACGGACGGCTTTAAAACCACTTCCTAAAGCCCAAGAGCTGGAGCTGTGCAAAATGCTCATGACAAGCTCTGAATCGCACCGAATGTGCCTGACCATCAGCATCTCTGTATCTCCGAGACATTTGCTGTATAATTTGAGAAAATCCTGGATACATACAAAAATGACCACTCAGTTTCTGGAAACATTTGGCTCCGGGGTCCTTATTTTCACAGATGATGTTGTGTCCTGCCAGGGGCAGATCTCACCCCCTGCTCCCACAGCTCTGCTGGAGCATGCAGATATTTGTGTGGATGGAGCTGTGGTTGCAAAAAGGGCAGAAGGAGGCCAGCAAATGGGACGTGGGTGCAGAGAGAAAGGACAGTGGAGCCATTTGGGCTTGAGGGTTATCCCAGCTGCTGCCTGTGGTCCCGGTTTGGCTCTACCTGTGCGAGGAGTGGAGGGAAATAGCATAGAGAGTGGAGCTGTCGGGTACCCAGTCCTCTGAGATGGGCCAGGTCAGGGGCACGAATGGTGCGTCCTCCTCTTTAAAGCACATTAGTAGATATCACCTATCTGTATAAACTCTCTGGTTGCTCAAAAGACAGGAAAAATCAAAGAACTAGAGAAGATAAGCCGGAACTGAACCTCAAGAAGTAGGCTTGTTCGTTCCCTTCCCACTAGTGATAGCGATGGAGAAGGAATAAAGGCAGAGCCTCGGTGGCATGGTATGCTTGTTAAACATCTACTGATGAAGCATCATCAAAAAAGAGAACTAAATGAATCCAAAAGCCAGTCTCCCTAGTAACCAAGAGAAGCCTCACGCTACAGCCAAAACCCTCGATGTTTTTGCCTTTGAGCTGCTCAGCAGCTGGAGGCTCGTCCCGTGCAATGTCCTGGCTCCTACGCGGGGCTGATGCGCGGATGCTGATGTGATCTCCTTCAATAAACACCAGAGAGACCAGGCAAGCGTGAACATTGCCCACATCGCTGTGTGGGTCAGAGTGACTCTACATGTGAAGTGCTTGTCCCGGCTTCAAAGCGAGGAGGGGAGATGAAGTGTAAATGGCTCGGCTGGTTTATTTAACTTTATTCTTACAAAGGGCAAAGGCAAATCTCTTTAATTCATTGATTTTCCAGGAGACGAGTATAACTTGGAGACGTTATAAGATCTGCTCTGACAAGCTGAAGTCTCCACCGCTGTCTGGGCTGCCAAAGCAGGAGGGCAGGGATGAGCTGAAAGTTGCTGGCCTGTTCGTGATCTCGTCAGGTCGCATCTAAGTCACCGCTGCACCTCCTGCTCCAACGCCCTTTGTTTCTCCATCCTCTACCTTCACCACAGAGATGAGCCAGAGGTACCTCTGCAGCTTGGCAACCTTTCGATCCCGGTGGTCCAAAATGTGCCTGTGCCCATGTGAGGATGAGGGGGATGCCTGTACTGCTCACCCCATGTTATTGCAGAGGGTGAAGGGGACGGCAGCTCCCCAAGGCAGATGTGACGGGGACCAGGCTGTACGGCTGGCCTGACGCCTGCTTGCGCAGGGGCATTATTCCTGTTCTGCTAACAGGAATGCAGGAGACAGGCAGCACAGCACAGCCAGAGTCCTCTCCAAAACTAGGAATGAATCACTAAGACAAGTCTATACTATTAATCAATTTTCCCAAAGATAAACACCTTCCAGAGCTGGCACGTCTTTTGGCTCTACCTCCAAGTGTCTGGTTTGCCCTGCTACCAAGATAGTATCGTCTTCAAAGTCAGGCCGCAGACTGAAGCTTCCTCCCAGGGTGGGTTTAGATTTGTGCCTCTTCCTCCCCAAATATGGGCACTTTCCCAGCAAAGGTAATAACAGAAGAGTTTTTGTTCAAACATAATGATGATGAGCTGTCTCTGAGCGTAGATAGATGGGGAAGTAAAAAGACATTTTACGTGTATTAATAGCCTCTCATCCGAAAGGATTGCTTCTCCGGAAGAGGTCGGGAGAGGAATGTAAGGGGAGAAGAGCACAAGTCGTGTTGCTCACGATGAGGTCATGCAGTTTTTTTTTTAAAGCGTGACCCAATTATAAGTCGAGAGCCATCTCCTCTGTCCTGAAAATTAGAAAAGCTGATGGTTTTTCTGATGACATCCTGTATCGCAGCTGACACGAATGCCACAGGCAGCCTTTCTGCGCTCGCCAAGGATGCTGTGGCTGCCTCGCTCCTTCTCCGGGCACTGAACTCACGGGTGTGCTGCCCTCAGCAAACTAGTGCATCCCGGGGGAAGGAGGGAAATTCGGGAAAATAAGCCACCAAAGAGAGAGACAAATCCGTTTTGACATCAGATCGCCCAAAGCTTCCTCATGAGTAGGCACTTCCCTGAAATAAAGAGAGAAAGGACTAACAAGCCACACACTGGAAATACTGTGAAGGCAATGGGATGGAGATTTGTTCTATCACTTAGGGATAACATTTTGCATCATTTCCAAAGAGAGTGGGCTTAAAAAGAACGCTCCTGGGCAAAGGCAGAAGGAACAGATGGGGACTGCAGAGGGAGAGGTGGGGTGGGCAGCACAAGGGAGCACCAGGTCTCCCTTGGGAAGGGCAGTGTGGTCTCCTCTCACCCCCACGCTGCCCTTCCCCAGCCTCCTGCCCCCTCTGCGTGGTCACAGGTGTCTTCTTTCCCTCACATGCCACAGTCAGGGAGGCAAACCAGCACCAGAAACCTCTGCTGGTACCATCATGGTGCCAGACCCAGCTCCTCTTTGCTTTGTTCAGTGCCACTGCCAGGTGTGGTGCTGAAACCCACAGCTGTGCAAGGACAGGCAGGATGCCTTAAACCAACCGAATCATAGCATCAGAGAATCACAGAATGGTTTGGGTTGGAAGGGACCTTCAGAGCTCATCCAGTGCCACCCCTGCAATGAGCAGGGACATCTTCACCAGATCAGGTTGCTCAGAGCCCCGTCCAGCCTGGCCTGGGATGTCTCCAGGGATGGGGCATCCACCACCTCTCTGGGCAACCTGGGCCAGGGTTTCACCACCCTCAGTGTAAAAAATTTCTTCCTCATGTTTAACCTGAATCTCCCCTCCTTTAGTTTAAAACCATCACTCCTTGTCCTATCATAGCAAGCCCTGTTAAAAAGTCTGTCCCCATCTTTCAGGCGAACTGGTCTAACCTGACAGATGCAGCCAGGGCCAGCTGCCACGTGCAGTTACCTGCAGCAAGGTAAAGAGAAAAAAGCCAATTCCCAGGGAGATGGTAGAGCTTATGACTCATTTTGGTCATTACGTACAATATGTCTGAGCCCAGGGGCCTCATTCATGACCGAGGGTCTCACTGTGCTGTGCTGAAGGAAGAGCCTTTCGGAGGAAAGTTGAGATCTTTTATCTAAGCTGCATTCACTTGTCACTGAAGCGAAAGGGAACAGAAAACAATTTTCTGTAAGCCAAGTAATGTAGCTCAGACAATCAAGCCTTGCATCTCTCATTTACTATCGACCTAGTATTTGTACTGCGCAGTCCGATGGCAGCAATAAGGGGAAATGCTCCATCCTGAAATGCTAGCTCGGATTGGAAATGCACATTTTTTTCCTTGGCTTGAAAGCAAATCTTCTGTGCTGCCCTGCTCATAATTTCTTGAGCTACTCTCTTCTAGACTGTTCAATATCTCCTGAAATCATCTGGTACATATGTCATTATTTTTCAAAATTGCTTCCTCAGACCGTGTTGTAAAAGAATAATTTTCTATTTCTGTTTCCATTTCCATCGCCTTCAAGGAGGAAGCTTTTTTTCTGTGCCACATTTAGCACTTTCTTACTTGAATTTACTCTTTGAGCTTCCTTGTCCAGCCAGGAGGTTGTGAAATGGGGAGCTGGAGCTAAAGCAGGACTGATATGACCACATGTAATCATCCACAGCATGAATGACCCCCAAGGCGTAACTGCAGAAACTCTTTTTGCAGTCAAGGAGAGAAAGGGGCACGATGCGTTTCAGACAATCCATTTTGGGATGAGGTCATCTACGCCCTACAAGTGCCCTGCTCTCTCCATAGCCTGTAAGAGCCCTACTTAAGCACAGATGCCCACCCTGTATGTGCCTGAAGATAAATGAGACAAATCAGGTTGCCCAGAGAGGTGGTGGATGCCCCATCCCTGGAGACATCCCAGGCCAGGCTGGACGGGGCTCTGAGCAACCTGATCTGGTGAAGATGTCCCTGCTCATTGCAGGAGGGTTGGTCTAGATGAGCTTTGAGGGTCCCTTCCAACCCGAATTGTTCTGTGAATCTATGATTCTATGGTTCTGTGAATCTATGATTCTATGGTTCTATGACTCAATGATTCTAAGCTCACCACTGCCAGACATAGACTGAATCAGGCAGGTGCTCAGGCAAGCCAGGGCTGGAGGTGAGGGATGGGATGTGGCACCAACATTAGGGCTGGTCTATCACGAAGGAGCAGCAGCAGACAGCAGAAGGAGCTCTGTGCATTTCAGCTTCCTCATCCTGCTGCTAAATCTAATTTATTTCCACCTTTGTGCTTGGTGGTGCTCCATGGCCAAGCCCTGCAGTTGTCCTGGGAAGTGAGGCTGGGCGACACTGCATTGTCCATGGCTGAAACAGCATCTCATGAGCTACAATGATGTGTTTCACAGCCACTCCTGGACACTCATGAGTTGGTCCAGGCATGAACAAAAGCTCCACTGAAGGCAAAAAAGCAGCTGATCCGGGCAGAAACAATAGCGAATTTTTGAATTTCTCCCAAGTAATTGTGAGACATTTACTCTGTAATGGAGCCGTGAGATGCTGGATGTGCCATTCTTGTGTTAGTGTACGTGGTGGGACATCACCAGGACAATTTAAATTGCTGATGCTCTACAGAACTTTAGGAGTTAACTCATCAGAAAGGAAAGAGTTTTCTCCCTTCACCAGATGTTTTACTAGGATTATCACCAGCCTGCCCCCCTAGTAAGTTTGAAAAGCTCCATATGTGTTCAAAATGAAGGGTATTTGACGAATTTTAGCAGAACAACTGAAAAAAAATACTGAATATCTTCACCCACATTTGGCCAGCTGTAAAGAATATCCAGCTCTCAGCATATGAGGTATGAATAAACATATGTCTTCAGCTTATCTCTCTCTTGACAGCTCATGGATAGCTCCCCAGCCTGTATTAGTTTAAATGCGATTTATTCTGGAAGACAGATAATAAGGATATTGATTATGCAGGCCCTCAGAAATCACACCCTCATTTCACTCCATGGAGGAGCATGATTGCCGTTCCTTGTTTACTTTCCTACGAGGACATAAGAACTCTGCTGTGGGAGGCCGTTCCCTGAGGCTCCTCACGTGGCACCTGATAGACGTGCATGGTTCAGCTACAGGGGTTTTAGAGCACAAAAGGACAAAAACTGCTCTCAGCTCCGTTCAGAAACCAGCAGGCAGCTCAGAAAGAGGGGAATGCGCGGCATTACCGTGCCAAGGAAGCATCACCCCCTCTGGTTAAGCTCCTCGAGACACAGAACTAACTCTGCCATTGGCAAGGTCAGCCTTGACCTGACTCATTCTCCAGGGTCACTTTGCTCCCAGCGGCTGTTGCCCCCTGCCTCCACCTGTCCCATCTTCTGCTGATGCTCCTCCCATGCCTATGCTGACCCACAAGCAACTGAGGAACAAATCTGGAGGGACTGAGCTGTCCCTGCTGTGTATCATTAACTTCCAGTCTTGCCTTTCCTAGACGCAGCTTTGCTTTCTCTGGAGCTGCTTGACCAGATTGACCTTCGCTGCACAGCAGATCTCCTTGGAGGGTCTCCATGTCCATGGCCTGGGATGTCTCCAGGAATGGGGCATCTACCACCTCTTTGGGCAACCTGGGCCAGTGTTCCACCACGCTCAGTGTAAAAAATTCTTCCTCATGTTCAGACTGAATAATCCCTCTTATAGTTTAAAACCGTTATCCTTGTCCTGTTGTAACAGGATCTGCTAAAAAGTCTGTCCCCATCTTTCTTGTAGGAGCCTCTGTTGAACACTCACCAAGAGCATCATCGCCAGCCCATCCCAGCTCTCCATGCCCTACAGGACATACCCTATAGGCAACCCCAATGATATATTAACCATTCTGCTCCTGCAGAGGTGTAAGGGAGGGCAGCAGGGCCAGCAGGGCCGTACTCACCCTCTTCCTCGCTCCTTCCTCCTCGCCTCCAGCCCGGCTGCGTTCCGCAGCGATGGTTAAAAGCTCTCTTGGAGCAGAGCCTGACAGTGCTGCAGGGAGCAGAGCTGCCTCTCCCGCACAGCAAGGGCAGCTACTGGCACCCAAACGTCTCCATTTACGGTCAGGGCTGTGAGGCTGCATTTCTTCATCAGCCCGGGAGCTGGTGCTTTTAAAGGGATCCCCAGTTTCAGCAGTGGAGCAGAGCTGGATCCTATTTTTTCTGCTATTTTTGTGGCTTCCCAGGGGAGAATCAACCCATCTTGGGGCTTGTTTATCCCGCTCTGAGGATGGGATATATTGCCGTGATCCTTATGCAAAACGCCTATCCAAAATTAGGCAGCTTCTCCCCAATGGCAGGCAGGTGCCATCCTCAGTACCCCCTGAGGAGGAACCTTTGCTCACTATGCTAGCCCAGGTAGCTACTGTGCTTATGGGCATACAAAGCGAGGAACCAAGAAAATATGGGTAAACCTCCATTGGCTGCAATTTCCTGACAATGAACAATACTGAAAATATTGCAAAAATCTCTAACAGCATCTCGGGAGGAGAGTGGAACATTTTATTTCTCCCCCTGTCCATTATTACTGGAGTAACTGCTCTCAAAAGATGCTGTATGTTCCCCAGGACAGCTTTCCTCAGCCTGGCCCCAGGGAGGCTGAGTCTAGAGGAGCAAGGGACATCCATGAGCTCTGAACTGAACATCTCCGCTGCGATGGCCACACTGGTGACAGCTGTCCGGGCGGCAGTGAGTCCCCAGCCCACAAGGCACCTCGCCGGCCCAGTATTGGCTCACAGCTACCAGCATCTCCCAGTCTGGGGTGGTTCCTGACGAGATGCTGAAGCACAGCAGGCACTCTGGAGACAAGTCCTGGGCTCTTGAATGACTCCTAACCCACTCAAAGCAGAGACAGTGCACAAGGCAAAAAAACTGGAAAGGGATGTTCTGTGCATCCTGTTAATTTCAACTGTATGTATATGTATATGTACATACCTATACCTGGTGAGACCACACCTAGAATCCTGGGGTCAGTTTTGTGCCCATCACTACAGGAAAGACCTTGAGGTGCTGGAGCGTGTTGAGAGAAGGGAACGCAGCTGGGGAAGGGGCTGGAGCACAAGTGTGATGGGAGCGGCTGAGGGAGCTGGGGG
>VWYH01006488.1:296882-313767 GCA_013399365.1 Pampusana beccarii
ATGATTCTATGATTCTATGATTCTATGATTCTATGATTCTATGATTCTATGTATTGCTGTTCATGTGTTTTTGGATGCACTTTCATCAGAGCTGAGCGACAGAAATGCTGCAAGCTTACCTAGATTACCCTGAGCAGTTTGGGTAGCAAGAGTTACTTAAGAAGTGGTAACATGCACAACCAGGTGGCTTAACCACCCAAACATCTACGGACAAGCGCGGTGCTGACAGCCATGTCTCTCCCTGGCACTTCCCAAGCAGACTCGGTGCTCCTTGGGGAGAAGGTTAGAAACAAAACACCCGGTTATTTCCTACAATCAAATTTCAGAGCCCTCCAGACCCCACAGACAGCTCTGCTACGAGCCTTGGGTGAGCTCTGTTTCTGCAATAACGCTTCCAGAGGGAAAGAATTAGGAGGCTTAACGCTTTTGGATGACAGTTGCCGGAGCCCCCGTCAGATAACAGGCCCCGGCAGCCGAGAATGAGCCAGGCTGACTGATTCAGCCAGCCCGGAAAAAAAGCTGTGTTTATAAAAACCCACATGAAAAGGAATGAATTGCCAATTACAGAAAAGTCTTTAAATAAAGCAATGCAAACCTTTCATGTGCAGCAGACAAATGATACACGGTCACAGGGAACTAATATAACAGGGAGGCTGAGTGCGGGGAATGTGAGCAAATCCATTTTCCAGAAGCAAGGAAGGAGACTTGCTGAAAAGGATTAGCTGGATAAAGCCAAACACTTTAAAAAAAACCAACCCTATGTTAGCAACTAAACATGCATCGAACAGAAACAGCAAAAAAAAGCCAGATTGTAAGAAGATTCAGGGAGCCACGCTCTGCTCCTGCTCAGAAAGAAAACGCTGTCAAAAAAATAACCTATGTAAACTTGCCACACACACCAGTTCATCAACAGGCATTTATCAAATGAAACACATACCAAATGCAACTCTTCTTCCTAATCCCAAGTCAAACAGGCTTTGAGTTTCAGACCCTCAGGAAGAGATTTCCATATGATCCTCCTCTGTCTCCGTTTATGATTAGCCCTTCTAAATTTCAGCATTTATCTGACAAAACACATTGGGGAGGGCTTTCTTTTATATGCAAAGCCTGTGTTTTTCTGCTTTCCCTTAGCTGCTGCTCTACCGCTCTGCAGCTGCTCAGCTTGGGAGGAAAAGATTCCAGTCAAGACGCGTTGATTGACTAAACCCAGGATCGCTTTCCCCACGGTGGTAACACCAAACCCTTGCATTAACGTGCCAACACCAAAGCAAGCCAGCATTCGCAGAAGGGTTTATAAATGCTGCCTCTGAGCCAAAATCTTACTTTTGGGGCTCAGTTATGCAAACAAAACATATGTGCATGAGGGGTCCCACTGGCGAGAGCTGTGTGGCCAGTCTGAGGGGTCTTTGTAGTTTTGGGAGAGAATTCGTGGTGGTGAAACATTGCAGTCTGGTCTGGCCAGCAACTGCAGGAGCACAGTTACCCCTTGCTGTCCTTCCAGAGCCTGAGGTATGGTCCTCATTACCCACCAATTGATATGTTTGGAATGACATATTCATAAACCCTTGAGTCTGATCACAGCTAATTCGCAGACAAAAAAGGGAGTACGTTTGCTTAATACGTTGCTTTTTGCAAACACCCTGATCATTCCCAGATGCATCTGTTTCTGCCCAGCAGCACTCGAGGCAGCAGGAGAGGAAATAATTTCAGCTCCCCAGAGTCACCGGCCTCAGGAGCTTTGAGATGCTCCAGAAGCTCTCCTGCATCCGTTCTGGACCCGTCTCCCTCCTTCGATCAGACCCAGCTTCTTCTACTGTTTTTTTTCACCCCAAAATACAGCAGCAGAATCCCCGAACCCATCTATAAGCTGAGCGCTTGATATCATACGCACAAGTGCTGCAAAGCTGCCTAAAGCCAGATCCAGGTTAGGATGTTACTTTGGTCACACACATGGCAGAGAAATCAGTTCTGCTGATTTCCAGCAGTCTCTCCTAAACTTGCCACTGGAGTGTGAAATTAGCTGTGGAATACCTTCCCGAAAAGGTTCAAGTTGGTAGGAAGGAAGAAATTTCACATGAGAATTTAAGAGCTTGGCCCCAAAACATTTCAAGCCAATGCAGGTCTAGATGCCAAGGCCCAACACAGCTATGGAGGAACCTCCTTCATGGCATGAACCAGCAAATCAGCCCTCCATTTCAACCCGTGGCAAGATACCCACAGAAAAATACAGCTTTGAAGCGATAGCCAGAAGCTTGAGTTTGGATGAATATTGTATTTACAGCTTCTTATTCAGTTCAGCTATGAGATAAGGTAATAATAAAAACAATAGTACTCAGAACTTACAAAGCAACTTTTATCTGAAATCTCACCACAAGTTACAAACAATACGGGTCGGTTGGTGAGATTTCCCCTGACAAAGTGCACGTTGCTGCTGGAGGGAGCCCAGTCGATTGGGGACCTGCTGGGGCAAAGCGCAACTCATCTGGGTGGCATCACCCCTCCTGTCCCAAGCAGAGCAGCCCTAGGACCTCCCCAAATCTGGTGGCTTTGCCCACACTTCACAAATGGGTAAACCAAAGCGTTGTGCCCACGTCTGCAAAGAGTATCAACGTTGGAGACATACTTCAATCCAAACATCCTCTTCCTCTGTTGTCTGTTCCACCCAGAAGTGATTTATTCACTGTTACCCTGAGCAGAGGCTATCTAACAGCATTGAAAAGCCTCATTTAACCAGAAAAGCATCCGAGATGTCTCAGTGGGCAATCCTGTACACATAGGGATGTGATGGTGCTCAGAGATCTAGGTTAACCTGCATGCAACAGAGGTTACTGATTTTTCCGGGATGAATTTTTTATAGTCACTCCTCCTGGCTTTCCCCATTCACAAGCTACTTGAAAACAGCAAAACGATTTACTATACAAATAAAATTCAACCACAGGTCACTTGCAGACTAGTTAGTGTGATTTATCAGAGCAATTCGCTTCCTATATTGATTCCGAGAAATCCCCATTGAAGGTGTGATCAAACGCTTAAAAAAATAAAATCACATGCTGCTGTTTCTGCTCACTCGGAAGTGGACACAGACCTTCCCAAATGAGTATCCCTGACTGTCATCTTCATTGTTGTTTTCTTTTTGTGTTATTGATAAAAACCCCAAATAAGCCAGGGCAGATCATATAGATTTCCTGCAGTATATTTTAAACTGTTATTATTAATATTGTGAGCAGTGCTTTAGCAAAGCTGTTCTCCAATAACCCATTCATTTTTAATTGAACCAAGAAAATTTTAAAAGGCATTTATATGAAACAGGAAGCCAAGTGCTGCATCCTTGTGACGAAGGTGGCTGAAATTCCCCCACCCAGTGCTAAGCATCAGCAAGCTCGGTGCAGGGATGCTCGCAGTGCAGAGACCACTGGTACAGTGTTTTGCTTTAATTAGTCATCTTGATTTAGCTGTTCTCATTTCAGTCCTGGCCTGCCTCATTCATGATTATCCAGGCACTCTCTGATCGCGCGGAGCGTCACGGGGAATCCTTGGTGACTATATACTTGAAAAAACGTTACCCATTAACATTTTAATGGTATTTTTAAGCAGCTTTCCAGAAAGCGAGGCTGAATGTGCTTCCGGCGATTCAAGTCACCTTCAGCAATCCTCATTCAGGTTTGCCTGTGCTGGGTAGGATCCTGCCCCCCTCCCAGTTTGGGAAGTTTCATTTCCTGCTTCTTGGGCTGGCCAGGAGCGTTTGTGGAAGGAAAGACATTCTTCTAATTCTTGTTATTAACCCGTTGGTGACCTCTGAGACAAGAGCCAAAATTGTCAGAAAAGCTCGGGATGCTACAGCTTCCCTCAGCCCATCGTTACACAACCAGCACCAGACTTTTATCTTTCTTAATTCTCCATTATTTTTTAAAATACAAAATAAGGCAGATGGAGTGCAGACTTACTTTAATGCATGTTTGTGTTTGACACGTGATTTACAACATCTGTAATATCCCCCGGTGCAGGTGGGTACATGTGGCACAGCCAGCTCCGGCACGGACCCAGCACTGCACCCCAGCAACTTAGGATGGCAAGTAAAGGAGATCAAAACAAATGCTGGAGATATTTTAAGCAGATGCAATACATTTCTCAGAGCTAAGCAGCGTCTCAAAAAATAGCTAAGTGATATAGCAATAATGTCAAAAATGACCAGAGCTGCTTTTCTATCTCAGTGTCAGCGACTCGGACAGTTTTGGCGCAGAATAAAGCAAAACATGTCCTGAATTATTCCTTCCCACAGATACGTCTTTGCAGATCCTTCCCGCCTAGCACTAATCAGCTTCCCTGAGCTCTGCTCGCGATCACGACGTGGAGTTGCTGGGAAAACCAGGTGAAAACCCTTCACTCTCCCCACCCTGACGAAAATCCGCTCCTGTAGCAGATCATCGCATGGCGAAACGTGCAGTTCCTACCTGAACGAGGAGCTCCAGCTTCCTGTCGTCAAGGAGGTGCACTTGGCATCTGCGGCCCTCCGTCATCTGCAAGAGAGAAGAGACACGGGTGTCAGGGCGCTGAGCGTTCCAGCTCGGCCCATGGCTGCTGGATCCCCGGCGCAAGCTGGAGGCTTTAATTCACTGCAATCCGCCTTTTTTTTTTCCTTTCTTTTTTCGTTAATCCCCCTTCTTTTGGCACCAGGAGAAAGAAAAGACTGGAAGGCGCGAAAGAAAAGCCGCCCCGGTAGCGGTCATGGAGCAGCGTGTGGGAGGAGGTTGTTCCAGTGTGAAAAACGGGGCGAGGGGGATGATTTCAGCGCAGGGGCCCTGGCATTTTATACCGCAGCCTCTGGCTTTGCAACTGGCTTGGTCAGCCAAAGAGACATCCAGACAAGTTTCCTCCAAACCCCTCAAGAACGGTGATTCAGCCATCCCAGAGGTAGCACAGAGCAAACCAGGCTCGTAGAAGCATAGAATAGTTTTGGTTGGACGAGACCCTCAAGATCATTGAGTCCAACTGTTAACCCAACACTGGCACTAAACCATGTCCTTAATAACCTGATCTACGTGTCTTTTAAACACCTCCAGGGACGGTGACTCCCCCACTTCCCCAGGCAGCCTGTTCCAGGCTCCTCCTGGGCTGTGCTGATGATGCTCCCTGGGGTTACACCAACTGCTCGTTTGGGATTGAATCCCAAAATGGGCTTGTCCTACTTGGGGTGTCCTATTTAAGGTGTACCACAGGAATCACTCATGGTATCATTATATTGTTCCCCAGGTGCTTCCGCACCAGTATAGTTTGTTACAACTGCTAACACATAATATCAATAAAACTTTTATGTATAGAAGACTTATTGAAGAATTCCAAGATCCTGTAGATTAGGGTGTTAAGAAATAAATGAGCTGTGGCCTGAGGAAACTCCTCTCCAGTTGGTTAAGCCCTTTCCTGGCTCTTATCTTGCACAGAGCACCGTAAATGAGGAGCAACTTCGCTTTGCAGAGCTATGGATCCCGACTCAGCCTCGCAAAGCCCTGCAGTGTGCACAGGCACAATCCCACTGTCTGTTAATGGGATATGGACCCCCTAAGCCTCTTTGGCTCTTGGAAATCCCTTTCTCAGCACGACTTAGGCAGCACGCAGGCATCCTCCCCGGTGGGGTTCACCCCACGGCACTCACACATGTCCTGACCCACAGCAGCATGGACTCAGCTCAACCCCGCAGGGTGGCTGAGGCCCCACCACCCTCCAGCCAAGGCACCATCCTGAGTGCTATGTGGGTCCCCAGCTCTGTTTGATGACATTTTTTGCCATAGCGAGTCCTGAAGCACCGCCTGAAGGGAGCAGAGAGTCCACAGGAGCCTGTCGGGGGGATACAGGCTGTAGGGATGCAGCTGCCACAGCACCTTGGGCATTTCGGACCTCACCCGTCACCTCTTCTCACCGGAGCCAGCTGAGCTGAGCCCACAATGCAAAGCTGTGTTGCAGAAAGCAGGGAGATGTGGGCTCAGGGGGTTAACTGAGGACAGCTCGGCTTTCTGCTTTAGCTCTGCGGGTTAAAAATCAGCCATTTGTGGCTTGCTGGGGCCAGATGTCCTGGCATCCAGGAGGCAGCAGTGGAGGGCAGCCAGCAATGCCCTGCCGTCAAGGCCAGGCCGGACAGGGTTCTGAGCAACCCCGTCTAGTTGAAGATATCCCTACTCATTGCATGAGGGTTGGAATAAAAGGTCCCTTCCAACCCAAGCTATTACAGAATCACAGAATGTCAGGGATTGGAAGGGACCTTGAAAGCTCACCCAGTCCAATCCCCCTGCCAGAGCAGGAACACCCAGATGAGGTTACACAGGAAGGTGTCCAGGTGGGTTTGAATGTCTGCAGAGAAGGAGACTCCACAACCTCCCTGGGCAGCCTGGGCCAGGCTCTGGCACCCTCACTGANCCCTTCAGCATCTTCGTTGCCCTGCGCTGGACTCTCTCCAGCAGTTCCCTGTCCTTCTGGAACTGAGGGGCCCAGAACTGGACACAGTATCCCAGATGTGGTCTCACAATTCTATGATTCTACGATTCTATGATCTATCTATGATTCTATGATTCTATCACTATTATATGATTCTATGATCAGCTTCACCCGTTCAAGAGCCCAGGGGGTGAGTGGCCATTGCCATGGGGTCTGCAGCCTTGGCCATCTCCAGCAACACCACCCTCACCCTGCCACTTGCTGCTCTCAGCACAGGAGCCCTCCAGGCTCTCCTAGGTGCTCTTGTCCTCCCTCTTGGCAGCTCTGTCCCACATTCATCTCCCTCTTTCCTGGGGCCAGAACAGACTGAGCCTTCTCCTGGCCCCGCCTTTTCCCCATAGCAAAAGTTCAGACGTGCAACAATTCAACTGATCCTCAAGCTGGCCATGCGAGATACGGAAGTTATAATGAGACAACCTCAGTCAAAACGAGCTTTTCCCTTCAACTCATCCCAAATTTACAATGCTGGCACGCACAATCCCGTGCGATCCAAGCAGACTTTACCCCCGTTGTTACTCACACCCAAACGCCTCTGCAGCATCGTGTGTGCTAAAAATCATCGCTTTCCTTCTCGTTTTCTGTGAGCACAACTGGAGCCCTGGCATTGCAGCCAAAGGCAAGCCTTGTAAAACAAGACTTCTCATAAATGTCAGCCTGTTACCGCCATGGTAATAAATTGTCTTCTTACGAGAGTTTCCTCTGGTAAAGTAATGTTATGCGAAATGTGGCTTCTCATAAGGTAGATTACTTGGTGAGTGAGATTTTTCGCTGTGAACTCTGTATTAAACTGCTTTCAGCTCAGTTGTAAAGCTATGCCAGAGGCTCGCAGAAGGGCTTTGCAATGGTTTGTTCTGCTCAGAATAAGAATGGTGTGGGAACCACAATCTGTCTCTGCTGGGCTTTCCCAGAAGATAAAACTCTGAGCAGCTGAGCTCTGCTTCGGCATCTCTCTCATCCTCTTACCGTCGTATATCTGCTGCATCCCCAAGGTGGTGAGTGTGCACTGATATTCTAGTTTTAATAGGAGTTTACCCAAGGCAAGAGATAAAAAAATGAGTTTATCGTGGAGGTAACACGCAATGGCAGGGTCGAAAACACAGTCTGGCTCTCACGTGTTACACTCCTATTGGTTATACCAAAGTTGAAACGAGAATAAAAGAAGGTGAAATTGGGAAGAGGGAAAATTTTCTGAGATGTTTGACTTCGTGCTTTAGTCTTTCAGCAAAGTGCTTGCTTTCTGTGTGGAGCTTCTTTAGCTCTCCACGCTCTTCCAACCCAGAGATTCTTATCTCCTTAGTGCTTTCACGGCTTAAAGAAATCCCAAATGCAAACAGCTGGTAACACGTAGTATCTGAATAAAGTGAAGCCCTGAAATGCAGCACGTGATGGCTGACTAATTACAAGGCACTTCATTAACATCACTTGCAGACAAGGGGTAGAGAAAGCAAATGGCTTTCACATCAGCTTGTCCACAGCAGTTTTGTCCATCAGCAAAGTGCCTGTCAGAGACCACAATCATTTCTACAGCTTGGTCACACAGGGTGTGAGCACACAGCCAGGCACATGCTTTATTTCTTCAGTGCCACCTCGTTCCTGTGCCTCTCACTTGTTTGAAGGTTCATGCTACAGGCTGATGACCCCAGCTGGCCTGCAGGCTGTTTCTACCCGGGCTTTTCTGCACAAGAGAGGATCAAGAGCTGCTGCAGGAGCTGGAGAGGATGCGTCAGCCACTGCACAGCCTTGGAGGGAGAAAAAGACCCATCACTGACCCCTGCTACCAGCCCCAGGTACAAACACAGAAAGTGAAGGAGCCTCTGGTTTCATCTTGGCTGATACCTTGAAGCTCCAAAAGACCACAACGTATGTGGCTGGAGATCTATTCCAATATTTTCTCCTGTAGACAGGATGCTCAGCCATGGGGCTTTTCACTTCCCTTAGAAACGCAATGACTTTTTCCAAAAGAAAAGACGGTAAAAGGTAGACTTCTTACTGCGTACAAGCTAAAATATGATGGTCCTGCCCTCCCTCCTTTCTGTTTTATTATTCCACTAGGTGTCTGAAGCCTGCACTATGTGCTTTTTTGCATCGTCAGATCAATACAAACTCTGCTAGTTTGTCAGAGCAAGAAGAGGGAGCGTTTCAAAGCACAGCAAGAAGGAACTGATTTAGCACAGCCTGTCTGCGTGAAAGGTGCTGCTTCTGACGCTTTGCAAATTGGCTGCTCTGTGGTACCTGCTGCACCGCGGTGGGGCTG
Source organism: Pampusana beccarii (assembly GCA_013399365.1). Lineage (NCBI taxonomy): Eukaryota > Metazoa > Chordata > Aves > Columbiformes > Columbidae > Pampusana > Pampusana beccarii. Next base: position 305,623 of record VWYH01006488.1, read on the forward strand.
TGGCTGGCTCCTGGGGGACAAGTCAAGGAAAGCCTTCTGCTTCTCTGTGTAACCAGAGAAGGGAAACCAACCCCAAAGCCCTGCAGATGGGAACATGGGAGCAGGAGGTCGCTGAGCATGAGCTAAGCAGCACCAGAGTTCGGATGGAGGATGGCTACAAGGAGTGAATGGAGGTTCTCCTCTGCCAGGACTCCTACCCAGAGAAGGATGAGGGGAAATGAGAGCTAGGAGGCACAAAGGTACAGCGGTCCCTTTGCCGTGGAAAAACTGAACACCAGCAAAGAGACAAGAACCAGTGGTTGGGCAGAGCTGCTTACAGAAGAGAAGGACGCTTGATGTGGAAGTGAGAGCGTTTGCTGCTGATCAAGTCCTGGGTTTCACTGTGAGCTTGGTGAGTGAGTTTTCCTGTACCAACACAGCCCTCGATTTCCTCCTGGGGGGCAAGAACCCTCCACCCTAACTCCAGAAAGTAAAGAGTCAGGTGTCTAGTTCAACCTAACAATCGAGATACCCTTGATGCTCAAAGAAAGGAGAACTTCCAGACATTTCATGTTAGCCGAGACAATTCCCGGGTGAGCTCCACGGTTGTTTCTGCTGCTTGCTCAGCTCTTTGCACATGGTTTGTCCCATAGAATCATAGAATCATTTTGGTTAGAAGATATCATCAAGGTCATCAAGTCCAACCATAACCTAACTCTGGCACTAAACCATGTCCCTAAGAACCTCATCTACGCATCTTTTAAACCCCTCCAGGGATGGTGACTCCACCACTTTCCTGGGCAGCCTGTTCCAGTGCCTGACAACCCTTTCTGGGAGTAAGTTTTTTCTTGATATCCAATCTAAACCTCCCCTGGTGCAACTTGAGTCTATTTCATCTCATCCTATCGCTTGTTACTTGGGAGAAGAGACCAACACCGTCTATGCTACAATTTTCTTTCCATACCCTGAGCTGGGCTCTAGTGCTCAGCCCAGAATAGCTTTCCAACAGCCAAGGATGCTGTACCCACATCAACCCCCCTAATTTCCAGTGCCTCTCAAGAGGTGAAAAGAGGTGAGACTGTGTTAGATGCTCCTGAGTGCTAATAGCTCATCCTTATGGCAGGGAGCTGCACACGCTGGCTGTGAATATGGGCCACACGCATTTGATGGGCCAGACTTATCATGAACTCAGATGGAAATTATGCGCCAAAATACAGAACAGATTTTTTTTTTTTTCCCAAAACAGCTCAGTAGGTCACATTTTTCTGAAAATCTGCCTCTTTTTTTTGTGCCTGCACATGTGGCATGACCCCCAAGCACTTGAAGAGCTGAACACAAGCGCTTTTAAAAAGCTTTGTCGTTTATGCACATGAGTTTGTGTTTTGCAGATACATTATCCCTAGTCTTTACAAACACAGATGGTGCTTGTAAGGCACATGTAGATCTGAAGAAACATATTTTTGTGGATAAAGTGCTGGATTAGTATGCAGGAGAGCTGATTATATGCTAGGCATGCATTCTTACTCTGCTCCTTGGCTTCTGTACATTCAGGATGGGGAAACTGATGCTGATCTCTTTTGCAAAATGCTTTGAGATCCATCAGTGACAACATGACCTGACATAGAATCATAGAACAGTTTGGGTTGGAAGGGACCTTCAAAGCTCACCCAGTGCCACCCCTGCCATGAGCAGGGACATCTTCACCAGCTCAGGTTGCTCAGAGCCCCGTCCAGCCTGGCCTGGGATGTCTCCAGGGATGGGGCATCCACCACCTCTCTGGGCAACCTGGGCCAGAGTTTCACCACACTCATTGTAAAAAATTTCTTCCTCATCATATAGCCTGAACCTCCCCTCTTTTAGTTTAAAATTATCACCCTTTGTCTTGTCATAACACACCCTTGTAAAAAGTCTGTCCCCATCCCACATGCATGCTTGTTCTCTCTAATACAGGGATGCTACAGAAAGGAAATCTCTCTCATGGTTATTTGTGAGATCTTCTGAATTATAGCTGTTTTTCTCAAGGAAAGAACATTTTAATTACCTTTATCACGAGACTCTAAATCTCCTTTGGAGGCTCCTACCCAAATATTTACACAACGGTTTTCCCATGGAAGGCAAGCTGGTGGTTGTTTTGCTCTTTGGCATGAACTGCTCTGGTGACTGCCCTCCTTTCTATTCGTCTTTGCTGTAACTCCAAACATCGTCTCAGAGAATCCCATAAACTGTCCTTAACACAGCCTGAAAACCCACATCTCACCCAGCTAATCCCTGCACGCCTGTCACTTTGTCACTAAATTATCAGCAACTGCCCACAGAACTGCTCCATCCAACAGAAACTGCAAAGGCGACGGGAGGAAACAGCTCCAAAGGGAACCTTTCCCTTTCAAAACGAAAAAAACCCTCCTGGTGAAAGCGCCGTCACACTAAATAACTCAAAGGCACCAAATGCAAATGCTACTTACAACGGCAGTTCTATAAATATCCACAGCACGTTTCATTAGCCGGTGACTGCAGAAATAAAGAGGTATACAGCGTATTCTTCCATGACTCAAATCAGAAATTATAATTGCAGGCAGAATATTTCCTAAATGTTCGCTGCCTGTATGAGGGTCAATTACTGTGCTGAATACACAAAAATCTGTTGTCACTTTGCCCGTCGTTTGGACAGACCCGCTGAAAGGAGATAGGGAGAGATGACAGCCCGCTGATTACAGTGAACTATTAGATTAAACATGCTGCTCCCACTCGACCACTTCTTACTGCCTTCTCATCCTGGCAACTCCTAAGCTTGTAGGGGGAGAGAAGGAGGAAAAGCAGCATGGTTTTTGATGTCTTCACAGTGTATTTTGTGCACACGGCAGCACTTCACTTTGCTGAACTGTGGCCGGTCTTGCAATCGGCTGCCTGTTGCACTAACCAGCACGGTCTCTTCGCTTGCCCGCATCCATCTGTCATCTCCTGTCCTACACTCACACTTCAAATTTGGAGTGCTGCGTCCAGCTCTGGGGTCCTCAGCACAGGACACACATGGACCTGTTGGAGAGGGGCAGAGGAGCCCCAGAAATGATCCGAGGCTGGAACAGCTCTGCTGGGAGGACAGGCTGAGAGAGTTGGGGTGTTCAGCTGGAGAAGAGAAGGCTCTGGTGAGACCNCGGCCCAGGTTGCCCGGGGAGGCGGTGAATGCCCCATCCCTGGAGACATCCCAGGCCAGGATGGACAGGGCTCTGAGCAACCTGAGCTGGTGAAGATGTCCCTGCTCATGGCAGGGGTGGCACTGGATGAGCTGTGAAGGTCCCTTCCAACCCAAACCATTCTATGGTTCTATGATCCTAGAGGAATGGCCTATCTTTCTTTTTTATTTTATGTGCTCACAGAGCATCCTCCCCAGTCACTGGTCTGCATCAGCATCTAATAAATAATACTGATGGTGACTGGGATGAAGATGGCTGTGAGATAGTGTGCAAAGAGCTGTGCTACATGTAAATCCTTTCATGGGCACCTGGGTAGAAGGGACATGGCCATAGACGACTCTGCGCTTGCTGTGGAGCAGCACTGGCCAGGTGGTTGGGGAGCAGACAAGGCTCTGCCCAGAGCAGACTTGCTCATTTTTGCAGTTGTTTGGTTGTGACTTGGTGGGAACAAGCCCTGACAAAGGGAAGTGAGATGAGTTTTGGTGCAAATCTGGTTGATCTGTCCCAGCCATGGGGCTTTCATGGCACCCTGCGCTGGCAGGCACATCTCCATTGTTTGCAGCACTGCTCGTGCCATCTTGCTTTCCAGGTCCAATGCCCTTGTACACACTCGTGTCCACTGCCCTTCCCCTTCACCCTTCAGGCCAGGCTGGCTTCCACCTGAGCCTCGGTGGCTTGAACCTCTGAGGATGAGGAGCCAGGCAAGAGAAACTGCTGTTTCTGAATACCTTCCACATTTCTACTATTTATTTCCAAGAGCCTTTCCTAAACCGAAAGTGTGAAGTCTGGTTTGTAATTATTATTTCAAGAGGGAGAAAATGATTTTAATCAGGCACGAGGCTCCTGGCATAGGAAGCACAGGTCTATACAGCCTGCCCTGTCTGTAAAGGTCAGAGACAGTAGATAACACGGGCTGAGCTTTCTGAAATGAACTCATACAGAACCATAGAACCATTTTGCTTGGAAGAGATCCTTAAGATCATCGAGTCCAAACATAACCTAAATCTTCCACTATACCATGTCCCTAAGAACCTCATCTACACTTCTTTTAAACCACTCCAGGGATGGTGACTCAACCACTTCCCTGGGCAGAAGTACCAGTGTTTCTCATCACAATGTGTAGGAAGCCATTAGACAACACTTCCGCCATGCGAATTTGTTCATGTGCTGATTTCCTATTGGAAAGGCTCTGGAGCAGGAGAGATTAGTTGTAAGGCAGTTGCTTTTTTCACTAGGAAGGGTATCCCAGCTGCATCTTCAGGCAGAAGAATGAAGATGATGCATATTCAGAGAAACAGAGGGATCCTTTTTAAGAAGGGAACGTGGTTGTAAATGGACCTTTGGACCTGAGAAGTGGAGCCCAGGAAAGACCCTGTAGATGTGGTTAGTGACAATGTGAAGAGAAGTGGCTGATGCACAACCAGACTCCAACTTCTAATTCAGTGTGGGTTTTCCTGTTACTGAAGCATTCTGAGGGTCTGTGAAATACATGCACAGTCCATAGCTGAAAAATCTTGAAAATCTTGAAAATCTTGAAAAATCAATGTCCTTACCCNTTGAATGGCCAGAAAATACGTGCTGAGAACGATGCTGCATCTCCCACAGGTTTTGTAGGACCAGAGGACTGTATCACATCCATGGCCTTTAGCTTTCCCTACAAGCTTCTCTAACCCACCCCTTGAAAAATCAATGTCCTTACCCACGGGCTAGGGAACAGAGATGAAATTGCTGAAACCATGGTTACAGATACAGCTCTCAAAAACCTCTCCTGTCCTGCAGGAAAGGAGAGCTGCTCTCCCGTGGAGGAGCTTGATGTTCCTCACTGCATGGACGAGCTGCACAGGGGACGTGTTTAAGAGCGGTTGCATCAAGTGATGTGATCATTTCTGCAAATGGTCGCTTGCCAGAAGGAGGCGGGGGGGAAAAAGTGCACAACAGCTTCAGTAATTAGAAAGCAAGGATCCTCCTTTAGAAAGGAGGTGGGATGGTGTCAGCCATGGTGTCACCCCAGCGGAAGCACCTCGTGAATGGCACGACCCAGCCATTGTGTGGATGCTGACGGGGAGCTATGGGATAAAAATTAAGGCGAGCTAAAGGCTGAGTGACCTGGTGACTTCCCTGTTTTGTCTTGAGAGCTGACAAAGGAGTTCCTGGCCTGCCCAGGGGCTCCTTGCTTCCTCCACGCAGTGTTTCCCAGCCTTGCTTGGGCTCCCACATCACCCGAGGACATCTGCACAGGTTATTTCTCATGCCTCCTCTAAACGGCGCTCAGCAAAAACGCTCTGATTCAGCAAAGCACATAGCTGTGTCCATAAATCCCTTTTATTTCAGTGTGACATAAGCAAGTGTTTAAGTGGCTTACTGTATCAGGGCTGAAATGAAAACCCGTCTCCTACGGTCCCTAAGTCTATTTACAACATCAAGCAATAACTCTCAGGCGAACTTTAAAGCCGGAAACGCCGCGTCTTAACCTCAAAACACTTGGTGCTTGAGCCACGTAGTTAGAATTAAATCTAATTCTGATGCCACATTTTAAACCAACCAGGGTATTACTCAGCAGAAGCCTAAATCACCACTCTGAGAGCAGCCAGCCTTAGAGGCCTGATTTCAGTTACATCCTGAGATAAGAAAGTTCTTTCCTGGACAGACTGGCTTCCTCACTAGAATGGAGGTTGTGCTGGTTTATGTCACGTATTGTTTTCTTTCTTAAAAACAACACAGATCTGAATCTTTTCAAATACAAAGAGAGGCAGAACATCTTACGCCTTCCCTGCCTTCTGATGTTGATGCAGAAGGAGAGGGCATTCCCAATATATACTTTTCACTATATTTGACTCACCCTCATAACTCTGTCCATTCCCTTTCTTGGCATGAAAATAAGCAAGTTACCAGCTTAAAAATACATCAGCTTCCAAGCATTATCCCCGCTATTAACCAGGCAGGAGTGGAGACCATAGGAGCCTTGAGATGGTCAGAGCATCCTCTGAGCTCTGGAGCTGAGGCTGATCACAGGCAGGTGGCACAGTTTTCGGTATTATTCATTATTTTTAGTCTAGAGGATTCACTGGCCACAGATGTCTTAAACCTCACACATTTGCAACCCCTTCTGCACTCAGGAAAAATATGTCTGGATAAACCTTGACTCTGTTGTCAGTCGGTTGTGCATGCGGTTCAGCTTTGACATCTGCTTTGGGCCAATGTTCCTAGGTCAAGAACATGCCAGAGCTCTTAAAAGCTTGCTTCAAACTGGGATGCTATAGCTATCATCTTCTCCACTTTTACCTGGCAAGCCTGTGTTGTTCCTATAGCCTTTCTGCATGTGCAGCGTGATGGCTGCACCCAGCTATGGGTAAGGGTTGCGTGGAGAATAAATTATAAATAAATAATCGCACAATTGAGGTGGCCCAGCTGCTCTTCCTCCTGCCGGCTTGGGACACTTCCCTGTGGTCAGTGCTTTCACGCAGATGAGTTTTAACTGAGTCAGGAAATGAGGTTTCCACCCTCTCCTGTTGGACTTCCCTGCACAACCTCATAGACCTGGTAGATCAGCTCCTGCCTGGAGCCGACCACGAGGCCCAGTGAGAGAGGAGAGTCACAGTTCTGCTCCCCTGTTCATCACTCTTTATGGAGCAGATGACGAGCTGTCCACTGTGAGCATTAAGGAATATCTTTAAGTGCGGTAAAACCACTTAATCCATGTGAAGCCATTGCAACCAGAGGGTTGCTTCCTACGGGAAGTGGAAGGCAAGTGCCTAGGGCAGCCTACAGTATCATCCCACCTTCACAGAATCACAGAATCACAGAATCAATCACAGAATCACAGAATCACAGAATCACAGAACGGTTGGGGTCAGAAATGACCTCTGCAGATCATCCAGTCCAACCCAGCTGCTAAAGCAGGTTCACCAGAGCAGATCACACAGGAAGGTGTCCAGGTGGGTTTGAATGTCTGCAGNCATTGATGAGATCCCCTCTCAGCTTCTCCAGGCTGAACAGACCCAGCTCTCTCAGTCTCTCCTCATAAGAAAGACGCTCCAGACCCCTCATCATCTTTGTAGCTCTCCACTGGACTCCCTCCAGTAATTCCTTGTCCTTCTTAAACTGGGGAGCCCAGACGTTACGGACCTTGGGGCAATTCATCTGTCCTATGTAATTCATCTGCGTGCCAAAGTAATGCCAAAGGCTCTAAAAGTGCCACTGTCACTAAAACCATAGCAAAAAATAAGCTCCCCATACCTATATTAATCAGGCGGCAGGCACCCTTCCTTGCTGCCAGCTTCCCGGTTAACACCCAGGATAACTTGCCCTGTTATAACATCTGAGCTAACTCAGCTCAGTCAAACTGTATAAAGAACGTCTTTATTTTGTGAGCTTTTATTTTTTTTCCTCGCCCAGAGTGAGCTTATTTTCTAGATAATAATCGCTTTAAGGCAAGTCCAATAGTTTCCTCCCGTGTTTGCGTATTATATACAAGAGCCGCCATCCATCATTTGGGTTGCCAGTCCCTAATGCAGCCCTAAGAAATAAATATAAACAGCAGAACTAAAATGAGACGCTCAGAAGAAAAGGGGATAAAGGATCTCTGGCATCTTTGCACAAGGACAAGCAACAGGGCCTTGGGACAGGTGCTCCATCAACTTTTGAGCATGGCCATGCTTCAAGAAAACCTTGATATGTCCTGGGAGAGGTCTCGCTTCCCATGGAAGAGCTCTGTATTTACTCTGCTTGCTATGCACAAAGGACACAGCGTGGTCTAAGGGAGAAGGATCTAAATTATCTGCCAGGATAATCCTTTACCACTGATGGACTCCGCAGCCTTTTATAAGTCGTATCAGCTTCTCTGTGGGGACGCTTGGTGACCTTCTGGTTCATTCCCAACTACATCCTGTGTCAAGCACCGTGGGTCATCATCATGATAAAGACGGTTGTAGCACTAAAGTACATAGCAATAGATTATTATTATTATTTTTCCCAA
>VWYH01006489.1:0-14497 GCA_013399365.1 Pampusana beccarii
GTGTTTTAACACTGCTACAAGATGGAATGTATTTTGTCTTCTCATCAGTGGAGCCACATGTAACTGCAGTTTGCTAAACTGCACTGGAAATAGCTTTCCAGAGGAGGTTGAGCTGACTTTTTGGGAAAGGTAGTGATATGCTCGTACCAGAGGCTGTTTTATTAGTCTGCTGTGTAAAGACTTCATAGTTTCTGTACTTGTTCTGCTTTTATTTATTCTATTCCAACCAACTGATAACTCTCATCTTTATTGAAGATTTAACTATTCAGTTTGTTGGTTATGGTTAGCAGTGTGGATGATGTGAGGGTCCTCAGAAATTGGTCAAGCCTTCCAGAAAAAGTAAACCTTAATATTTTAGCATTGAAATAAGAGAGGAGATGGAAGAGATTTATCTGGAGCATTTTCGCGTTATCATTATGCATTCTGTAGAAGACAAAGATCATAAAAGTCCAATTGCTGTTCATGGGCCAGCCATTATTGATCAAATGAAAATAGAGTGCCCTAATGAAGGTGGGTTCAGACTCTTTCTGTAATGGTGATTCAGCTATTTTTACAGCGACAAACTCCCTGACTGGTATTTCCAAAGTGTTTTGGAGGAAAGTTTTCAAAATTTACTCTTTTCTGAATGCATCTCTGCTCAGTTCACCACCTTCTTGTGTACCTTTTCTGCTGGAAACCCACAGGCATGTAGAGCTTCATGGAGGCTCCTCTTTCTGTAATGGAGCTGAGTCCTGGGGGAGCCTTCTCACCCATGTGGGTGACCATAGGGTACAGTTGATTAAAAATGTAGACAGCAAAGGGTTTTTTGCATCTGCAAAAAAAGGCTTTTAAGAATGAGATGTTCTATAGAAATGGCCAGTACCAGTGCAAACTTCAGCCAATTTTCAAGCATAATAGTAAGCATAATGTACTATAAAATGGAATAGATTATTGGTCCAAAAATATTGAGCCTGTTTTAGAAATGGAGGTTCCATTTTTTAATTGTGTGTTTTGAAAATATTTCATGTGCTTGTGGGTTTTGTTGTTTGTTTTTAGCAGATAGACTGGTCAGGTCTTGGAGTCAGGCACTGCTTCTTACATTTGTGTACAGAACCTAACACTGCTCTCATCTGAGTTATGCATCTAAGGCTGGACTGGCTATATATATTACACACAGTAATTAACAGTAATTCATCACCTGTTTTCAGATATCTTCTAGCTGTTAATACTATCCTAAACATCTTTCCTTTTTGAAAAATAGCTGTTTAAAGATGTGTAGCTCTCATAGTATGTATGCGATAGGTAGCTGAAACAACCAGCCACTCCAAATTCAGTTCCCAAATGGAGCCTAATGTTTGGGTACAATGATGATTACATTTACTGTGTTAAAGAACCAGTTATATTCTGTTCCCTCAGCAGGGCAAAAGCCATCTATTGAGAATGACTGGTTATTTATCCAATCCCACATGCATTCCTGCACAAATATGGACATTACTTAGTACTAATTTTAATCAGCCCAATATTCTAATATTGAATAGAAACACTCCAGGGATTATTTTCGTTGTTCTATTCTTGATGAATTTCTTTCATGAAGGAAAAGCATAGCTTAACATTCAGGAGTGAATTACAGTAGTGCTCTGACATGGGATAAAAATACAAGAACATTGGGCAGAGATAGTATTTGAAATTGTCTTACCCCTCCCAATGAAAAGTAGAAATAAGTATATAAAAACACTTACTGCTTGAAAACATGGATTATGAAGAGGCATTTTTGGTTGTTCATATGACAGGAGTTTGGAACTCCTGGAAAGAGTAGTAGGGAAAACTCAATTTTCATATGGTTGGATGACACTTTTGTCAGGTAACCATTAGTTTTGATTTGTGATATACCATTACGAACCAGTGAAGGGCAGCACTAACCAACTGTTTTAGGTAACTAGAAAGATCACTAATTATATTTTCAAGTTTAAAATTATGTAAACATTAATTGTTTGTTTGGATTTGCTATGAAATTGTTTGCATTGCTGTATTAGTGTGAAACAGTAACTTTAAGAGCATTCTGTAATCATCAGAGTGGAATTCTGCAGCTACAAATTAACAGCTTATTTAGAATGGATTTTAGGAAAGGGCATGTCATTTATTGAAAAGCTGAATCTCTTGCTAAGAGTATGGTCAGTTCAATTGCTTTATTAGGTTATACCATAGGATCTATGCATCAAAACAGATTTTAGCAGATTGAATTATGGTTCGTATCAGAAATATGTCAACAATAATACAGATATTTTTGTAGTTCAAAACACTGGAGGTATTATTTTCTACACAAATTGGTAGATGAGATTAATTCATTTATTCCTGAAGTTTCCTTCAGCTTTTTTAATAGGAAATAATGATTGATATATCTGATAAACTCATCTTTATACTCAATATAGCAGGATATTGGAAAGAACTTCCACTGGCAATTTTTTTCCTCATATCTGAAAATTTAGCTGTAAACTTGTACGAACTCTTTCAAAATTCTGTCTTATTTACCATGGTGTTTAGGAGGGAATAAATTAAAAGGTGTTCTACCATCTAGTATCATTTAAAATATTCTATGCCCATGCGCACATTTAAAAACTACTCTAACAACTTTTTCCCCCCCCCCCCCCCAAATGTCTTGGCTTTCCATAGGAAGCTGTGCTATACTATGAGTTCATGCAAATGATAGTTCATCTATTGACTTGTAAAAGCAAAGCTGTACATCATTCTGAATTTGAAGTATTTGTCGTGGCTGTGAAAAACAGATGAATCAGTCCTGTTAGATGATTAACTGAATACCCTGTAAGTAGAGAACTTCACTGTGATTTTATAGTAGGGAAAGGTATTCAAATAGCTACCAACAATATTAATTAGCAGCATTGTTCCTTTTTGCAGAGCAAATAATTATTCTAATACTAGGAGTATTTTAGCGCTAAAGAGATTGCAAGCATACGCACACTCAGGCTTACTGTCTCCTTCCCCTCCGTGCTGTCCGCTGTCACCTCTGGCTGCCCTGCCAGTCTGTGGTGGGTTGTGCAGACCCAGGGTGGTCCCAGGGTTGCAGAGAGATGGAGAACGTGTCCGGAGTCTCCAGGAGCAGCTCTGAGTGGTGTGGCTCCTGCTGACCCTTTGAGTGGTACGCTGCTGATTAGCTTTGTAGGCACATGGTAAAGATTAGTGTAAAGCCCAGCCATCAGGCAAGCCCTTAACTTTTAATCCAAAAGCATCTATTTACCTCAGAAGCTTTGGGGTGTGATACATGTATGAATAATCATTGCCTATACCTCTGCTGTGAGGAAAAAGCCAGTTTGTCAGAAAAGTTATTAACAGTTGCTAGAGTTAACAGAACTTCCATTATCTGGAATTTTTTTGTTGTTGTTTTGTGCGCTCTGAATATTTAAAGTACTAACGTGAATCCAGATTGTGCCTCTTACTGTGTACTTGCAGTGTTTTGCAGTAGGGTTTTTTAAAGATGTCTTCACAGAAATCTTTCTGGTGTACAGCTGGACTGCCTGTCAAAAAAGGGTCCAAGTGGTGGAGAGCAGGGTAGGAATGGCATCTGTGGCACACTCCAGGCACAGAAAAACAGGTGTTTGGTCTAAGAGAGTTACCTTGGCTCCCTAGTGAGAGGGGATGAGATAGGTGAGGATTCATCCTAGGTAAGAGAGCTGAATTAGGGAGGATTCATTGCAGAGAGGACTCAGCTGGGAGCCTTGTGGCTTGGGGTAGGCTCCAGGAGAGCGATCCCCTGGGCCCTGTCACTGCAGCCCGAGGACAGCTCTGCTGAACCACTTTTGAAACCGGTGCTGCTTTTATTTCCTTGCCTTCTCTTTCACACACACATGTGATACCTTCAGCGTTGTGGTAGTGGCGGGGGGTTGTCAGGGCCAAGATGACTCTAGTTGTTTTCTTTCTCTAGCAGGCTCGTGTACTAACTAAACATAAATATCAGGATTTTCACATTCCTGTAGTCAACAACGTTTATTTATATTTTAAATTTCACCTGTGTTGCAAGACATTTATTACTATATTTAATGTGCAATACTCCAATTAATTCAGGAAAAATTCCCCTTCTCCTTTTAAGGGATTAAAATAATATTTTATGGCATGCATCTGGGACACTGGTTACAAATTAAAATAGCAACGTTTGCTGCAATAATGATTTTTATGTTGGAGAACCAGACTAATAGATCAGATTATAGAAAAGATGAATGAATCAACAAATGAACTAAATGATTAAAAGCTTAAGCTGACACTGGCGTTTATATGTTTACTCTGATATGTAAAACATCTATTGATCTGAAGTTTGATCAGTAATATTTACACATTTATTCTCGTGAAGGGAGGCTGAGGAGCGCTGGTGAGATTGTCCCTGGGTGTGGAAGGTGCTGCCACTTCCCAGCTGGCTGTGTCCCCCCAGACAAGGTTGTCTTTCTGCGCAAGAGAGTGGAGAAGGCCAGGGAGCAGAGACTGCAGGAGTCTGGCATGAACAAGAGCTGGAGGAGAGGGAAGGCGAGAGGAGGTCAGAACCATCTAAAACGTGGACCAGCCTCAGGCTTGTGGGCTCAGACCACAGGGCAGTGCGTCTCTGGAGATTTCTTTTGTGTTTTTTGGTTTGGTTTGTTTTTTTTTTTTTTTTTTTTGTGTTTTGGGGTTTTTTTGTTTGTTTGTTTGTGGGGGGTTTTTTGTTTGGTTTTTTGTTTGTTTTGTTTTGGTTTGGTTTGGTTTGTTTTTTTCCCCCAGAGATCTTTGTTTCTCCAGGGCTGTAAAAGTAAGGTTTCTGTGGGTAAGCATTTTTCGTAATCTCTTCTTCCTTGTTTTCTTGACACATCCTTTGAAAAGGCATTATATTGGATGTCACACACAGTTGTGACCTTGATGCTGCTGGGGAGGGGTACGTGTGTGCCCTCTCCTCCTCTGAGTTTGGACGTTTTGAGGGGTCCAAGGACTGATTTTTGGGAACTGAGAGGATGGGTACTTGCTGTACCAGGCTCCGAAAAGGCGTATGAAGAGAACAAAAGATGTGAACCTTGAGGTTTCTCTTATGAAATAGAGCTTGAAATAGACTGCTTACAATAGACAAGTAATTCCAGACAAGCAAAACTGGATCAAGCTGAACCTGGGGTTTGTTAAGAGTAGAAGGCTGGGTGATGGGCACAGGCTGCTGGTAAAGTACAAAAGATCTCCAAAGACAAATAGTTTAACAGAACTATTTTTTTTTTTTAGACTTAAGCACAAAGAAAAAGGATTAGAAAGAAAAGTTTCTGAAATCAGAAGTTAAATGCCAAGGGTATGCATCTAATATCCATCTAGAATTGGGGCTAAAGCCATAACTGCTTTCAACAGGTGCAGGGGCAGATTTGGCTCTTTTGAAGACACCTGCAATGTGTTCTTTGGGCCTTCTACCCTCTTTGGCTCTTTGATTTCAGCAGCTTTGTTTGCTGAAGCTGTAACTTTAAGTATTGGCCATGTGTATCCTTCTGACTGTCTGGTTTGCTGTGCCTCTCTATTTTTTCCTAAACAGAAAAATGGTAGTTAAAATTTTATGAGGAGCATACAATTGGACATTGAAGCAGTAGAGCACAAAGTGCATAGCCAACATATGTTAGAACATAAACTAAAATACTTGTTCTCATTTTTCGTATTCTTCACCTGATGCCTGAAATCACAAGCTATATCCAAACTGAGAAACATTTTGTGCTTGACTGATATATATTGCAACATTTAAAAAAAATCTATTATTTATAGTGAGTCATAAATATATTATTTTACATTTGTAGATATTTGGTGGCATGGATCTAACCAATATTTTTACAGGAAAAAAGAATATGCTACTTTTGATTGGAATCTGAAGTGAGCCTGCTGGAACAACCCATAACGGGCACCACCAGTAGGCAAAATGGGACAGGGGAGCCAGTAGGAAGATGCTATAAATACTCCTATGATAATTGAGACAGTACAGCCTATAACTGCAGATGCTGAAGCTTGTAGGCAACTCTACTTAGGGGAATTATTTCATTTTAGTTCCTAAGGGTTCTTTTGTCTTTGTAATTGCATTCTCTTGTAAAAAAATATGGAGGATGTCTTACCAAACAGAAAACACAGCCTTTTACAATAGGGAATTGCAATATTTAAGGTCATGGCATGGCACAAGTTGCTGCCTGAACACCTATTTATTTCTGAGGAACTTGATCCAGCTGCCCTGACATAGCTGCTTACTCTTTTCAGATTCTTATTAAAAAATTCTATTATAATTGGGATCTGAACTAGTTTTTGTTTGGTTGAGGTTTTTTTGTTTGTTTGTTTTTAAAGGCCATGTTTTGTTCAGCCCAGCAATCTGAGAGTTCAAAAGATAAGCATTCTTCAACATGAACAACCTGAAATGTATTTTAAAAGAAAGCCATTAGAAACATTGTTTTCTAATACATTTCACAGTTTATTGGTGCTGAGTAGTGCAAAAAAATGTTGAAGAAATACATCTAGAGTCATTTTGTCACTGGACCATCGTAGAAAGTGTGATTAGTCTCATAATGAATAATAAACAATGTGCAGCTGGAACTGCAGGAAGGAAGCATGTGCATGACTGCAATAGCAATCTCATGGGCTAATTGTGGGTGTTATGGCTCTCCCCTCCTCCAAATGCAGAAATGAGCATCTAGTGGCACGAACAATTGCTGTTCCATCATCTTGCAAATACAGGCTGCTGAAAGAGTATGGGAAGTGAATCGAGATGTGTGTAAAAAATGACATTAATATGGAAAGTCTGTTCCCTTGGTGTGGTGCTCTCTAGGATAACTTGTGTGTGGTTGTCTCACTGCAGCCATGGTCTTATCATTATCACCATCAGATTCATCCACTTGCTTATTTCTGCATCCTTTTATTCACAACAAATAAAACCCAAAAGGTCCATTTCAGCTGTATGCATGTCCTCCAGTTGACCTAATAACTTCAGCTGTTTTCTCCTGTAGGTATGCTTCTTCACTCTCATCTACCATATAGATCTCTAAAACGTTGTGGGAATTGCTTAAGCAACATTGGTGCATCAGATAAGAGAGAGGCATTTACTGTGGCACAGATAAAGAACTTTTCTTGCCTTTTAACAGTTTGGAATCAATTAGTTAATAGAAGGTTAGTGGTTGATGTAGTTTGATGGATCCTTGGCAGCATACTGAGAAGGTGGGGATCCTTGTGTGGTGTTATTGCAGCATGGTGACATAATATACATGACATCATCCTCTACCACAGTGGTTGTTAGCAGGAGGATAGAATTAATCCAGCAGCCTGGGGATTTCTGGAGAAGGTATTCTAGTTTTTTTCCTAGCAAATACTGAAAAGCATAAAAGTACAAGTAGGATGAAGTTCTTGTTAATGCCGTCTTTGCTCCACCCTGTATGGTTTGTTAGCCATGCCTCAGTGATCCCTCTATATCTGTACCTCTCAATCCTATTACCAGTTACTGGAACCAGCCACTCTCCATATGTATTTTAGAAATTAGTCTCTGATTATTAAATCATGACTGCATGTTAACACCCATTATTTTTATAAACCCACTGCAGACTCCCATGCATTATAAATAAATTGTATTAACTCCAGTTCATATGAAATATTTATAAATATTATGGAAAGGGCTCACTTTCTGTGCATAGTTATTAGACATTTTGGATTATAGAAGATTGCAAACGGTCAATTATGTAAAATTATGAGAATACAGGCTTAAAGCTATGTTCATAATCCTATGATGAGAGACATACAAAACCAAGATTCCAACTGGGTTCAAGAAGAGTGACATGCTTTATGTTTCTTAATTATCTTTATTTCCCAGTAGTATTGCTATTGCCAGAGCTCAATTTACTATGTGCCAATGAAAGAGTAATAAGTTGCAGAGACACTCCTATATCAGATAAGAGAGTTTCACTCTCCTCTGTTGTCAGAACATAAACCCATAGAGGACAGATGATTTTAGCTATACTGTGTTTGACTCAAAACAGTTTTGGAGTTTGGGCAAAATTCAGTTGTGAGGTAAATGGTTCTTACCAAAATCTCTGCTGGACATGGGACGTGAGTCTGTTGATGTCACTGAATGTTCAGAAGCTAACAGGAATTACAAATTTTTTATTTTTTTTTTTCCCAAATCTAGGTCATAACTCCCAACTGAGTCTTTCAAAATATCCCCCAGTGCAGTAATAAAAAACAGAAGCCAGAGCAGGAGTACTGAGGCTGCTGGTTTGCAGTGCTCTAGTTTATAGAGAAGGACATGGCTGAGTGACAGGAAGAATTTTTCTTAAATATTCATCCAGATTGCACTGAATCCAATGGAAAGCATATTTGCTTCCCTGGGAGAACCTGGGAAGACCAGTGACAAATACCTCTGAAACTCTCAGCCTGGTCTGTCTGAGCTGGCCTGTGGTACAGCTGCCCATTATGTTGCCTACCAGGGATTAGAAGCTTTAGAAACTTCTCAGTTTTACCTTTTCGTTTTGGTAAGGAAGCTCTTCTAAGGGGATTTGGTACAGTCTTTTACATAAACATGATAAATGTGTTTACCCAACCTCCTCTCATCCACAGCCACCTTCTAACTAAATCTAGGTTATGTCCATAGTTAGAAAACTTAATAAAGAAGTTAAATGTTTGTACAGCACCTTGAAGCTGTAAAGTGCTGTCTAAATCCCGAGTACTAGCAAGTCTCTCAACTATGATGCAGCATGTTTATACAAATATGTTTGATGTCCTCAGAACATTTGTGGAGCATATTTCCTGTTGAGAATAGATTTTGCTGGTTGTAAACCATGCCTTATGAAGTGCAGACTGCTGTCACAGCATCCAGTTCAGGAAAATAACAACATAAAGGAACATAACTTGCAGCACTAAAACTGCGTTTTCTAAATATTTGGTAGCAGGCTAAAAGATTTCAAAGAATCCCCTCTTCCTTGTTTAATGTGAATCATGTTGCTTTGCTGATTCTAGGAGCACCTATGAGTTCTACTATAGTGGTATTGCGTTTGACTGTAGTTAATGGTCTGACTATTTTTATTATGTATTTTCATGAGTTTGTCTTTCGGACATTTTAAAATGGAAACATAATGCGAATCATAATAGAATTAGGAAGCTTTTCTCCAGAAGAATAATTTTCTCCTTAGCTTGCTCCCACCAATACCATTTTTCTCATCCTAGTTCAGCAAAGTAGTGTGCTGGCTTTGGGAACACCAGGACTTGCTGTGACCTGCAGGGCTGCGGTCCTGGGGAAGGTTTGCTCTAAACCGGTCTTGCCGTCACTGTAGTTGCAGAAGAGACGTAATAACATGCATGATAAGACTAAGAGAGAATGTAATGTAAGTCGGAGTCCTCTTCTATTTTCGCACTTAAGACAATGACTTCTTCCCGTATATATCAGGCTGTACTTTATTATCATAAGCTTTCTTTGACTTAAAATATCTTTAGTATTCTGATTCTTGAGTGTTGAAGCTGTCAGGCAGTGCCTCAGCAGGCAGAATCTATTTTTTTCCAGGGAAATATTTCACATCATTACAATGCTTTTCAACCCCAACTAAAGATAGTTTATGAACTACAGTGTCACTGCTAATGCCGGTAAAGAGGTCACATTTTGCTGTGATGGAGAAGAAAAAATGTGCCTAAGGACACCAGAGAATGCACGTAAATTTTGGGTAAAGAGCTGTTAGACTTCTAACAGCCATGTCAGAATTCATATGCTTGTAATTGAAAACTGATACTGGATAATTACGCCATGCCAACAGATAGCCTCAAAGATATGCTGCCAAGGATACAGCATGCTATTCATGGCATTAAAAAAGCATTAAGCTAGAAAACTCTGAATTGCCCACCATTAGGCTGGCTCTGCTGCCACTGAAGTCAAAAGTAGAACTGTCAGCCTCCATAGGAACCCTGCTGCACTACTGACACACATGTCAGATAATTTCATCATTAATTGCATGACCAAATATCTTAATTGTAAATCTGACTCAGTCTTACTTATCAGTAACATATTAAAAGTACAGAGGGTCAAAGAGCAACTGTTCTTGCTATGAATATCAAGCCTTCAGCATTATGGGTTTTTTTACCAGATGAAATTAAAGTTTAGAGGAGACAGAGAACCCCATTCAGAATAGCGATCTGATAAGAAGTAGCTGTTTGCACTATGATTAGCAAGTCGCCTAAGTAATATTTAAGAGAATAATTCCATGAACTATTGCACCGGTCTGCTTATGTTTTGCTTTCCCTACACTCCCTGGGAGCCACTGAGCTCTAGCCCAGGAGCTAAATCACGGCAGGTCAGGCTGCCAAAAGCTGCCCAGGTCCCCAGCTTGGGTCTCCAGCAGCACCTGTGTGGCACAGCTGCTTTCGCTGGCAAAAACCAGCCAGCCTAAAATTCTCCTTTTGCAGTTTCACCATCTTTTGTCATGCTACTTTCTGAGACCATGATTAATCCCCATCTTTTATGTAACCTGTTACCCTGGAAAGCATTTCTGAATGGTACTCAGGTCCCTGGGAGCTCCCCGCTTCCAGCCTACTGCCATTTGCTTCCTGCAGTTGTGCTTTGTAAGCCAAAGGCAATTTTTTTCTGCTGTTCTTGCTTTTAGCTCTATTTTCCCTGATATTTTCTAACCTATGGAAATCAGATGGTAGGCAGAACTACAGGTGGAATTAAACTGAGTAATACTCAAATTCATTATTCCAGACTTCTACCTATGTTTTGCATATCTGAAAGTTGGTAACGATTTTTCTGTGGGTAATTTATAATTGGTGCAAACTTTATTTGTCTCACCTTTTCCCCTCTCTGACCAACCTGAGGCCAAGCCCATTGAATAGAAACATCTTCAACTTCTCTGCCTAATGCTGTATTGAGACCTGCTGGTTTCTCTGCCTATGATCCCACACCTGCAGCATGGCTCTACATCCCCAGACTTTGCTTAACTAGCTCATGGGTTTTGTATTAAATGTATGAGATGGTGTCACAGACGAGTTAAGCTGTCTTCAGCATGTGTTTTTTTTTCCTGTAACACAGCAGCCACAGGAACAGGCTGCTCTACTTTAGCCTACTTGTGCTAATCTGTACACCCCATGCTCTGCCACAGGGCTTCTGATTAGCCAAACACGTGTTCATCCCATACCTGCTTAGTTGCCTAAATCTCTGATTTTCTGTTTACTTTAAACCTTCTTTTGCAGATGAATCTTTTGATGTGTCATTTGAGTGTAGAAGCTTCTCTTAGTTTTCTATGCATGCCTTTCAGTTGAGGTAGCCCATCAGTGCAGGCTGCCTGGTCCTGTGTGACCTCAAAGGACTTCTTGTCCACAGGAACTTCAAATCACTATTTAAGCCGATTAGTAAAGAGCATTTACCAGAGATATGAAAATCTCAAATACTTAAGAGATCTTCACACTGCATAACGTATTACGCAGCATCTACACTGTTTGTCTTTTTTCTGAGATAGTTAAGTCTTATAATTTCAGTTCTCACCATGAACTATTTCCAACACCGTTTCCAGTGTTGGTCGAATGTTTTCTGTTGATTCCTGAAGCTTCCTGGCTGTCACTTGGAGTAGCAACCCAAACTGTGTTTTTGGTGTATGCAATTTCCTTCTTGAGAATTATCAGGAATCCTAATACAGTGTTGGAGATGGCAGTGCTTTGTTCTCAGGCACCGAGCTTCTTCAACCACCAGGTTGTCCAGCTGGGCAGAGTTGCAGTATCTAAAGTACTTGTTTTGTTTCATATAGAACAATGATCACAATGTGTGTCCTCTCCTTGTTTCTTCAGTAAATATTAAAACCTTTTTTCATTCTTTACTGGGTGAAATCCTGTACTCATTTACATGAATGTAATTGTACTAATGTCTATTGGATTATATGGTTAAAACTGAGCAGAATTTAATTTATTACATTTTGTTAAGTTAAATGCAATTTCTAATTAAAAAGTAGTAGTTCCTACGATACTCTTTGCATTCTTTGTAGCACGTGTGCCTTTTAAAGAAAAGCACAGTATATATTGAGATAATAGTAACTTGCATGAGGGTTTCCAGAGCAATTGCTTTAACTGAAATCTACAGTAAAGAGAAAAATAAAGCCCAAGGTAAATATCAGTAGCTTTATAGCTCCCCATAGCACAACAGGGAGTGCTACAGGAAAGCAGTCAATTTCTATACAGGCTTTATTTTTCAGCACTGGTTTTCTGATGGATATAGTGATCTGGAACTGAAAATGCACAAAACCAGTTGCTTTCACGTAAGCGAAATGCTTTCTCCAGCACTCCTGTCCAAGTGCCTGATCAAGAAATGGCCAGTGGGACATGTAAGAGAACCCCAAGCTACATCTCTCTTAGCCCGGCTGGGGTGAGGCCCCCATGGCATGTTTGTGTGCCGCTGGGCACTGTGAGACCCCTGCCCAGCTGAGGTGGCGTGTCCACAGTGCGAGGTGGGCTGGATCCCTGTGGGATGGGGAGGGAAACAGAGGGTGCAGCTTGGCCTCTGCCAGAGGTGAACGCTGCTGCTATTCTTACCCCTTGGAACTGTCCCGTCTAATTAATCTTTAAAACCTCCCTTCACCTGGTTCCAGTTCTAGCTCTCTAACTTTATTCTTCTGTTACTATGAACAACACATATAGATAGAATATTCCCCTACAAAGTAAATGAAGAGAATTGTACTTCCCAGTACTTATTAACATGCTATCTGGATGTGACTTCATTAGGAGTTATAGTAATAAATTTGCATTAAAATACATTAATGATTTAGCTGTTGAAATATTCTTAATTAACAATATCCCTTTCACCAACAAGTGGAAGAAAGTAATCAAGCATAGGTGGGTGAAGTAATTTGATTTTGACAAGTATGAATTGCACTTTCTTAAACCAGAGTGCTTCCCAGTCCCCCACCCCACTCTGAAATTTGGAGTACTGGGCCAGGAGGAGCTTGAGATCAGCCAGTTAAATCTTCTCTTTCTGTTACACCATTCAGTTTCTCCCTGTTTGCTATCAGGCTCAATAACTTGCTGAATTAATAATTANGCCTCTTCTGTGCATTCTTCTTTTTTTTTTTTTTTTTTTAAATTTCCTCTGCCTCACACATTTTTTCATTTATAGAGGACCAATCTACCACAAAAATCGCCTTCTTTTTTTTTTTCCACCCCTGAGGAACAATCATCGTACAATGACCCTATGCAAGCCTCAAAATAACAAGAACTGATTTTCTTTTGACAGCATTCATTTATTAGGCAGTGAGGCCAGATGAACATATTTGAATCTTAGTCCTTTGCTTTTGTGTGAACAAGATTGCAGTAAAATCCTCTGATTCTTTGGAGGAGCAGGGTGAACAGTGGACCATGTCCCCAGGAGAGTCCATCTTGCTGTGTCACAGCTGCTCACGTGTTGGACTTGAACCTGGAAGCTTTGTGGAAGGGACAGGAATTGTGCCCAGCCCTGGGACAACACTGGGGATCATACTGTGGCCAGCCCTGCTGTGCCCAACCTGGGAGCACGCTAATACTATGGAAATTTGGTGGTTTTAAACATATCCAATACCAACCAGTAGCAAACATACAGTGGGTGCGGAGCGCTCTGGGGAGTGAGGTGAGTCGGAGAAGTGAGTACAACTGGGACTGCAGCCGTCAGGTTTGTCCCTGCTGTGCAGGGGAGGGCTGAGAGCAGAAAGAAACTGCTTCCACCCTTGCAGATCCCTTGTTTACTACTCTTGTGATACTCACTGTTATGGTTGTTAGAGACATGGTTCAAGAACAAAATGGTATCAGCCATCCTAAGTTTAAAAAAATTGCAATTTGCCCAGATTTGGTAATTACCTCACTTTAAAATACAGATTAAGTTGTACATAATGAAAAAGACAGTTTTAGGTCTGGTTAAAAGAGTAGAAGAATAAAAGACATACTAATTAAGTTTCTCTCTGATCTATACGCCTAGTGGAATCAAACTGCCTTTTAGAAGTCAAAGCAAATTACAGGTGAGTTCCTCCTGATGCTGTCACACAGAACCTGCCTTTTCTGCTGGCTGCACCCACAAATCTCCATGTGAGTGCAGGGAAGCTGCCTGCAAAGGCTTCACTGCATGACCAGGACTCAAATAACCAAAAATTCCTGCACTCTTATACAGGAATGCTATATATGGTGAAACACGTGGCATTCATGCCTTCAGCTACTGAGAGACTGAGGAGATGATGTGCTGGGTTTTCAATAGTCATCTATGACCGAATAGTCATGGTTCAATAGTTTTTCCATGCTGTTTAAAAAAAGCTATTTAAGAAATTGCTATTACCTCATTTACAAACCTTGATCCTTTTGATGTGATGACAGGAGGTCAAGCTTGGAGGTGGTGTCACAAACAGAAAGATATGAATGTTCGCATATAGAAGTATTCATTAATGACTCATAAGCTAGTATGCCTGGCTACTAATTGGAGATTTTTTCGTGCAGAAGGATTGTGTTTATGAGCTCCATACGATCTAACTTATTTTCATTCTGCTGCTTGTGAGGCTATCTTTTT
>VWYH01006490.1:0-105724 GCA_013399365.1 Pampusana beccarii
TCAACTCGCTCCTCATCTGCCCCAGACAGTACTCAATCCTTTGTAATTGTAGTTGCTCTCACGTAAAGAGCAACTCCACCACCTTGCCTTGCTGGCTTGTCTTTCCTGAGAAGGACATAGTCATCCATGAGCACATTCCAGCCATGTGAGCTGTCCCACCATGTCTCTGTAATTGCCACCAGATCATAATCTCCTGACCAAACACAGATTTCTAACTCATCCTGCTTATCCCCCGTGCTGCGTGCATTGGTGTACAGGCATTTCCTGGAGTGAGCTGAGCACACTGATTTCACCCTAGGAGGATGGGAGGCCTCCCAGTCTCCATCAATTCTAGAGTGCTGTCCCACTGGTGCAAGCCCAGCTACAATCTCATCCCCCTTCGAATCTAGTTTAAAGCTCTCCAAATGAGACCTGCTAATTCCTGTACCAGCATCCTTTTGCCCCTATGAGATAAACCTTTCCCATGTATAAACCTTTCCCAGGTATTACTTTCTGGCCATTACCAAAGAACCCAAAGCCCCGCCTGTAGCACCAGTCTCACAGCCAATCATTTATGGACTGGATCCTTTTACTCTGTTCCATGTCGTCACCCGAAAATGGAAGGAGGGAAGGGAAAATAACTTGTGCTCCTGACTCTTTCACCAACTGTCCCAAGGCCCTGAAGTCTTTTTTCATTCCCCTCAGATCACAAGATGCAGCTTCATCCCCACCTGCCTGGAAGGTCAGCAGTGGGTAGTAGTCTGTTGGGTGCATCAGACTGAGGAGTGTCCTGGTGATATCTCTGATCCAGGCTCCAGGTAGACTGCACTCTTCCCTATGATGAGGGTCAACTCTGCATATTGCACCCTCTGTTCCTCTCAGAAGGGAATCTATCTGCTGCTACAATTACCCTTCTTTCTTTCTTATCAAAGGCAGTCTCGAGGCGTGGTGTCAACTGCCTCTACCTATGTGACCTTCCTATGTGGTGGGCCTTCCACCGCATCCTCATCTACCTCTCCTTCAGGATCCAGGGCCTCAAATCTATTACGGAGGGGCACCTGGGGAAGCAAAGCAGGTAGGGAGGGGAGTAGCCCATGATGCCAAACTCAAACTTGCTTCCAACCCTCCTCGTCTTTTTGATCCCCCAGCCCTGCCTGACAGCGGCAGGGCTGGGGCTGTCTCAGTTCTCCACACTCTGCCCAACAGGGTGGGGGGTCCATCACCTTTTGGGGGTTATCTTCCTGGCACCTTTCTGGATGGCATGCCAGTCTCCTTCTCTCACTCCCTGATGGTCTTCAGTCTCTCAACCTCTTCCTTAAGTTTCACCACCATGCTGAGCAGATCTTCCACCTGCTCACACCTCACGCAGGTGGAATGCCCACCTCCCTCCGCTGGCAGCAGCAGGCTCTGGCACTCTCTGCAGCCACAGACCTGAACAGCCACAGATTGGGCCAGGCCCTCCGTCTAGGTCACCAGTCTTTCCGGGATAACCTCTCTGTCTGGAGGAGACCATGGTAAGCTGCAGTTTGGGAGACTACCAATAGGTGAGATGGTCTAACAAGCAAGCAGGGCAGAACCTGTGCACCCTGCTGCTTGAGCTACCGCTCCTGCAGCACAGTGTGGGTGGTACTCATTTGCCTCACACGCAGGTCTCACCTCCCAGGGCCTGGTGTTGCTGCCCTCCCTGAGGCTTTTTCAAGGCGAGGGGCTGGGGTGTGATCACCGTTACCATGGCAACACCCACACCACATCAGCCGCTCCCGCAAGAGCTGCCGGGTGCTATTGGATCCTGATAGTCCCCTGTACCTGAAAATCTTCAGCTGTGGCTCTGGCTATGCCAGCTCTGACCAGCTGACCTCAGGGACTGAGTGACTTCAGCACCATCACAAGGACTCACAAACCCGGTTTCAGTTCCTGCTCGTGTTTCTCCCTCATTTATCTTCCACTTTATTCTGCTCCCACTCATTTCCAAATGTGGACTGACAACCCAGCACAGTCTTTGTGATGCCAAACTACCAACGGTGGCTCCAAATTTTTAGAATGTGAAGGGATAAAATAGAGATCATGTGTTGTTGGCTGATGTCTTGGTGCTGTTATGTTTGTGTCAAACTTTGAGAACATAAATCCATGTTCAAGAGAGTGACCATCGCATAATGTTAGCTCATACCTCTTGATTCTCACCAGGAATAGCTTACTGGTATGGTGTGAGTAAGTCCACCAAGGGCAAAGCTGTGATTAAGGTTACCAAGGCTATTCTCAAAGTTGTATTCCTTTGTGAAAAACAGGTGGGAAACACAGATTAAAAATATCCAGACTTTGTGCTGGACCTCTGAACTAGGCAGGCGTGGCTAATAGGTACCCCATTCCTTTCTGATGCCTTCACCTGTCAACTACAGCTTTGTAAACCGTGTAAACCACTATTGAGAAACAAGACTTAATATAGCAAGGAGGTGGATTTGTGAACTTCTCATCAGTCTTCCCCAAAGGATTCATCATATCCATCCTATCCATGTTTTCCATATCTCTGACTTTAAACTCACAGGGTGCACTTGAGCAGAGAGGTTAATGTGTGATGTTGGGGTACCTGCCTGCAATGTAAGGCACATGCATGGCCCTATCCCACTAGGTCAATAGGAAGCATCCTGATAATGATCAAAACCTGGTTTCACTGTACTCTAATATGAAAAGTGTATTTTGATTCCACAAAGGTATTCTAGTAGAGAGAAAAGTGACCTCTGCACACCCTTAACATTTAACATTTTCTTAAAATGAGCTTTTGATTGTGTCCTCTGCAAGTGTCTCTAAAGTATAATGCAATGCTGCATAGATAAGCTAATTCTGACAGAGTTCAGTCAGGTTTCAGAGGCAATACCACATTTACACATTGCTCTGCTTGAAATAATTGTTCTTATGTATATTATGAGGTACTAGCAAACTGGCAAATCAAGTTCTTCTTGCTTACATTTTGAGTTGTACAACTTAGGTGAGATCTGACTTGTCACCAATACTGTGAATGATCTTGGGTGAAGTTACATCTCCCTGAAAAATGGTTGAATTTTTGCTATTCCTTTCTTACAAATGGAATTATTATCTTCTAAACAATTTTTTAAAGGCTTCCTATAAGCAACAGCTTCCTAAACTTTTTTTTTCTTTTTCTGACATACTTTTTATTTGCAATGGAATTAGTCATGTCAAAAGAAAATATTCTTTAGTTCGTATTTTAATACTTTTTTAATGCTGATTTGCACTTGGGCTTTGGAATGAAACATTCTGGGTTTTGCTTATTGAAAAATGTGAAATTTTATGAACAGATGAAAGCCTGTAGATTTTTCACAATAAATATTTATTCACCGAAGTCCGATGTCAAACCCAAGAACGTTCTAAAGAATTTCAAGATACAGTGTTCAACTACTATCTTCCAGTTCCCCAAAAAGAAGAAAGACAATGAAAGATATGTTTTTTTGTGTGTGTTCTCTTCTTTTTTTTCCCCCTTCCTCTTAACAAGAGTATTTTCATCTTAGCTGGCAGCTAAAATAGTTTTAGCATCTTTAGCATCTTCTCAGTATTCTAGGAGTCTTATCTTGTGTTGTCTAAATAAATAACAAAATATTCATTGACTTCCACACAAATAAGTCTTTTTCCACATCTGTATTAATTCCTTTATGATTTTAGTTTTCATCTCCCTTCGCTCTTCATCTCCTGCATCAAACATGTTCCAAGTAAAGAAGATTTTTTTTTTTTTAATTGAAAGGAATTATGGTTAGAAATGCAGGTAAATTTAAAATTATTTCTTTTTGGACATCTAGAGGGAAATTAATTCCTGTGCAGAGCATCAGCACAAGACTTGTGCACTAGCTAGCATAAAGTGCAAGCAGTATGTGAGTGATACAGACATTCTGAGCTGCACGTCTATATGGAGAAGAATTGCATTCTTATTGAATTAGTGTTTCAATAATAAATCTCTTTTAAAATCTTATGGAAATAAATAATTTCTATAGGTCATAAATTGGACTTGGCTGGTCTCCTTTGAAAGTATGAATAATAATTAAAAAATACATTTAACTTTATTTTTACTTTCCTGTGTCATTCTGGCAATAGATATCTTACCCAAATTCCTGGCAATGGATTAATGTGAAATAAAACAGCTTTACAAAACCATATATACTTTTTTCTTTGTACACATATATATGTATAAAATACACAGTCTTAGTGTACTTTTTTATGGATGGAAACTTTCTGTGAGTGTAACAGCCTGTTTCCACCAGACCAACCTGAACTGGAATTAATAAAACAGAACTCTCAAAGATATTTGTATTCTTTGAAGTACGATGAAGTAAATGGATGTGTAGAGAGAAAAAACCCAGCAAGGGCCTGATGGGAGTTTTCACTGTATTCAATATGAAACGATCCAAATGGAAGAAAATGTTCCTAACATAAGAATAATTAACTCTGATGGGCCTTTTTTTCCCATTGGCAACAAAACGATGAAGAGAGTAACACAACAGTTTAGTAATTTTGCAGATAACTTGTGTATGTTTTAGCAAAACTGTATTTGAGAAAGGCAGTCAGGCTAGAAACTGGAGGTACACCGTCTCTTTCAGGGCTAAGTATATAAAATCTTTTTTTATGTTGAATTCAGTCTTTCGTAAGTCTTTCCTTCTGAGGAAATAGTAATTGTTGGGGTTTTGTTCTAGTTTTCCTTTTTTTTTTCCTTTGTATTGTTCTCTCTTTATTAATGAATACTCAGAGATTAGCTGTTGAGCTTGAAAAAGGAAAACCAAAAAAACCCTCAAACATCTGATTATTTTATAAACATAGATTAGACATATAAGAATGCAAGCACTACTAGCTATGTTACTAAGCAATTATATTTCCTATAGACATCATGTCCTACTCAGAAAAATTTACAGTATATTCCATTTTTTCTACACCATGAGATACTGATTTTGGCCAGACACAGCTACTAATAGTTGACAGGGTAGCGATGTGATATGATATGATATGATATGAT
Organism: Pampusana beccarii; assembly: GCA_013399365.1. Taxonomy (NCBI): domain Eukaryota; kingdom Metazoa; phylum Chordata; class Aves; order Columbiformes; family Columbidae; genus Pampusana; species Pampusana beccarii. The sequence goes on from VWYH01006490.1 coordinate 4,991, forward strand.
AATGACAAGCTATTCAAACTGATTCTTTCTAATGTAGATATCTATAGATATTTGTAGATTCTTCTTATTTTTCCTACAGAATCTCCGCAAATGGCCTTTCTTGTCATGGAAGTCCAGGCAAGGCCTTAACAGTTTTGTGTATGGCTATGACTCACTACGATTTTATGTATCGGGGTAGGCATGTAGAATTCCAGTCCTGTCTTCTAACATAAAAAAAAATGTTTCCCAGTTTGTTATTTTCTGAAAAAAAAATAATTAAAAAAAATAGCTATACCATGTTCCAGATCATTACGGGGTGAAAAATGAAGTGGCAATGCATCTAGGGCAAATCACATCAGAACCCTATTTGATAGCATCCTCCATTTTTGTAGCGAACTACCCATGACTGCTCTCTGAATATACTTTACCAATGAATATAGCATTTGCTTGGTAGTAATTCATTTTGAGTGGTCTACCCAGATAAATTTCTAACTAATCTGTGCTAATTATTTTCTTATATGCTTACAAACAAAAACGTAACTTTTTTGCCAAAATATTTCTGAGTATTTAAATTGTTCCCCAAAAGATGATTAACCTATTTTCAGCTAATTAAAAGCTAGCATTTTGTGTTTCTGTTCCTTATCTTTTTGTATCTTTCAGTGAAGACTGATTCAGAAGGTATGAGCACTTTGGGTTTTTGGGGGGTATTTGTTGTTTTTCATTGAAATGATGGATGTATGGATCTTTTCCTTGGTCTTTCTCATACTTCCAGTGTTTTGATAGTGTTTGTTTTTTCTTGATCCCTAATTATTGCATACCATTGTGAGCTTTGAATTTTATTATTTTGTCTTTAAGTACATATTGTTATAAGGTTTGTTGTTGTTGTTTTTGATTATCTAGTCAAAAATGGTGAATAAATCATTCTGATATATTACTCAATAGATCATTCTGTTGTCTACTGTTCCTAATAGATGTTAAAATAGTTTAAATCCTCCATTTTCACAAAGTCCTTTTCTCTGTCTGCATCACATACTTACAGTCTTATCTGCCTGAACTTTCTTGGTATATAGTAGATCACAGATCAGCACAATAATAACAGGTACATTTTTTTTCTCTGTCTTAACCCAGACACAGTGCTGACAGTTGGACCAAGGGGAGTCATTATCTATAAGACAACTTTTCCTACACATCCCCATCATAATTTCAAAACAACTTCTATGTTTCTGCATAAATTTTCCAGTTGGAAACATTTAATCAGTTTTTTTGTTATAACAGCTAATTTATCTTACTGGTCTCCTATTAACACTTCCAGGTTGGTCTATTACTACTTCTTGGTCTCCATTTTATTTTCAGTAATAAGCATTAATAAATAAACTTTCAAATATTCTGAAGTGTTCCTCCTTCTTTGTCATCCCTCTTTATATTTTGATTTTGTGTTTCCACTTTCCGGACTTTTGTTGAGGATATTGTTGTTTATGTCTACCTGAGGACCTTTGTTATTTTAAAGGACAACTTTAAAGGCCAACAGTTATTTTAAAGGTCAGCTTTAACACATCATCCAGTATGGCCATATATTTGTCTTTATGATGTTTCTGCACTGTCTCTGAGTAGGAGAACAGGAACAACACTGATCCTCCTTCAGCTTCTCCAAAGAGTCCATTGTGACTACAAGGCCTGAGTGCTCACATGTGCAATCAGTTGGTAAGCAGCTCTGTTTATACATTTGTTTACAAATAAAAATAGCATCTAGAGAAGGAAGAAGTTACTCCAATGTTACTCCATTACCTGTGCAAAAATAACATGACTGGTTTTACAATCTGGTAGAAAGAAGATTTTCAGCTGTTTGACAATTGATAGTACCAGAATTTTTCTGTTCCCTGTAACAAAATGAAGAGGAAAGAAAAAGCTGTTGAAATGTGAACCAAGCTTTTTAAAACATTAACAATTCAGGAGTTCATATGCAAAATGTTGAAAGAGGATTCTTTGACATTTCCGAAGTGGTTCAATTTAAAAGTTACTTTTATTTTATTTTATTTTATTTTATTTTATTTTATTTTATTTTATTTTATTTTATTTTGGTTTGGTTTGGTTTTGGGTTTTGTTTGTTTGTTTTGTTTTGTTTTGTTTGTAAATAGATTCCTATCCAAATTGATTTTTTTGTTTATTTTGAAGTAAAAATGTTATTTTTTTTCTGTTGAAAAATCTATATTTAAATAATTTTATATATCCTATGTAGCCATTGAAGGAGCACTCATACATAAAGTATGATGAAAAATGTATTAAAGTAATTATCTGTTTAATATTCAGTTCAAATCTAATGGCTGAAACCCAAGGGAGCTCAAAAATAAAGATAAGAACAACTTCAATCTGCAGAACCTGAATGCTTTGCCAAGCATCTTTGACAGGCCTTGGGTAAGACTATATGTTGAATAGAATCTGCCTTCTGGCAAGCACACTTATGCAATTATTACCTTGGTAGGGAGACAAGAAAGGACATATGGACACTGTCAGGGTACAGAAAAGAGACTGAGCCTACTAAAGCAGCATCTTATCTATGTGGCACCTAACAGGGTCCACTGTAGCTCTGTATTCAGAGCATGAGATGCCAAGCTTGGAATACTTGTGTGATCAGAGCTCCTGACAGGGAAAGGCGTGCAGACAGCCCTCCTCAACTCTGCCTGGGGTCCCTGAGAATGCTAGAAGCCTTGAATTAGCCCTATATATTGGTGATATTGTGGTCATACTCTACTCATCTTTTAAAGCCTGTTATTTTTTTTGTGAAATATCTCATGTAAGAATTCACAAATCACAGTCAATATGAAGGAGCTCATAAACTAGTTGAAGAAAATGCAGAGTCTAATTTTAGCCAAGTATGAACAGAGGACCTAAACCCTCAGGGGCAATAGTGGTTTTGTGCAGTGTGAGGGTGAAAGCACAGTGATGGGTGCAGTACAAAGAGGTTTTGGTTTCTCAAAAAGCAGATGCCAGGCACACATGTGATGTGACAGATGTGGTGCCCATGAAAAAGCTTACACAGTTGGATAGGTCCAGTCTTAGCTCTTGAACTAATCATAAACAGCCAATACCATCTGACCTTTTTTGCAGGTTAACAGGCCCTAGAAGCGGGAAATGGCTTAGAATATGAAAGCTAGTTTTGCTTCCAGACAGTTGGGGAAGGTACATTGAGAGGGGGAAAAACACAGATGCCATCAGCAGCTCTGAGAGGGGTAGTGTGACCTCACCAGTGATGAAGGACCACCCTGTGGAAGGTGGAGAGAGCAGGGTTATAGCCATGAGCCTAGCTACCATGAGCTAGGCAAAAGCCTCACAGTACAGATAACACTTAGACATTTTCTCCCCATACTCTGCACGAGTGTTAAGAGCAAAGTAGGAGCCACTGAGCTGTTCTGTCCACCACTCTCTGGCACATGTAGCATCAGCACAGACTTTGTACTGGGTGACTTCTACTCCGCATTGCTAGTTGGCAAGACTTGTCAACAGCATAAGTAGCCATCATGCTGCTCAGTTTAGCATAGACTCAGTGAAACCTGTCATTCAGTCAACCACCTCACAGAGGAAAGACTGGAAATCTGTACTAGAGTATGGCTGAGGCAAAAATGTTGAGAGGACCTTCATGGCTGGGGGCAAAGCACTTGAATAATTGCATCCTGAGACAAAAAAGCAGGATGGATTGAATGAATTAAAGAAGATTATGCCATAATGTTTAGCCAGTGGATTCAAGCTGCGTGGTTCACTGAACCTGAGAGAGAAAACAAGTGCACCCATGACATACAATTTTGAATCAGATGATGTGTCTATCCACATGTCTGTCTCCCTGCTCCTCACCAAACTATATATTTTTTCTTTTTTTCCCTCTTCTAAGCCTTTCCCAGAAACTGCCCCTTTATTTTAGGTACATTTTTCATCTTAATCCATTTCAGTGTTGAACTGGTGTGCTGAAAGTCACCTTAAATGAGAAATCTTATTCAGTAACTCATTTAAGTAATTAGTTTTTTTAAATGCATTTCCACAAACTTTAGTGGGAAACAATAACTAACTTGAAGCAGTATTTACACTTTCTTTGATGCTTATTCAACTGAGACCCAGATAACATCTTTTTCTTAGCATTCTGTCCTTTTACTCTTAATTAATTTTTCTGTTCCTCCTTGCTTTTACTGCTTTCCTCTTCCCCTCCCTTGAAATTTAGCATATGTCTCTCTCTTTTATATGTTGGTTTACTTATTTGCATCCACACATTATTGTTGCCACCATATCTCCTTTTATGGTGCTACAATGTAAAGGTAATTTATTGAATTTTTATGAAAAATCAATTTAAATAAAGAAAGGTAAAATGAAAGAAGCGGTCAAACACCTCCCAGATACATATTTCTCTGACATGATGAGGTTACAAAGACCTTCTTTCCTTACTTTTAAATTGTCTATTAAATGGTAGGGGTTGGACTTGATGATCTTAAAGGTCTTTTCCAACCTAAATGATTCTATGGTATGATTTGATAATACTATGGTATGTTTGATACTATTTAGCCATTCACCACTCTGTGATATGTAGGGTAACTGAGGAAAGAGTAAATTCATTACTGGCAAACAAAGTTTCTGAGGCACAATATAACCTTTCATAGTCTATAATACTCTGTTAAATAAGCAATTAGTATATTATCAATATTCTTGTGTGTACTGGGGAGAGGGGCCTAGAGTGAAGGAGTGAGTCAAGCCTAGGGAAGGAGAGGGCTATGCTTTCCCTGAGAGTGCAAATGTTTCTTTGTTGTTGTTGTTGCTGTTTTTTTGTTGTTGTAGTTTTGGTTTGTTTTTTTTTTCCTAATACCCCAAAGACTAATTAGATATTTATATTAAATGGCAGGAAATTAATTTCCCCAAGTCAAGTTCCTATTGCCTATGACAGTAACCATTAACAGATCTTCCTGTCTTTATACCAGCACATTCATTTTTTCACTCTCCTTCTCTCTTATGTTCTTCCTCATGTTCTTCCTTGTCCCAGGGAGGGGGATGTGTGAGCGAATGGCCATCTGGGTGTGTGACTGCCAGCCAGGACCAACCCACTGTACTAGGCAGTGAATGTTTTAACACTCCTAGAAATGTCACACAAAATTATGACATAACTGATTACTGAGCACCTGTGTTTTCGTGTCCTATGCTATGAAAAGGTTTTTTTTTTCTTTTTTTTTGGTAAGTTTCTTAATTGCACAGAAGTGTTATTATCTAGAAAATTAAAATCCGCTCTGCATTTCTCAGCTAATGCTTTCTGCTCTTATATTGTGTACATTTTTGGTAAGATTCTGCCTAGGTTCACAGGAGCATTTGAAGGAAATAAAAAATGATCTTATACTGATGAAATATTCATTGCTACTGAGTACCTTTGCTTTGGTTGTCTGTATCTCAATTAGCACATTACGTGGGAGATGATTTAAGATACACTTTTATCCAATAAGTAATTATAAATTATTAAAGTAGATGAGAGCACAATTCATAAGGGTCACACAGTGCTGGCAGAAACAATTCCCAATTTCTTGTGAGATATTATTTTTTCAAGCTGTCTCATTAAGGTTTTTCTGCCTTCCAACACTTCTCTCTCATAGTTTATAATAAACATTGTTGAACCTGTGAATCCAAAATCTCTGGGCCTGAATATACCTTCAGTTATTGAAAGATGGCATGAAAGGTCAAAACTGGCAATTTTCAAGCATTTTATAAAATTATGTGTCCAAGCTTTCTTTGAAGTGAACTGGGAATTGTGACTTGAAGCATATTTTATCAAATGATGATGAAATATATGACCCTAGATTGCTTCAGCAGCTTTGAAATTCCAGGACATAAAGGATATTGCTATTTTATGGAGCACTGATGCTAAGTATTGGATGTGGTCAACAGTTATTGCATTGTCATAAGATTCATGGGGAGTTTTCTGGATATTTAATTTTTCTATAATAGATTAAAACCAGCTTCCAAATATTTCTTAAACTTGGGCTTAAGAATATATGGATGTTTCTGCAGAGAGTAAGGCCAGGAGTAGCCTTCAAGGTGAAGCACAGCTAAAATAGATTAAGAAGAAAAATTTAGCAGACTGTTTTCTTCCCACATCCCCTTATATTTACATGACAAAGGATGCCTACTGTGATGATGTAAAGGAAGAAATTATCCCTATGTGGTGAAAAGAAGTGGAGTGATCCAGGAAATGGACTACAATAACTGCTCCAAGTTTTTCCTTTGCATCTATAAGGCTTTTTTCTTATAGCAATATCTTAATTCTTTTTAAAAATAGGAAACAAAGTTTTTCTGCAGCCAGTGATCGTAAGGAAAAAAAAGTGCCTGTTTTTCTTCCTAGGAGGATTGTCTAGATTAGGGGGAAGAATAAAATAAACCTCCCATTGTTTATCAGACCTCTCTTCAGCTTCAAAACAGGAATCAGAAATGTAGAATATCTCATTAAAATAGAAATGTCAAGCCTAAAATGGCTTGTGAAGGACAGTAGAAGTTAAAGATCCCTCTCAAATACCACAGTACTGCTAGTTCATTAAGTTGGGACTGGAACTGTTAAGTAAGTTGTCAACTAGTACTGAGAAGGAATTATACTGAAACATCACTTTGATACACTCAGTGGGTGCAAAGATTTAAATACCATCTTTTTGCACCTAATGAGAATTAGATGTTGAACAAAATGTTTCAAAATGTCAGTTGGTAGAGCTGTGCTGTGGAGAAATTTTTCTACAGGCAATTAGAGAGGCCAATTCATTGTTCTTTGGGGTTTGACCCCAGACAGCAATTAGGACCACATAGCCACTCTCCTACAGAAAAGACCTCTTGAGGTGGTCTTTAATGAGATATAGTAAGAAAATGTGGTGAAATAATAATTGGAGAATCATCAACTTCCTCTCTCATATTAAGGGATGATCCAAATTATAGGATGGTAACCTGAGAATTATGAACCAGTTCTCTCTCGTATTCCTCTGAAATCACTCTTTTTGTGTTTTAGTTTCTTACATATATGTAATGCTAACAATAGCAGAACTGATTAGGTAAGGTATTTCTGTGCTACAGTGTTTGTGATTTCAACAGATATTTTTCCATCATTAATTGCAATGGTAAATTCAATAATTTTTATAAAAGAAAATTGCTGGATGAAAATTGATTTGAACTAAATGAAAGGTTGCATTTTAGCATATTGTCCCTGTTTTGGTTTTATTTGATCATTTTGCAAAAACATTTAATAACAACCCACTGATCCATTAAGCATTAAAGTTAAAAGTTATAAAAACCCTAATGTTTTGAATTTTTTTCCTTGCAAATTAAATTACATCAAACCGTGTACAATTTTAACACAGAGAAAAAAGTGTTGAACAATATTTGCCACTGTTTTAACAAAACAGTCTTGGGCTTACTGACAGTACTTCCCTCTTTAACAGTACCAAAAATACAAGAGCAGATTGCGAAGTGTTCTGATCTTAGGATAACAGAGTCATACAAGCACTTAAGTCTGACAGGCAATAAACAAAAGGGGTGGGTGGGGAGGAGGGGGATATGAACCTGAAAAAAAGTGTGAGAAAGATTGAAAAAGGAAAGAAAAAATGCATCTGGAAAAAAAAAAAACAAAAAAACAAGCGAGCAAACAAAACCCCCACAAGTTTCAGGAAGAAAGAGGCAAGAGAAAGTAACTGAAACAAAAATACAAAGTGAGGAGGAAAGACCTCATGTCTTCATGTCTTCGTTATAACATGGAGGCTGGGAGTTTGAGTGACTATGTTTTTCTTGAGTAAGCACAGACTGAAGCACAGGAGAATCCATCTAAACATAAGGAGAAACTCTTTACTTTGAGGGTGCCAGAGCACTGGAACAGGCTGCCCAGAGAGGTTGTGGAGTCTCCTTCTCTGGAGATATTCACGACCCCCCTGGACACATTCCTGTGTGATCTGCTCTGAGTGAGCCTGCTTTGGACTAGATGATCTTTTGAGGTCCCTTCCAACCCCAATCATTCTGCCATTTTGTGATTCTGTGAAATGAACAGAGTAGCCAGCTAGGCGTAGATTTGGGAGTAAAATGTTTAATGAAATGAGGCAAGTTACTCTCCTGAAGCAAGCATGAACCAATCGGAGAATTAAAATCACTAAGCAGGAAGGTACCTCTGGAGATCAGCTGATCCAGCCCCCTTGCTCAGAACGAGGTCAGCCACAATGGGTTGCTTAGGGCTGCAACTAGTTGAGTTTTGAGAATCTTCAAGGATGGAGACTTCATAATTGTGGGGAATCTGTTCCAGGGTTTAAGTTTAAACAGGATCTCCTGCACTTCAATTTGTGCCCACTATCTCCTGTATCACTGGGTAGCATTCTTGAAGATAGAAATGGAATTGTCTTTTTTCCATTTGCCAAGAGCTTTCAAATACGATCGACAGTGGCCTCCCAGTGGTAACCACCAGCTCCTTCAGCACCTCTGAGAGCATCCTGTCTGATCCCAGGGACTATGTACATCCAGATTGTTTAAGTGTTCCTTAACCTGATCCTCCACTGGGTCTAAGTTGCCTAAGATTTCTGAAGGTCAGTCTTACTACTCAAGACTGAGACAAAGCTCTCTGTCATAAAGGATAACTTCCTGTCATTCCTAGAACATCTGTACCCATCTACTGGCAGCACTCTAGTTGTGGGAACTACCTGTGATAACAATGAGATGGTATATATAGATCACACAAAAAATCACACAAGCTTTCTAATTATCAATGAGTTATCTATACAGAGTAAAACAAGGCAATTGCATGCCTCTCATGAAGGACTACAGTAATGATAATATTAGACATTTTATAAAATGGTTTTAATTCTACAAAATATATTCTTATTTAAAGGACAGCAGAAAGCACCCTTCTCCAAATGCACAAATGGTGCATTGTAGTATATGCAGCATTTGTTTTGGGATGTTTTGCAACATGATAAATCTAAATGAGCATACTTTATGTCTACTTATGAAAATGAGAGCAGAGTAAGGCCCAGCACCTGTGTATTGTGGTTTAACCTGGAGGTAGCTAAACACCACACATCTGTCTGCTCACTTCCTCCTAACAGTGGGATACAGGACACAATCAGAAAAAAAAAAGGTAAAACTCATGAATTGAGGTGAAGACACTTTAATAGAACAGAAAACACCTTGAATACTGTTCAGTTTTGAGCCCCTCATTATAAGAAACACACTGAGGTACTAGAAAAATTTCAGAGGAGGGTGAGGGAGCTGGTGAGGGGTCTGGAGCTCGAGTCTTATGAGGAGCAGTTGAGGGAACTGGGGCTGTTTAGCCTTGAAGAAAGGAGGCTGATGGGACACCTTATCACTGTCTACAACTACCTGAAAGGAGGTTGTAGCACGGAGGGTGTTGGTCTCTTCTTCCAAGTAGCAAGTGACAGGACTAGAGGAAATGCCCTCAAGTTGCGCCAGGGAAGGTTCAGATTGGATATTAGGAAAAAATTATTCACAGAGAGGGCTGTGAATCAGTGGAACAGGCTGCCCAAGGAAGTGGTGGAGTCACCATCCCTGGAAGTGTTTAAAATGCCTATAGATGAGGTTCTTAGGGACATGGTTTAATGCTAGAGTTAGGTTATGCTTGGACTTGATGGTCTTGAGGGTCTCTTCTAACCAAAATGATTCTACGATTCTATAAAAGCAAGGGAAGATAATAACAATAATAATGATAATGATAAAATTATATAGTAAACAAGTGATGCACAATGCAGTTTCTCACCACTCACTGCTCAATGCCCAGCCTGTCCCCACACAGTGGTCCTTCAGACAGCTTTCCCCCTAGTTTATGTACTAAACTTGACATCATGTGCTATGGAATATCTCTTTGGTCAGCTGAGTTCATCTGTCCCAGCCATGTCCCCTCCCAACTTCTTGTGCACCCGCAGAACTCTCCCACTGGCAGAGCAGCACGAGAAGCTGAAAAGTCCTTGACTTAGTGTAAGCACTGTTTGGCAATAATGAAAACATCAGTATGTTATCAACATTATTCTCAAACTAAATTGAAAATTCAGCTACTAGGAAGAAAACTAACTGTATTCCAGCCAAAACCAGGACACTGTGAAAAACTTATAGGAAACAAGCTGAAACCAGATCTAGTGGCTTGTGCAATAATTTACAGTGCTGATTCAACACATACACAATATATACAGCAATTATCATTTCACACTTCCTCTTGGTTAAATAGATTCTAATGTTAAAGTGTTTTGTATCGTAGTCCTTTTTTATTAATCACCTCTGTTTCACTCTTCCTTCTGAAAAGGGGTGTAAATTATTTTCTCAACACTTGTTTGCTGTGATGAATAATTATATCTAGTTAATAAAAAGTGAATGTTTTCTCTTAGTTCAACTCTGTGTACTGCTCTATCTTGCTTCTCTACCTGATTGCTTCTGTGACTGATAAGTGCAAAGTACTAATACGTAAGTGGTACATAATCATAGAGGATGATTATTCTGGATGAATAATGCATAACTCTAACTGCAATTTTGTGCTATTATCTAAGAGTGATTAAAAGTGAATAGCTGCTAGGAAGCTTTACAGTTGCCAAATTAGATATCTACAGGTTTTTATTGTGCTTGTTTTCAAAACTAATTGTTTTTGTTTCGTTGTCATATATTTGAATACACCGATATTAAACTTAAAAGAGGAATAATGAAGGATTTTATTTCACCAAAACAACAGAAATTAACAGTGGCTTTCAACAATTTAAAATTGAAGAAGTGGTCAAATTCCCGGTCCCCTAGCTTCAAAAAATGATTAAATCCGTTTTGCAAATTCTGACTTGTAAGAGCAGAAAAAAAATATAGTGTATATAATTTCCTCATTCTTCTCCACTTTATGGTTTTCATTAGTGTAAATATGCTTACTGATTTAGCAGTGGAATTCAGAAGGGCATTTTTGATTAAATAGAGAGACCAGAAACAACATACTTGACTGGTGTAATTAATGGAACATTACCAGCTGATGGGCCTAGAAAAACCTGAAACTGACTCATATGGGAAAATGCTGAGTCCTTTCTTTGCTCTTTTCCAACATCCTGAGCGGCTGCTGCACCAGCTCCTTTCTCTTTTTATCTTCAAAGTATTGTTATGCATATAAGGAGACATAATGTGTAAAGCAAAGTATTTATTAGTAGTGTAGCTGAAATCAGAGTTTAATCAGAGGATTACGATCAGTTCAGATTTAATTAGAATAAAGAAAAATAAATACTGAAAAAAGTCTCAATAATTATAGAAACACTTTTAAAACTGTTTGAAACCCTTTTCCTGATGTTATTCTTAGTCTTCCAGTGTTCCATTGAACCCTCATCTCTGTAACTTCAGTCTGGTGATGACAATGGCCAGTGCAGTATACAGTGAGTTGTCAACACCTAGAGTCTTCTCTCAAGTCCTTCACCATGACAAATATGATGCTAATGTTGGTGATTCCTTCCTTCCTTCCTTCCTTCCTTCCTTCCTTCCTTCCTTCCTTCCTTCCTTCCTTCCTTCCTTCCTTCCTTCCTTCCTTCCTTCCTTCCTTCCTTCCTTCCTTCCTTCCTTCCTTCCTTCACCATAAGTGAGTTGTTTATAGCAGGGGGAAGAGGGTGGAACACAGGCCGTTCCCTGTCTCTTATGATGCTATGCCTGTACTCTTCTACATGTATCCTGTGCCCCTGCTTCTCTAGGTCTCTGTACTACTGGGTTACAGGACTACACAAAAAATCACTCTGCTTTTTACAATTATATAATCACTGGAGCAGGAAACTGAATTTTTACATAGTTCAGAGTATATTTGTAATTCCTGTTATTCTCATTGACTATTCTGCAATACCACAATGTGTGATTTGAACCCAAACCTTTGTCCTTAAGCTATGCAACTTTTATTGATGAAAATTTCCTATAAACTACTGTATTTCTCTAAAATATTTTGGTCACAATGAATGAATTATTTGGAGAAAAAATTTGCTTAAAAATTCCATTGTGTGACTTTGAAGTATGATTCATTACGTTAAAGTGCATGGAGCTAGCTGTAAGAAACTTGTAACAGTAGCCCACAATACTGAGAAAAAACCCTATAGACATAGGAATTACTGCAGAAATTAATATTGGTGAATACCACTGTCGGAAATCTATTTCATAATGATTCATCTGTGGTAATTTATACTTGTCAATACTGTGTTGCATATGTAGCAAGTTACTGATTTTGCTTTTCACTATCTCTTTTACAGAACCTTCCATCCAAATTAGAGGTGGGAAGTATTCTACTTGTTATTGGGAATACAACATATAACAGTATCAGACACAAAAGAGAAATAGTGAAGGATTTGGTTTAAAAGAAACAAAGGAAAGTAACTTGGCAGTAATTACAGATGTAGTGTGATTACTGATACATTATTCAGAAAGCTTGTGTTATGGGCAAGACTTCATATTCTAGGAGCAATAAAAATTATTTTCTTAACTACTTTCAATCTGGCCATAGTACTTAGAAAGACAAGAACTCTGACCCGATTAAATGAATATCTATACTGTGAAAAGTTAATGTACTTTAAAACTTGTTTTGCTTTAAGAAAGGACAAGAAGTCATAAAGCCAGTTACAACAAAATGAAATTTTTAAAACAGTTCGTTAAGAAGCCATCACAGTGTTTTGGGATTTTTGAAATATTTCTCTTGGTTTTAATGAGCTTGAAACACTTAATTTCATTGAGGAGAGAACATTTCCTTTTAGATGCCACGTAATACATGACATTAGAGGTTCTGTATTTTCATTAAAACATACTTGACTGGGTTTACCAATGCAAATTCTATTTTTTTGCCTAAATCGAAAGGACTTTTTTTGTTTGTGGTGCCACAAACTGGAATAAGTTTGCTTATTTATGACTTATAGAAATATTTACGTAAGAGTAAAGATGCCTTACAGTGACATGAAGAAACTCATTGTCAGTCAGAAATGCAGTAATTAAGAAGGTGGCAAACATGGAACTGTTGCAATAACTAGAAGGGGAGGTTGTGGGCTTCTGGAGACTTTGTTAAGAACTGGCTACCTGTATAGACTTTCAGGAGGGGATTTTTTAGCCTTGTAGCTGTGGATCTTTAACAGAGCTCTAGTTGGCTGATACATGCTGATTTGCTTCAGAAAGTTGTCTAGTTGCTGCAAAAATCTGCAGTTCAAGTTTTTTGGGGGTTTGCTGCAAGTGATTTTCATGAGCAGTAGTGATGCAGCTAGAAACTTAGTCTCATGTTAGTGTGATGCTACGCTGCTCAACTTGTAGAACAAGGGACATAAGGGACTAATCCTAATGAAAAATTACTTCCAAGGGATATATGGAAAGGTTAAATTTATTACAGTACTCTGGGAAATTCTCACACAACCATTTATATAATGATTAGCCATTTCTTGCCCATCTAGTGGGCTAAAATAAACCAGGTCATATTAGTTATTTGTAGGAATACATTGACAGGTTGTTAGTTTTTGTTTTTGTTTTTGTTTTTGTTTTTGTTTTTGTTTTTGTTTTTAATACATAGAAATATGTAGAGACTTTTAACCTTCAGAAGAACACCACCTATATTTACCCACTAATATCTGCACTCTGACTGAAAGTCAGGAAATGGAGACACGGTTATAGAGCTTCTGTACATGTCCACAGGGATGTGATCCTTCCTGGTAGAGTCAATGGTACAGACTTGGGCCCTAGATAAGTAGATAGACTTCTAAGCTGCATTGAATAGTGCCTGAACAGCATCCTATATATCTTAAGTTTTCATGTGTGTTAGATTTATTTATCTCACAAAGTTCATGAACTTATCACAATTCGTAATTCATGTTTCATAATTCATTGTAGAAACAAAGTTTCCACTACTGTTGAACACTTGGAATTGTTGTCACTTAAAGGTCACCTTTACAAATAAGTATTCTTACTTGAGGAAAGACTTTTAAATAAGCAGGGATTTTTTTTTTTATTTTTTTCAGTTTGAGAATTCTCACCGCAATATTTCAAACTCCAAAGAATTCTTAAAAGGAAAAGCAGCCCAGCTACAGCAAGTAAGGTATGCTTGAAAACAGTATTGATCTGCATCTAAAGTCTTCTCTGGATGTTTATGGAAGGTTACGAATTCAAAGTGTGAGGACTGCTGATCTCCAAGAGTATATTTCTATATCGCCTGATAAGAAACCCATATATTTTATCTCAGCTTACAAGATTTGAACCTTCCAGAACATATACCACTTTGAGATACATTTTCAAATTTTCTTCTTCCCATCAAGTCTAGAGGAACATACAAAATGATAACTAGCAGGTTGAATTATTTTCTTGCATACTGAAAAAAGTAAGAAATAAGAAATAAGAAATGTGCATTTCTGTCACAGAAGAGGAAAACAATGTTCTTTCAAGGATGAAGAAAGTGGCACTAAACCTGACCTCTTGCTCGTGTGTCAGGAACGGCTTGAGTGATGCTTCCCAAGAAATATGTTATTGAGAAATCCTCTCTGCAAGAACAACACAGTTCAAACAGAAGAACAGAAAGTGCACTTGCTAGTGCTTACTTTAGTGTTACCTATACAAAAAACAGCAGTAGTGTGTTCCTGTATCCCAAGTTGCTCCCCTTACAGTTCACGTCTGCTGCTGAGGTAGATTTAGCTCAGTAGCTCTCAGCTGGTGAAACATTAAAGATGCTGCATGGAGCACACAGAGAGGACCTGCACCTCTGCTTACCATCCTGGCTGTAGCACAGCCTTGCTGCAGTGAGTAGGGGAAGAGTGAGTAGCTGGTGGGAACCTCAAAAGGAGGATGAGACAGTGGTGGGAGAGGGGATGAAGGGATAGATAACAGAACGGAGAAAATAGGTCAGTGACTACTAAAAACGTGGCAACCACTGAGGTAGTTACAATACTGTGGTACCCAGGGTCAGTGGGTATACTAATTGCTGTATGCTGTGATAAGATTAATTTAGAGGGCAAGAAATGCCATCTAACTTTTCAACCAACAGCATTATCTAAAATATCAAAACACAGCAGTATAACTGCAGTAAGAACTTGTACTTTTGCTGTTACACACTTAGGTGAGTCAAATACTACCCAAAAAATGTGAAGACAGTTGCTCTGAGGTTGCTTGTCAATGCAAACCTAATCAGTCAAATAATTTCATTTGGAAATAAATTCCTTAGGACCTTTTTTGGAAGTCACACTGAGATCTTTTTTTTTTTCCCCCTATTGTCTCTGTTTATGGCACTCACACTCAGTCTCAAAGGTTCAAAGCCTTAATTCAAAACACTTTCCTTTTGAAAAACTGCTGAATCTACATTTATTTTTTCTCCACCTAAGAGTATATCTAAACACTCATGACCTGGTGGTCTGTCTTCCTCAGTTTTTCTTTGTTCAGCATGGATTTCCTCTCGCAGAGACAAAAATGAGAAAACCTTTTTGTCTCTGATGGTGATGTGGAATGCCAAATTCCATCCACTACTTCAGGGTTTGATTAATAATTTATATAAGTTACTACAACATCAAAAGGATCGATAGGTAGTGTTGCACTTAAGCGTACCCTTAATCATAGCCTTTAGGCTGCTATTCTTTGAATGCAGAATGTGAATTCATATCTTCCAGGAAATGAAATAACTCCCAAGACAGAAGTATTTACTTCAAATCCTTTGGATGAAAGAAAACAGCAGCACTGTCTTTTTCTATTGACCTAATTTTTCACTTCCTGTTACTTTCACACAGATACACATACAAATCCCAAAACACGTTCTGGATTACTTGAAACTAGTGATTTTATCTTTCCATTTTCTTTGAAAGTATGTATAACTCTGTTGGCTTGATCTGGGCCAAAGTTTTGACATTGTTTGGATAAAGGGAAAAATGCATTATTTGCAGAACAGTACTCCTACTTCCAGAAAGCTGAATATATCAGTCTTTTCTTGAAGGAGATTTTCAACAGTGAGAGCCAACACTTACTGATGTCATAATTTTGCTTATTTTCTCAATATGTTTTTTTAATGACTGCTCCTCAAGGTTGTTTTTCAAGTATGTTATGAGGTACTAGAAGTGACTCTGTCCCCTTTGGCACTTCATCTCTTATCTGTTTGCAGCAAAGAGTATAATGCTGCAATATGCTAGCAATAACAGTGCTAAAAATCGTAGAAATGCATTTTTAGATGCTATGAGGTATGTATGGACAATCCTGCTTTAACTGTATTTACCTGGCTGATAAATACAAGTTAGGACTTAGATGTCTTATTATTTTCTTTTTTTTTTCCTATCTAATAAAGAGAGAAGGTGTTCCAGACCTTCTGACGCATCAAATCAGTCTATAAAATTAAATTCTTAACTTTAGTGCTTATTTAATAGGTGAGTCTGGAACTAATATACCTAAGCCTTAGACAGACTCCTGTACCCAGGCAAAGACCCACAAAATTCAGCAGCTGTGCATAAAGTTTCAGCAGTGAACTAAGCAGCATTCAGTTCTGCAAAACAAGAGTCTTGGACTTTTCCTTGCTATTGTAAGCATTCTTCTACCCCTAAAATGCAAGGTACTGATTTCTTAGATACATTATTACAAGCTTTCAAAACAGAAATAGTATCAAGTAGTGAAAAACAAGTAGGACGAGGGTAAGGCGTATTTCTCATTCTTTTTTCGCCTTGGAGTTCTTTGGATTGCTAGCAAAACAAGCAAGTAATACATTTCGCTGTCAATCATTTGAAAAATAAATTACTTTTCTTTGCATCTTTTCAAGGCCTCTCAGTATGTATGTCCAGATGCTTTTCTTTGTTACGCGTTTGTTCAAAATATGATGAATTATGTGAAACAACTCTTGGTAGGAGCACAAAGGGCATAAAAGCAACATCTTGTTGAATTTTTATTTTGAAATGTGTGCTATACACGTAGAACAAGAGTAAAATAGCATGGGTCAGTTTTGAAATGTATAGATGATTATAGAAACTTTTGAAAAGATGCCTCTTCAGGTCCTTTTTATATATGACTCTTGGTTTCTGGTATGTGCCAAGAACAATAGCTAACTGAAATGTTCTAAAAACTTAATCACCTGTCTTTCAATTATGGCTGTAGTACTACAAGGCAGAGTAGCCTTTGATATCAGTAAGGTCTGACAGTAAGACAGTAGATGACCTACTTAACTCTCCAGGAAATTAAGTTCTGGAACAATATAACCAGATACCAGAAGACGTCAGAACACAGATCTGACATGAAGCTTATGAAGATCAGGCAGATATTGCTTGCGGTGCAAGTGTTGTCCATTTTCTAGTCTCAGTGAAAACTCCTGAATTCTATTTATCTTTTCACTTTGTAGAATTTTCTTATATGTCAACATATAAGAACCAATAAAAACAATTATGGAAAGAATACATGAAAATGAAAATTAATTAAAATTTAAAAAGAGGAAAAAAAGGGATACTGGAGGGATTGATTATCTGTTACTGTTTTTGGTCCTCTAGAATAAAATGATTAGTTCTGAAAATGAATCTACTTGTACTCTTAACATTTATTAGGTCATACCCATTTGAATTAATGTAAACCAAAACATGTTGAAAAAATGTGTTTTAGAATTATGAACTACATTTCCGGTAGCTTTTTCTCTGCAGAAAGTGAGTTTTAAAGAGTTTTAAAAAATCTTCTAAATTGATGCTTTTAAATAATTTAGGTTAATCTCGAAGACTAAATGCATTCTAGTCTCTTAGAAACAGAAAGAGCATATACTGTTTTGTAAATTGGTAGAAAAAGATCTAATCCAAATTCTTGAACCAGAAAACAAAACATCTTATAAATCCTGAATAAGAAAACTCAATATATAGTTTACAGAAATGTTTTTTTATCTTGCATCAGGACAGGATTTTTGTATGATGGAAGGTTGGAACAATGTTGTGAAACATTTGACACAACAGATTAACATTCCTATACCTATTGATTTTCATATTTTTGATCATTTTCCCAAAATACTGTTGTTTTTGGCACAGCAGTGCTAAACATTTAAAGCAACATCTCTTCAAACGTTCTTAAAAGAATGCAACTTCTGTTTCAACACTGTCTCACTGAATTTCTATGACAATGCCCTATAATGACCTTTCAATTTATACTCCTGAAAGTTGAGAACAAATGCAACTTGATTTTAAAAATGGTAGATCATTCCAAAGAAACTTTCTGCCTAAAAAATATTACTAATTTTCTGAACAAAAGGCTGTACAGGTGCTCAAATTTATCCAATCTTAATTTCACATGAAGCCTCAGATGAAATTATTAAATTAAAATGGAGGAGAATATTATATAGTTTAAGAAGGGTGAGATGTATAAGGCAGATTTATAAGCTGACTAAAGTGGTTTCACCAGAAGACAAAGGACATTAGTCGTACTGAAAGATGAATGAAGATGGAGAGTTTTACAAGTGGAGTACAAGCGACTGCTCTTCAACTGTACTTAATATTTTCATTAACAAATTTGGCACACAAGCTGAAAGGAGAGCTTAGCAAATGACAAAAAAATATTAAAGTAATTCAGGAAGAAAGAATAAAATTCATCAAGTAGAAATCATAGACACCAATAATGAAACTCTTTCATGTACAGTGATGTGCGCTTTAGCAAGAAGAGACAGGAGGAAAGACATGTGGTTACATAAGTCACAGAGTGTGGGATCCATCTGCACCTTTTCTAATTAACTGATGACAAGCAAGACTGATTATACTCCCCCAGGGGTCTGTACTGGGACCAGTACTGTTTAATATCTTCATCAGTGACACAGACAGCAGGATAGAGTGCATCCTCAGCAAGTCTGCGGATGACAGCAAGTTGAGTGGTACGCTGACACACCTGAGGGATGGATGCCATCCAGAGAGACCTGAAGAAGTATGAGAAGGTGGACCCATGCAAACTTTATGAGGCTCAGCAAGGCCAAGTGCAAGGTCCTGCACCTGAGTCAGGGCAACCCCAGGTATCAATACCGGCCAGGGGATGAAGGCATTGAGAGCAGCCCTGCCAAGAAGGTCTTGGGGGTACTGGTGGATGAGAGGCTGGACATGAGCCAGCAATGTGCACTTGCAGCCCAGAGGGCCAATCATATCTTGGACTGCATCAAAAGGAGCATGGTTAGCAGGTTGAGGGAGGTGATTCTGCCCCTCTGCTCTGGTCTGGTGAGACCCCACCTGGAGTCCTGCATCCAGCTCTGGACTCACAGCACAGAAAAGACATAGACCCATTGGAGACACTCTAGAGGAAGACACCAAGATGATCAGAGGGCTGGAACACCTCTCCTGTGAGAACAGGTTGAGAGAGTTGGGGTTGTTCCGCCTTGAGAAGGCTCCAGGGAGACCTTATTGCAGCCTCTCAGTACCTAAGTACTATAAGAAAGATGGGGACAGACCTTTTAACAGGGTCTTCCTAGTACGATATGTAAAGGGGTAATGGTTTTAAACTAAAGGAGGAGAGATTCAGGCTAGACACGAGGAAGAACTTTGTTACAATGTGGGTGGTGAAACACTGGCACAGGTTGCCCAGAGAGGTGGTAGATGCCCCATCCTTGGAGACATTCAAGGCCAGGCTGGATGGGGCTCTGAGCAACCTAATCTGGTTGAAGAAGTTCCTGCTCATCGCAGGGGGGGTGGACTATATGACCTTTGAAGGTCCCTTCCAACCTAAACTATTCTATGATTCTACTGACTGTTGGATGGTGCCGGTGCAGTCATACTGGCTCTGTCTTTCTATATAAAGTTGTATAAATGTTCCAGGTCACTCAGAGGTAGTTTGGGCATCTTTACACCATTCTGTCATACAAAATAGCTCTAGCTGAGGAGGATTGTGATTACAGCTTACAAATAGGATTGCAGTTCATCTAGCAGATAAGAATGAAATTACATTATTGGCATAAGAGGAAATGGATCAATTTTACTGCTGAAAACATTAGAATTAGAATTGGAAGAAAACCAAGATTTTTTTTTTTTTTTAATAAGCGTATTAAGCACAAGAAATTGAATAGTTTGAAGATGAATCCTGATATTAGCAGACGTTGAGCTCAAGGAAATAAAAGAAGACTTATAGTCCTCTATTTTTCTATTATGTTTAATGTGGAATTTCAATGAGACAATATGATATCATATGAATCAGATTCCATTCAGTACTGTCGAAACATAAAATAACTGAGGTTGGAAAGGACCTCAGGGAGTCATCTAGTCCAGCTTGGACTCAAAGCAGGGCTAATTTCAAAGTCAGACTGGGTTGCTCAGTGTCTTGCCTGATCTAGTTCTGAAAACTGCCAAAGATGGAGATCTTGTGACTCTTCTAGGCAACTTGCACCCATACTTGACCTCTCTCAGTGTGATTTTTAAAAATTTATTTTGCTTTTAATAATGTCCAAGGTATTCCTCTTGCTGCAATTTGTGAGAGCACTTCTTGCACTTCTGGTGGGCACCACTGAGAGAAGTATGTCTTTGCCTTCTATAAAACTCCTCTTTATATAAAGGAAGATAGCAATTAAATTTCTGCCCTTAAACTTCTTTTCTCAAAGCAAAACAAGCCAATCTTTTGATCTATTTACACTCAGACCATGTGCTCCTGCTACACTCTAGTCATCTTGGTGATATCCCACTGAACTCACTCTAGTTTGTCAATGCCTTTCTTTTATCGATGGACTAAAAGCTGGATAGTTTTATAGGTGTAGCCTCCTGAGTGCAAATGGAAGGAATAAAAAACTTCTAGGGTGTCCTAGCTATTCTCTCCAATCCTCCCCCCAAAACTGCAAAAATCTTGCTTTTAAGCTATTGACTGAATTTCAGTTTTGTCATCATTTTGGGGCTTTTGACTCTATGGTAAGATTTATTTTTCAGTTACTTTTGACTTAAATATTTTTATAAACTTATGATAAAAGTATGATATGATGAAACATAATGAATATTGTAACAAAGTAATATAATGTTGTAGAAATATTCTATACAACTTTAAAAAGATCAAGAGAAAGAAATCCAGCAACAGGTGTTTTCTGAAAAGAAAATGCACACTTATTTCTTTGGAAAACTAACTACTCAGAGAGCGAAAAATATCATATTTAGTTTCACAGAATCACAGAATGTTAGGGATTGGAAGGCACCTCGAAAGATCATGTAGTCCAACCCCCCCGCCAGAGCAGGAACACCTAGATGAGGTTACACAGGAAGTCATCCAGGTGGGTTTTGAATGTCTGCAGAGAAGGAGACTCCACAACCTCCCTGGGCAGCCTGTTCCAATGTTCTGTCACCCTCACTGTGAGGAAGTTTCTTCTCAAATTTAAATGGAACCTCCTGTGTTCCAGTTTGTACCCATTGCCCCTTCTCTTATCATTGGTTGGTTGAGGAGCTACTGGTGACAACAACAACTGAAGATGGACTGCAATACAGCAGAAAACAGGATCACAACTGGAGATAGCTCCAAAATATATTTGACGTGTCACCAGAGAAAATAAGATACTTAAGTGCAAGATGTTGCATCCAGGAAGAATAATCGTAATTAGTAATATCTGAAGATGTAAAAGTTCAGAAGAAGAATGTGTGTTACAAGAAGAGATGAATACTAGTGACAATTACTTTTATGACATTTACAGAAGTTTTTTGTTCTGCTTTGTTTAATAATAATTTTTAAAAAGTCTTATTTTTCAACTTAGTGTAATCACGATACCTTAAGAACTCAGTTCCTGTTGTACACTTGTATATGTGGTTAATACTATCTTACGGCAACAGCTGCTGTAGTGGTGTGCAGGCTAGGGGATGGCCTGTGAATGCATATGTGGGTCTGAAAGTTTGAAACCTTGGAGGGAAATATTCATCAGACAATGCCAAACACATCTTGCAAATTAACATTTTTAGTTTTATTACAGCTGTTCAAGATAAAACAATGTTCCAGACTGAACATAACATCAGTAGTACATCATAGCCTCTCTGGGAAAATGTTGCTTATGTGACAGAACTATTTTAATGTTGCCAGTTTTACCAGTCATCTCTTTTCCATCCACTCTATTGCCTTCTATCTAACTGTCCATATTTTATAATAAATTAGGTCTAAAGACTTTTAACAGTCACTAGAATGACTGCATAGTATTAAATAAATTAGAAATACTCATTATGATTCATTATCTATCTATAAAACATTAGCAATCAATTTGGGAACACAGGCTAATAATATTTTGTGTTAAAGTTGAAAGAAATCTGCTAGTTCAATTTCATTTACTATTTGAATAATTTTAATTCCAGGATTCATAGACATCTTGTCTCTCTACTATTTAATTTTTCCTTGATACAAAGAGTACAGAAATATTTCACCAAAATAAAACAATGATTAGTGACAGCACAAATCAAAAGCCGGACCTGAATTTGAATTTTGTATTAGGGAATTCATTCTTGGTTCTAGAGTCCTGAATCTGGACAGAAAAATGCTAGAAACTGTAAGTCTTCCATCCAGCTTAGGCTCATCTGTGATAATAACCATCTTTTGAAAATGTTGAGCAAATTAATCTTTTACGGGGGATCACAGAAGATGAGTAAATGAAGATGACAGATGGATGAAATCCTTCATCATGACATTACAGGGTGAAGTAACCCAAAACTACTTTGGTGAACAAATCACTGTCAGTGCCTTCATTACCTAAATGGCAGAAGGGTCACGCTGTTCCTTCTTTTCTCCGTGGATTAGGCCTTTAAGAAGACCAAAACATTGTTCTGGCACTGTGCTGTATTTCCAGGTAGAACAGAATTTCACATAGCTTTTAGCTGGGTTCACTAGTTGAGTTTGTTGACAAAATAGCATGATGTTAAAAATGAAAGACTTCAGTCTATTCAGTTCCTCAGGTAAACTCCCAGAGTTATCTGAAATGAAGAGAACCCTTTGGAAGTATAAGGCTAGAAGTGGCCAGAAGACACACTAAATAAATACACTTTAAACAGACTGAGAGGCCCTCAAAGAAGTTTTGTGTTTTCTCGAGATGTGTAAACCATAAACTAAATCAGAATTTCTTTGGTTTGTGGAAGGCAGAAGAAACAAACATTATGTTATCTTTTAATTTATTGTACTATCTCGAAAAATTAAAAAAAAAAAAGTCAATGCTAGCCATCTAGAAATAAATTATTGCAGTGAGGCCATGAACATTCACCACACTGAGGAAACAATTCAGTTTCACTGCCATAAAGCCTACTACAAAGTAATTAGTGATTCCTAATTTTTAATCCATTTAAATTAAAAAACGCATTGACTTAACGTGCATTAAAAAAAAGCCTGGAAATTCCATTATGCCTTCAAATAGCAAATCTGTACATGTACTAGTAGTCTGAGTAACTTCTACAACCACAGGTAAAAGATTAAATTAAAATATTCTTGCCAAAATAGGCTAGCACAGATAACAGCAATGGAAACCAGTAAAAGAAACAGGATGGAAATTTATAATTCAAATACTGTTGTACAATCTCGGTTCACATACAGGCACTTCGGAGTACAGATGAGGACCTTTGTTACAGTTTAGTCCATCTGCATCCATTTATGTTGTTGGTTCTGGTTTGAAAATCAAAGGTTTTGTTTTTTTTTTTGTTCTTTTGCCTCTGCTGAATACATGAGCTTTCATTTAATTTAGAAGAACACACTGGCACTCAGGTCTTTCTCAGCCAGTACCAAATAAGTATCTGCCTAAAGCTTTTACAAGTGTACTTTTTTCACCTATGGCTCATTTTGAAGCTTTAGTGTATATTAACATCTAAACTACAGAAGAGTTTTATTCATCTATTTACAATGTGAGTATAAAGAAATTTTCAATGTACCCTTTAAAATTACTCACTTAAGTTGCGTTCTCATTTCATTGAGGAGATAAGGTTGCCTTTAAGAAGTCTTGATGACTTGGAACATGGAAGCATCACACCATTAATTCAGGAACCAATGTGACAGAGATGGTGACTGTAGTAATAAACATAAGATACATCTCCCTTAAAAGGAAGCAAAATAAAAAAGAGGAAGAAAATTATTCTCCAATCATTAAATGAAGCTATCCATAGTAAGAAACAATTTTTTTCTCTCTCTTTTAATAAGGAGGCTATGAATATACAGGAAAAAAAAAATCTGTGATCACGGTACTTGTCCAGTCTGAATTCAAAACCAATTCATTGATACAAACCTTCAATTCAGAGAATGTACATGAAATGTATTTTTCAGTTTTCCAGGTCAAGTGCCAGGTCCTGCCCTTGGGTCACAACAAGTCCAGGCAGCACTACAGGCTTGGAGAAGAGTGGCTGGAAAGATGCCTGGTGGCAAAGGAACTTGGGTGTTGGTCAACAGCTGGCTGAACATGAGCCAGTAGTGTGCCCAAGTGGCCAAAAAGGCCAACAACATCCTGGCTTGTATCAAGAATAGTATGACCAGCAGAACTAGGGAAGTGATCGACCCCCTGTACTTGGCACTGGTGAGGCCGCACCTCAAATCCTGTCTTCAGTTTTGCGCCCCTCATTACGGGAAAGACATTGAGGTGCTGGAGAGAGTTCAGACAAGGGTGATGTGGCTGGTGAAGGGTCTGGAGCACAAGTCTGATGAGGAGCGGCTGAGGGAACTGGGGCTGTTCAGGCTGGAGAAAGGGAGGCTGAGTGGAGACCTTATTGCTGTCTACAACTACCTGAAAGGAGGTTGTAGCATGGAGGGTGTTGGCTTCTTCTTCCAAGTACCAAGTAACAGGACAAGAGGAAATGGCCTCAAGCTGTACCAGGGGAGGTTTAGATGGGATATTAGGAAAAATTTCTTCACTGAAAGGGTTGTCAGGCATTGGAACAGGCTGCCCAGGGAAGTGGTTGAAGCACCATCTCTGGAGGTATTTAAAAGACACATAGATGAGATTCTTAGGGACATGGTTTAGTAGTGGACTTGGGAGTGCTAGGTAGTGGTGTGGCTTGATGATCTCAAAGGTTTTTTCCAACCTAAACCATTCTATGATTCTGTCCATGCATGTATGCGTATTGCTTGTGTACCCAAATACCAGCAAAAGTCTGCAGAAGCCTGATACAGTTTTTTCAGGACAAACTCACCATCTTTCATCCATTTGCTGTAACCATGAAGCTGCACATTGCTATAAACTAATATTTCAGTTTGGTCCTGCTAGAGCATGAGTAGTTCAACAGCCTCTGGAATGTTAATTTCTGCAAGATGTTATTAAAACATATAGTTAACTAAGCCTGTCATTAAGATTGCTTTTTATTGTTAAATAAATAGTTTATAATGTCTTAGCTAAGGTGCCTTGTACATTAACATAGACTTAACAGGTAGTATATAATAGCAGTCCTGATAATACGCTTTACAAATCATGACTAATCTAAATTGAGGTAGCGTCTGGAGTGAGCTCTCTTCCACTTACATCAGGTTTAGAATATAAAAATATGTACACACAAGTACATGAACTGATGGTTATGCTGTAAACTCCCACTTAACTATTAGTCTTTTGGCAACTTGGCAACTCATATCACACTCCTGTTTGTCGTATATTATGCCCTTCCACAAGTTAATAAAAATTCCATAGAAATGAGACATTTATTTGGAAATAATTAGTTCAGATGGATATTTCTGCTATCTTTGTTAATATTATTGAAGCACTAGAAGTTTATATAGAATGAGGAGTCATGCATTTATGATAGGGAACATTCAAATACCAGCCTTTTACTTTCTAATCAGATCTTACAAAAGAATGTTACTCATAGAGTCATAGATTGGTTTGTGTTGGAAGTGATTCTCAAAGATCATCTTCTTTGAAGCCACCTGCCATGGGCAGGGACATCTTTCAGTAGACTAAATGTCTCAAAGTCTCATCCACCCTGGCCTTGAACACTTCCGGTGAGGAGGTACCCACAACTTCTCAGGACAACCTGTTCCAGTAATTTACCATGCTCACTGTAAAATAATTTCTTCCTAGCATTCAAACTGAATATACCCTCTTTCAGCTCAAAACCATTACCACTCCTCTTGTCACTATAGGCCCTGCTAAATAGTCTCTCCCCATCTCTCTTATAAGCATTCTTTAACTATTGAAAGGCCACAATAATGTCTCCACAGATGTTTCTCTTCTCCAGGCTGAACAATGCCATCCCTCTCAACCTTTCTTTACAGGAGATATGTTCCAGTTCTCTGATAATTTTTGTGGCCATCCTCTAGACCTTCTCTAACAGGTCAGCCTCAGAGCTGGATGCAGTACTCCAGGTGGGGTCTCACAGGAATGGAGTAAAGGAAGAGAATGACCTCTCTCAGCCTCCTGACCACACTTCTTTTTATGCAACCCAGAATCCAATTTTCTTTCTGGGCTGCAAGCACACATTGCTGGCTCATGTCCAGGTTTTTGTCCACCAATATCCCCAAGTCCTTCTCCTCAGAGCTGCTCTCAAACCATTCATCCCTGGTTTGGGGGATTACCCCAAACCAGATGCAGGACATTGCACTTGGCCCTGTTGAACTTCATGAAGTTCGCACCAGCCCACTCCTCACGCCTGTCAAAGTCTGTCTGGAGGGCACCTCTTCCTTCTAGCAAATCAACTACACCACTCAGTTTGGTATCGGCAGACTTGCTGAGGATGTACTCAGTCCCACTGTCTATGTCATTAATGAACACATTAAAAAATATTGGTTCATGTATGGACCCTTAAAGGACACCGCTCCTTACTGGTTTCCACTTAGATATTGAGGCATTGACTATCACTCTTTGGATGCAGCCATCCAGAAAATTCCTTATCTATCAAATAGTCTATTATTCAAATCCGTATCTTTCCAATTGAGAGACAAGACTACTGTGTGGGACCATGTCAAAGGCCTTGCAGAAGTTGATGATGCAGCTATTCCCTTGTCTACTGATACAGTTACTCCATCACAGAGGGTCACTAGATTAGTCAGGCACAATATGCCCTTGGTGAAGCCATTTTGTCTGTCTCTAATCACCTCACTGTCTTCCGTATGTTTGGACACATCTTCCAGAAGGATCTGTTCCATGATCTTACTAGGCAGAGAAGTGAAGCTCACTGAATGAGGCTGATGAAATAAAAAGAAAATGTAATGAATAGACAGTATTGAATATGGCAGACTGCACAGTCCTGAGAATTTTTTTTTTTTTTTTTTGCAAGTGATATGTAGATTTAGGCTGTTTGTATGATAGTATGCTTGATTTAGGTATGTGCCCTTTCTTCCCTGCATTTTTGATGTGGACACAGAGATTCTGAGGCACAGTCTTATGATCTGAATGGGGTGTTTGGAACATATATCAGGAACAGATAATGGATTATGTGATATGAAACATGCAACTAATCTGAACAACTTCACCAAGAATTCTTTAGAAAAACACTGAAACCACTGTTTAATGTAGCTGAAAAACTGACTTGCATATAGGAGTTTTCTAATTTATTCATGAGTAACAGTTCCAGTGTCAGTAAAATTAGATTAAGAATAAAAATGCCTTTATTGTCTAATTATATCACTGAATGTTATTGTTCGTACTGTAGGTAAGAAATAGCAAGAACTATTGCTAGGGAATCTAAGAATTATGTGTTTTTCAGGTGGGTAGATTGCAAAGCTGTTATCAGTTGCTATCAAGAGCACAGGCAATCAATTCAACTTCATATTATCACAATAAAAAGAAGAATTAAATAAAATGTGCTTTTATGAACCTTGTCTCTTGGTAGTTGTTTCACGTTAATGAGTTTATTAGCTTAAGTGCCTTTAGCATTTTGGAGTAGTACAGCAATTACGACAAACTCAGACATGTAAGTGCCCAGAGATTTTATCAGTGGGAAGAGCTTTTTAAAAGTTATCATCTTAATGGTTTTAGTCATTTTGTGGGAGTGAAGAAAAGGGTGAAAATATGAATACCAATCTTAATTATATGGTTATTCTATAAATTATATACGAAAAAACTTGGTTGCAAAGAAATAAGAAATATTTGAAATGCAATAAATATGTTCTCTTTCAAAACCTTCACTTCATTATATTAGAGTGTGGGATCTGCACCAAGTCAGATCACTTTAAACAACGAAAACAGATGTGACAGATAAAATACGCTCAGTCGATGGTTTATTAAGCCATCTTAAGAGTAGAAACAATTGTAAAGCATAGGGTTAATGGCTATAGCTTGTTCATAGCAAAGAAGTAAATTTCATTCCAACGCCTGTAGCAAAAAAATGAATTCCATGATTCTAATTTAATTTGTCGATGCCATTCTTTGTTGAGAAAGACAAGCAGGGTAGAAACATCAGGACTTGGAGGACATAGGAGATAAATGACTGATTCAATAAACTGTTCCAGATCAATGTGTTTGTTAAAAGTGATGTAATTCATCTGTGTTCTCAGCTTCTTCAGGTTCCAGAAATATCAAGACTGATGGTGTCACGTGCATTTGGGAGGCACAGATGGCCTGGAATAACTAGCATTTCATTTCGTCATGTGAGAAGAGCATTGCCTGAAAAAATTAACACAAACAACTCCTCGGCTAGGAATACTGGGACTTCTTAGACCTAGCATTTTAGGGGCAGATGTTTACATGGCTATACCTGCTAGTTCATACCAATGAGAGGTGAGATTTCCACACAGGAAAGTAACAGGCTGTGCTTCTGAGACGAGAAAAACAGACAACACAAGGGAAAAAAACTACCACCAACAACAAAACCAAACACCACCCCCCTCCCAAAAAAAACCAACAAACCAACCAACCAACCGATCCAATAAAACCCCACAACCAACCAAACAAACCACGAAGTGACAAGTTTCTTGAACTCTGAAATCACATACTGAAACATGGCAGGTGTGGAGCGATGCAATCTGCAAGGCGAAACTGGATCAATCACATTCTGTTAGAAGATTTTAGGTAGGTTAATGTACTGTCATTCTTTCTCAGTCAAATAAGTATTCTATAGAAACTCTACAATTTGAGGATTTGGATGACGTGAAGATCAGAGTCCCTGACTTTTAATAGAGAACACATATGAACACCTGTTCTAGTGTAGGCAATTAAGTGTGAAGAAAGTAATTTTAAAATAAGGTGAGTGTGTTGGGAATAAAATTTGCCCAATAAAGGTAAAATTTTGGCACTACTAAGATGTTTGTTCTAAAAACAATTATGCAAATTTTGGTAATATCAAGAAGACTCTGACAATGAGGGCCCTGTAATAAAACCTAAACCCTTTTTTTTTCCCAAAGCAAGATTATTTACATCCACAGTTTTTTCATGAATGGGGCAGAATTGATTAGGTCTGTGAGTGGTGCCACCTGCTTGCAAACAAAAGTCAACAGGTAATTCAGCAATTTCTGCAAGAGAAGCTTTTGCTGTTTATTCTCATGAGAATTCAAGAATGGATCAGGGGGAATGGAGAGCAGTTGCGAAGGTATAAATCGTAAGTTTGCAAGCCAGCAACTGATCGAGTTAATAAGGCAAAAAGTAGCTGAAGGACCGTATGGTCTATTCAACTGTTTTGACTGTGTTCATACAAGTTTACCAGAGGTGCGTGAGCTGATTCTGCACAATACAAGTAGCTACCCAAATTGTTTCATGTGATTGATAATATTTATACTTGTATGCAGAATTTCTGGGGCTATTTTAAATTATACTGACAAAAGACGTAAGAAGGATGATCTAAAGTCAGTCTCTGGGAATAGAACCAGAGACATCATGGCATTATAGTGAAGAAGTTAGATATAGGCTGAAACGAAAACTTTTCTTAAACACTTTGGGGACTCAAAGGACTTACTGTAAGTGTATATTATGAGTTCTTGGTGGAGATGAACTACAGATTTTTATTACCATACTATAGAAGCGAAAAAAACCCCTAAACCTTCATACATATTCTGGTGATTTTGGGGAGAACATGGTGAAAATTTAAGCTGTGTGGGAAAGAGACTAGTATTATTGTCCATTTTCAAATTTGATGGACTGATACAGACATTTCTCCCATTTTGTGTAGTAATGCAAAAAAAAGCCTATCCTTCCAGAGAGCAGATGCTGAAGGGCACAGGTGAATTTTGTGTGTAAGTAGTTGTATGCTGTCTTTGAACGTATAGTGTTGTTGTTCATTGTTTCTAAATTTTAAAGTATCTGTAGGAGTTCTGTTTATTTTTAAGATGTTAAAAACATTTATATAGATACAGTTAGATACATGTCAGAAGAATTTCTTTTTCCATTATTTCTTGTACAATCATAATAGTTTCTCTATGCACACTGTTTTCCTTGGACAAGTAACTGCCTACTGAGCTTTGGTTTTAGGTATTTAAAAAAAAAATGATCTCTTGTACGTTGAATCGATGAGCAAAAAGTCTTACTCGCATGGATGGACCCTGATCACTAAGATATGTGTGGCAGGTGAAGCCGATTACTTCAGTTCTTATGCATAGCACAATAATAAATCATTTCTGTACTAGCGAAAAAAATAATTACATCAGTTAGTTTAGGCAATATCTATTTAAAAGCTGATGAAAGAGGAAAATCAATTACTATGCATGATGCTTAAGGCAACTATGGTAAACGAGAAAATTACACCTATGCTTAAAGGCATAATTTTATGGCTGTAGTTTTGAAAAAAAATCTGCATGTAAGACAATTGTGAAAAGTAAGTTTGCAACAACAGTTATCTAGTAGAATAGATGTATTCATCAAAGTTTTTTATGTCGGGTAAAAGCAATTTTGCCATCTCTCTATATTAAAATGTAATTATGTCTTATTCATGTCACTGTTCTCAGTATGCTCCACATTGTGATTGTTCTTGCTCTTCCATTGAGTCTGTTAGCTCTGGAAAGACTTCTAATATATTTTTTCAGGAGTGCAAAGAGAAGGTACTTTTTAATTCTTCCTTGGATAAAGGTTTAACTTTTCTAATTCATGACTTCAAACAGAATCCTATTGGAAGGAACCTAGGGAAGTCTCTAGCCAAATAGGACTGGCTCTGGGACTAGACCAAGCTGTCCAGGGTGTTGCCCAGTGATGTCTTGGAACACCTGCAGGACCTCTCTGGGCAACCTGTTGTACTGCTTATCTGTCCTCACGGTATTTGTTCCTTTTATCTAGCCTGAACATCTCTTGTATCAATTTATGTCCATTACCTCTCATTCTTCTGTCATGCACAATTGTACAGATCCTGTTCGTCTGCCTGATGATCTCCACAGACGTACAAACAGATGGCTTAAAGACATCTCTTCAGGCTGAACAAGCCCAGATCCCTCAGAGTTTCCTTACAGAAGAAATCCTCCAACTCCCAATCAACTTGTTCTAGTTAATAAGTATTTTTCCTTATACTAGGGGCCAAAAACAGGAAAGAGTGTTCTAGAGTATTCTAGATGGGATAAAAGGTGTGTTGAGTAAAGAGAAATAATAAATTCTGTTAATCTACTGGCTACAACTCTGTTGACACAGTAAATTCTAAGAGCTAGTCTTCCCCTCTGCTGGTGTGCACTGCTGATTCCTGTTTAGCTTCTTGTCCACCAGGGCTCCTATTTTTCACAAGATCTGCTCTCTAGCCAGTCTGTCGCAGCTTTGTACCGTTGCAGAGGGTTAATCCATTCCAGGTACAAGACTTTGCATTTGTCCTTGTTGAATTTGATGGCTTATTTTCTCCTGCCTATATTTGTGCTTTTGAAGGATAGCTCTGCTCTTGAGCATGTTGACTGTGCTTCCCATTTTCTAACGCAAAGCTTTGTGAGGTGCATCTGGGCTTAGTTCGGTCACTCATAAAGATACTACACTTCATATCTCCTAGAGGGGACTTCTGAGGAACAGCACTTATAATTGGCCTTTTAAAGTAGAATATAGGCCATGTAGTCCTACCTTTTAAAGCCCATGATTCAGCCATTTTTTTTTTTCACTTGTCTAGACAGTAATGTCAACATTTCTCCAACAGAATCCTTGTATCTATGTTGAAAGGTAGGTGATGACCACTCTTCTGCCCTTATCAAAAAATCCAGTCGTTTTATCACAGAGGGTAATCGAGCTGGCCAAGCACAATTTACTCTTTATAAGCCCATCAGGGGTATTCAAAATTTTCTTCTCCTCCTTCTGATTTCCATAAGTTATAAGTTTATTTTGCAGTTTAAACCTTTTCAAAACTGCTACCATTTCTATAGTTCTGTAGCTTGTGTTTTATGCTACCTTGGAACAAAATTATATTTTACAGCCCAAAGGAAGATTTTAGCTTTTTTTAAAAAATATGAAAACTCAGATGTTGCTGATTAATTTCAAAGACCCTGAAAAAAGGCTCATTTCAACTGTAGTATGAACTCAAACAGAGGCTCACATTGTACAATGCTGATAAGTTAAACAAGTTTTATTGTTTTGGATGAAAGTTGTAAGGTGCCTTAGTCAACCTACACATCAATCTGAGGCTCTAGTTTGTTATCTAGGCATGTCCTAACTCATTCTGAAATCAGTGTGTCACTCTGGTACCTCTTTAAGTGGTGTCAAAGAGAACTACTGAGGTGAAAATAAGTTTCCCAATTATTTACTGATTACATTCACCCTATGGGAAAGGAGTACCTTCTAGTACTGCTGTTGGCACAAGATTTTCAGCTGAGTAGAAATGTTCCACTTGCTTTCAAGTTGCACAGGTTGTATGAAAAAAAACAAAAAAACCTCTAAGAAAAGTGAAGACTTCTTCTAAAATAATAGTTGTGCAGCTGGCATCTTATTTGCAAGATTATGCAAATTATATAGATAATTGTATTCTCCCCACTCTCTCTCCTTCCATATGTAGTGCTGCATTTGTAGCATCTAACACAGCACGGGATCATCATGTATTACCCCTGCTGTCCCTATTTCCCTTGAAGTTCATCTTCAACACTTTAGTTTGGATTCTTTCATGTCCATATTACTAGACCTGGTCCCCTTTATCCACTACATCTGTGGCTTCACTGAGTTCTTATTGTTTGGGAAGATGTTTCTATCACCACAAACTCAGCTCCAATGCCGTTCTAACACCTAATTGTAATATAATCTACTATCAAATTCTCAGTCTGGTAAATCACATGGTTAAGTGAATGTTTCTAAACTTTGAGTGTTTATTTTTATAAACTTTGAGTGTTTCTTTCAACTTCTTTTTGTCTAAAACCACCTCACCTGCATTCCACATAAAGCTGAAATCCATAAGGCTACATCTGTTCAGTTCCATGTGTTACAAGCACAGACTTTTTTTTTTTTTCCATTAAATGACAACCAACTGACCTCAAAGGCATGAAAGGCAGCAGTTGGAGAAAGACAGAATAATGAACTTGTTTTCATGCGGCATGAGTAATTTCTTGTAGGTGCAGAGACAGTGTAGTTTAAACTACTGGTGGAGCACATAACTCCTCTGTGTTAACTTTGGATTTCTCTTGGTGGCTTGTTTAATGTGGCAGCCACTTTGCACTCAGGATTAGAGTGCTGTGATTGATTAGCTGTTCTTATTTTGATCAATATATATTGTTTGGTCTATATTTCTGTGCAACACAGTTGAATCCAGCTTTCTCATCTCACCTGCCAAACTGTCACAAAATTCTTCTTCCCTTTTCCACAGACTGCTTCTCACTAGCATTTGAGATTATGTTCTAATGTTTGTGATGTCTTTCTTACATTCTTACATATTTTGTGTTCAACATAACTGTTGTGGCAGAGAATCTAAGTTATTCTAGAATTGTGTGCTCTGTCTGCTGCATAAATGTTTAAAATCAGTGTTTTTTCTCAGATTTCCCATAAGATTATTCAATCTGTTAGAGCACCCATATGATAAATAGTGTGTGAATGACAATGATATGCAACTGCAATTCTTTGATACACTCTGATAACAAACTCAGATGAGATGACAAGTACAATAAATCAAGTGCAGATTAAGCAGAGCTTATTTTGAAAGTGGTCTAATAAGCTTGCTACAATCACAAAAGTGTTGACTGGGAAAATAAAAAATTCTCAATGCTAGCATTTAGTGTGCTTCTACAGACACCATTATCTTGATGTAATGGTAAATATGTAAAGAGGTTTTTGGTTTGGAAAGAACTAGCATTTGCCCATGCATCTCCAGATTCCTCTGAATTTAGTAAGCAGTTGTTTACAGAAATAAAACCTTTGTCTGGCTTTTAGTAGCCCACTGAGAATACACTTACACATCTATCTTTTTATTATTTTGATCAAAGATCAGAAAAAAAAAAAAGGCATGCAACCTTAAACGGTCATTAGAGATGGCTATTCTCAATATATAAAAGGCAGAAGCTTTCATTAGATTAACATCGGCACTGGCAGTCTAAGACCAACTTCTCATTGAAACGTTAACAGCTCCTCAGTGGAAAAAGGGTTTTGGTTTTGCCTTTTTTTTTTTTTTTTTTTTTTTTTTTCTAATTTTCCCAGAGACTGAGCATGTTTCTGATGAATCTAAATAGATATAAGTGTAAACCACAATATTTTTCCTTCCTCTGCTCTCATCAAGTGTGCAATTGCAGTATGATTTCTAAAGTTACTTGCAGCTGCATTTATGGAAAGACTAATCAGTCTGATCCAGGTGTGTTTTCCTTTTGCATGACAATGAAGACTCTGTATATTTACTTCTCCCAGTAAAACACAATTCCGTTAACTCCAGTAGCTGTCAATGGCTTATCTATTCAGTAGAGGCTTATGTGCTATAACTGTAGTTCAGACAACTGCTTGAATGTCTGTAAGTATTGGCAAAGGGGAAAAAAAACAAACAACAAAAATTATGCAAGAGTATATATGTGTTGACTGACAGTATTTAATATGCAATCAGCAGTGACCTGAATTCTTATTTCCTACAGCACCTCTGTTTGCTCCAACTGTCCTGTCCTAGATCTTCAATAAACTTTCAAACTGTTCTAATACTGTCTGTCACAGGCCTCAAAACTGCTGGAATAACTAAGTAGAGAAATTGCCTCTTCACTCACAGTTCTGCCCTTGTGCTTGTGGCTTAAGAAACTGGAAGTACAGCTGGTAGAATACAGAACACTTTTACTTATCTAGTTAAATACTTTCTCATGGGTCTGGCCTGAGAGCTGTTTTCCAGCCTTGGAGCCTGACAAGTAAAAAAAAAAAATCTGACCAATTCTTAGACCTGAGGCAAATTATCGTCTGCAGGCAAAACCATAAATAAGGAAACAGTGGCTTCTGTTACAAACAATGAAACTATGGTGTTTGAAATACAAAGCTAAACAGAGAAAGAAGACAAATTGCTGACTACTTTTCTATGGAACTATAGGAATTGTTTTAAGTTTGTTTGTTTTAAGTTAGTGAAAGAAAAAGCTTTCTGGAAAGGGAAGTCAAGATACATCCACCTCTGTATAAATCAAAACAATCAACAATACCTCTCCACTGCAACAGTCACAGCTACAGTACTGTTTTATCCACATCATGATCCCCATTTCATCGTGTTTATTTTATGCACACATGATAGAAAGAGGCAAGAACTCTTTAGCACAATTTACTCTTAAGACAGAGGGACATATTTGCTTCTCTGTATTCAAGTAATATCCATTTTAGTGCTTCCACAATTGCCTGAACACTAAAATCTCTAAAACAATTATGTGAACTGTTATATTCCTTAACAGTATAAATTTTAATTATGTGTCAAGATTAAAAAAATATTTTGTTTCATGGATACAAAAAAGCAGTATATTTTTTTTTTAATATAATCAAACTTTTCTATGCACTCCCCTTAAAATATTGTACAAGTGTAACAGATTTAGTTATGTATGAGAGAACACAGGCAAATAAGAAGTACTTAGAAGTAAGGAGTGTCTGGTTGTTTGGTTTGGGATTTACAAATACACTTTTTTATGTGCCATTAATAAGTTCTGTGAAGAAAATGGAATAATCATAATGTGAGATCACATACACAACATAATGAATATTCCCACCAGAACGATAATCTGAAATACTCTTAGGCCTCAACCTATTATTTCTGTTTTACTTTTGTTTCATTGTAAAATATATAGAGAAGTAGCTAACATCCTTACTTCCCATGTTAGGTCAAAAAGAAAACAAAAATGTAAGTGCCACTTAAAATAGAAATTTCTTCCCTGGAAGGCTGACTGTGGTCTTTGAATATAAGTACTAAAAGTTTTGATAAGCAGGGAAGTATTAATCTTTTGAGAGTTCTATATTAAGCAGTCATAATGTCTTCTTTTGTTATATTTCAAGTACTTTTTGTCCAGGAAACTTATCCCAGTACTGAAATATAATTTAGCTGCTAAACAGTTTCCTGTCAGTTAAGGTTATTATCAGTCAGTTCTAACTGCATATATGTTGTCTGAGATTTCAAAATGTTTGTCACAAAAAAATATTTTCCAAAAATCTGATGAAAATTCTTTGAACAGAATATGGCACAATGGAAAGAATTAGCAGCTGAGAGCCTTCAGTTCTTTTAGTGCCTTTCCTTGGATTACTTGGAAATTATCTAGTTTTAAAAAGGTTAATATTCATATTTCTGAATATGTGGACTTCGTGAGGTGCTGAACTTCATTTTGACTTCCTAAAAACTTACTTAAAACTTTTATAGCATTTCAGTCTTCATAGTATTTTTGCCTGCAGCAGTAGCTGAAGAGAAAATCTGTAAAACATAATTATACCAAGTTTTTCAAACAATTATGTTATATATTTCT
Organism: Pampusana beccarii; assembly: GCA_013399365.1. NCBI lineage: Eukaryota > Metazoa > Chordata > Aves > Columbiformes > Columbidae > Pampusana > Pampusana beccarii. The sequence continues at coordinate 41,555 of VWYH01006490.1, forward strand.
GGAGTCCAGTCTTCATTATACCATCTTGACTGACTGATATTTCAGAATTTGACAACAACTTTGGAATCTGCAATGAAAGCAGAGCCTGATTAACTCTGTTGCGTTGAAAAATGCTGAAAAAAAAGAGAATAGTGCTATGGGTAATCTCCAGATCAACCCAACAGACCTTTGAATTCAAGTACTCCATGCTCTGTGAGTAAAGAATAGCAAATTATCTTTAATGTTATCAACTTACACCAGAAGAACTGTATTTGTCAAAAAACTTGGACAAAATACATAGGGAGTTTTTCTAACATTTTCTATTGTGAAGGGAAGACTGTGTTTAAAAAAAAAAAAAAGTCATAGCAAATCTGTAAAGTGCCAGGAGTAGGGGAAAGCACAAAATGCAAAATGGGAGCAGGCAAAGGGTCAGAAAGAGGTCAGATACACAGGAAGATGCTACTGCTGTGTGCCAGTTCCTCTTTTGCTATTGTTGGAACAGCTTTTTTGCCTTCACTTTGCGGTTTTTTTTCCAAACCTGGAAGGCTTAAAGAAAAACGAAAACTTGAAATATCTTCAATGACATGAGTGAAGGAGCTGTCAAGAAGTTCCTCTCAAACAAGAAGCAAGTTCTGAAGTGCTGCTTTTGGCTTTGGTCTTGGACTCGTGCCTTCCTGACAGAATTTTTGTCAGTCATCTTTTATGGAAGATGAGTTTGACAACAAAGGTGTCTATATATATCCTACCCATGAACTAGGAAAGTTCTTCTGGTTTGATGCAACATACTACCAAAGACTGATGGAGGAGAGGCTTAGTTTAGTTGGTTTATTTTGTGGATTTCAGGACAGAGCTGGATATTCCTTTATATAATACCTTAAACATTTCTTGTACTTTAACACTTGCAAAAGAATCAACCCCACCCCTCCAATGCCTATTAACCCTTCTTGCATGCAATCTCTTCTCATGCAGTTTCAATGTCTGTCTGGTTTGTGAGATTTTTCCAAAAGTTTAAATATCCATGGCTGCTGTTATATTTGTGCAATGAACAAATAGAGGTGACTGCTTTCAATTTTTCAGTAACCTTTTGCGTATTTAAACTGTTGAATCCTCAGGTCTCATCTTCCTTCCTTCCTTTTCCAGGATTTAGCTGTTAAATAAAGAATATTTTTACATTTATTTATTTACACTGGATTTAGATAATGTTTTTTTACTAGATACTATAATAGAGAGCATACTAACAAATACTATAGCCCAAAATATTGTAGCAGTAGACAGATTAAACAGTTTTCCTTCTATGAAAGAAAACTGCTTTTCTTTGAAATTAAAACACACATTTCTAAGTCTTTTGAACACTTCAGTATTTGAAATGGCATATACACTATGAATAGAAAAAGAAAGAAAAATCATCAGAAAGTTTGACAGAAGGACTTCAGCTGTTTTATGGGAGTGATAAAGGAACAAAATACCATATAAAATACACAGCTGCCTAGCAGTATTTATAAGCTGTTTTGTAGCAGAAATAAACTCGACTTCCTAAGCATAAGCTCCTAGGAAAATGATAAAACCACCAAGCTTTTTTCACAACTCAGCTGTAAACACATATACATGAATAACACAACCTAAGTGAATCACCTCAAAAAGCAGCTCAAAGGACTGTGATATGCACTGGTTTTTTTTTTTAACATAGATGAGGAAAATGCACATTTATGTGTATGAAGGATAGACTTACCTCAGTTTGTACAAGATTTCTGACATGTTTTTTCATAGAGCTGCTTTTTTTAAAAATTTTTGTTTGTTTTAGTTTTGTTTTGGTGTGATGCGTTTGTTTGTTTTTTTTCCAAAAGGAAAATTCTTCTAGGTAAAATTTTGATTTCAGATTACTTTTAATCAAACTGCATGCTGAGTATTTTTTAAGGATGTTTTTCTTCATTGATAATGAATTCTTAAAATTATTGTGTAATGATGGAGAAACAAAAATTTGGAGTCTGCTGGACTTAATGGAAACTTACTAAAGTAGGAAAAAAAACCCTAATATGTATATATTGTTTTCTTGAGGAATCCTTCAATGTTTCTATCCTACATGTGGGTGGAAGCTACAGTTAATCCCTCCAGCCTATTACTGCACATATATGTTCAAGTAAGCTTTATTATTTTTCCCTTTAAAAGTTGTGATGAATACCAGAGTTCATTGATAACTGACATCCTGTAGTTATTACAGGCTGTTCTGAAGATTTCCAGGATCGTCAAAACTCTACTTATGCAGCTATAGCGGGCCTGGCTGGGAGGGAGTTACCTTTCTTCATAGCAGACTGTATGGTGCTATGTTCTGCATTTGTGAATAAAACAGTGTTGATTACACACTTTTTTTTTTTTTTTAAACCCGTTGTTGAGCAGCGCTTGCACAGTGTCAAGGCTTTCTCTTTTTTCTATTCTGACCCTGCAATCAGTAGGCAGAGGTTAGGCAAGAATTCTAGAGGGAACCCAGCCAAGGCTGACCAAAAGGATATCTCAAACCTTGTAACGTCATGCTCAGAAATAAAAACTCGGGAGTAAAAAGATGAAAGAGGAATGTTCGTGGTTACGGCATTTGTCTTCCCGAGTAATCATTAATGTGCACTGAAGCCCTGCTTTCCAGGATGTGGCTGGACAACTGCCCGCTTGCTTGTGTAACTTTTGCTTCACTCAGTAGTCTTTATCTCAATCCATAAGCCTTTTTGTCACCTTTCTGTTTTCTTCCCATCCTACAGCAGAGTAAGCAAGTGCTGTGTGGTGCTTGGCTGCTGGCTGTAGTCAACCCATTACAATCCTTTTTGCACCCCAAATGGGACTGTTAAAGAGTGATTGAGTCTTGCTGATCATGCCTCAGCTCTCAGGTTGACAAATCAGCTCGAGGTTGGGAACAAGGGAGCTGCAGTTGCTGAGATGTTGCTAACAGTGCACTGTCATGATAGCAATTGGCACTTGTTCTTTGACATGCAGCAAACCCACGACAGAAGGAGGATCTGAGAGGCTGGGCAAGGCAGACGGCTTTGTAATTTTCTCTGTATCCTCAGTGGCTACACCAGAGGCCCACTATCCTCTAGGGTCCTTAAGTTGTCTTTTCTGAGGTAGCCTATGCCAAGGATTCACAGTGCCTCCAGGCTGGTCTCAAAAAGATAGTTGTGCTGCTTGTCCACTCTTAAACTCACCCCATCATCCAACCCAGACAACAGTGGGATCTCCTAGTAACTGAACAGTGTAAGGGATAAATAAGTGGAAAAAAACCCCTTAATATTCCATTCACAAATCATTGTTATTGCCTTATACATTATGGAGTTTAGCTACTTCAGTGAAGAAAAAAAATTCAGGAGAAACATAGTAAGAAAAAGCTTTTGTTTTTAGAACAAGAGTGAAATCAAAGTTTTAAAAGGCATCACAAGCTTGTATTGAGGGACTGAAACAATATCAGGAAGGCTTTGAAAAACTCTACTGTTTTTGAATGGCTTTAAAAATTTGCCTTAATTTGAGGGTGAAGCATAGAATATTTTTCTTTTTCTAAACTGCCATAGAAATCATTGCTACTTTTATCAGCCTAATTCTAAGCTGCATGTGGGTGTTCTTACAAGTACTTAAGTGCAGGAAAAGAAATTTAAAACAGTATTTTTCTCTTCCTCTGTAGTTGCTTAAATATTTTGCAGCTTGGGAGTTGGATTAGAAAAAATATCTGATTGCTCCACTTCTTTAAACTTTTTTTTTTTTTCTAATTTCCACAGATTTTCTACCATTCATTGAATTGGGAATGAGATTATATGTTCCTAAAAGGTTCCAGATCAATCGGTGTGTCCTTAAACACTGTAGAATAGGTATGTGAATAGCTTGGTAAGTTTTATGCAGATAAATTGCTGTTATCACATGTATGAACTTGTTTTTCCTAGTTATTTTTAGTGAGCTCAGTAGAAGTCATCTATGATTTGCTGGTAAACCATTGTATTTAGGGTGTATCATAGACCTACAGAAATATGCTGGATCTTGTACAAGAAGTTGAAGAGCTGTCTTGGTTCCTGTTACTGATGATTTACTTGTTGCAGCCTGTTTTAAATAAGTGGAACAGACTTGACAAACAATGTTATCAAGCTGTCTGAAAATATATCATAATGTAGCTTGAAAATTAGATTATTTAGATGCAAATTGGGGGGTCTGGATGTTGTGAATTGCTATCTCTATTTAAGCAGTGGAACCATGTCTCTGTCTTTCATCCTTGATTCCCTAACCCTGAGCTGTTGAGCAAAAGTAAAATTTTCATTATGGGTGGTTGAAGCAGTAAAGGTTGAGGGCTGCCTTGGATGCAGCGACCATGAGATGGTGGAATTAAGGATCTCATGTGGCAGGAACAGAATACCTAGCAGAATTGCAACCCTGGACTTCAGTAGGGCCAACTTTGGCCTTTTCAAACAATTGCTAGGGGAAATCCCATGGGCAAGGCTGCTTGAAGGTAAAGGGGCTCAAGACAGTTGGTTAGTGTTCATGGACTGCTTCTACCAAGCTCAAGATCAGAGCATCCCGACACATAGGATGTCAAGGAAGGGAGCCAGAAGACCTGTTTGGTGAACAGGGAACTGTTGGGCAAGCTCAAGTGGAAGAGGAGAGTTTACAGGTCATGGAAGGCCACTTGGGAAGAATATAAGTCTGTTGTCAGAGGATGTAGGGAGGCAACTAGGAAAGCTAAGGCCTCCTTAGAATTAAACCTGGCAAGAGGGGTCAAGGACAACAGAAAGAGCTTCTTCAAATACATGGCAGATAAAACTAAGACCAGAGGCAACGTAGGCCCACTGATGCATGAGATGGGTGCCCTGGTGACAGAAGATACAGAGAAGGCAGAGTTACTGAATGCCTTCTTTGTCTCTGTCTGCACTGCTGGAGTATATCCTGAGGAGTGCCGTACCCCTGAAGCCCCAGAGGAAGTGAGGACAATGGAGGAGTTCGCCTTAGTTGATAGGGAGCAATTAAACAATCTGGATATCCATAAATCCATGGGTCCAGATGGGATACACCCATGGGTACTGAGGGAGCTGGCTGAAGTCATTGCTAGGCCACTCTCCATCATCTTTGCTAAGTCATGGAAAACAGGAGAGGTGCCTGAGGACTGGAGGAAAGCAAACGTCACTCCAGTCTTCAAAAAAGGGCAAGAAGGAGGACCTGGGTAACTATAGACCAGTGAGCCTCACCTCCATCCTTGGGAAACTGATGGAACACCTTATCCTTGGTGCCATCTCAAGGCATACCAAGGAGAAGAGGGTCGTTAGGGGCAGTCAACATGGCTTCACCAAGAGGAAGTCATGCTTAACCAACCTCATAGCCTTTTATGAGGACATAACCAGGTGGATAGATGATGGTAAACCAGTGGATGTGGTCTACCTTGATTTCCATAAAGCATTTGACACAGCCTCCCGTAGCATCCTTGCTGCTAAACTGAGGAAGTGTGGTCTGGACGACTGGGTAGTGAGGTGGACTGTGAACTGGCTGAAGGAAAGAAGCCAGAGAGTCATGGTCAATGTGACAGAGTCTAGTTGGAGGCCTGTATCTAGCAGAGTGCCTCAAGGGTCAGTACTGGAACCAGTACTATTCAATATATTAATCAAAGACTTGGATGAGGGAATAGAGTGCACTGTCAGCAAGTTTGCTGATGACACCAAATTGGGAGGAGTGGCTGACATGCCGGAAGGCTGTGCTGCCATCCAGCGAGACCTGGACAGTCTGGAGAGTTGGGCAGGAAAAAAATTAATGCAATATAACAAGGGCAAGTGTAGAGTCTTGTTCCTGAGCAGGAACAACCCCAGGTTCCAGTAGAAGCTGGGGAATGACCTGTTAGAGAACAGGGTAGGGGAAAGGGACCTGGGGGTCCTGGTGGACAGCAGGATGACCATGAGCCAGCACTGTGCCCTTGTGGCCAAGAAGGCCAATGACATCCTGGGGTGTATTAGAATGGGTGTGGTTAGTAGGTCGAGAGAGGTTCTACTCCCTCTGTTCTCTGCCCTGGTGAGACCAGGTCTGGGATATTACATCCAGTTCTGGGCCCCTCAGTTCAAGAAGTGACAGGGAACTGCTGGAGAGAGTCCAGTGCAGAGCAACAAAGATGATTAAGGGAGTGAAACATCTCCCTTATGAGGAAAGACTAAGGGAGCTGGGTCTCTTTAGCTTGGAGAAGAGGAGACTGAGGGGTGACCTCATTAATGTTTATAAATATGTAAAGAGTGAGCGTCATGAGGATGGAGCCAGGCTCTTCTTGGTGATAACCAATGATAACACAAGGGGCAATGGATACAAAGTGGAACACGGGAGGTTCAACTTAAATATGAGAAGAAACTTCTTCACAATGAGGGTGACAGAAAAGTGGAAGAAGCTGCCCAGGGAGGTTGAGGAGTCTCCTTCTCTTGAGACATTAAAAACCCACCTGGACACCTGGACACCTGGATCTAGGTGTTCCTGCTCTGGCAAGGGGATTGGACTAGATGATCTTTTGAGATCCCTTCCAATCCCTAACATTCTGTGATTCTGTGGGTGCTGGGTGCACCCTAGCAGGAAGCATATAATGAGTTAGGATCCACTTAATGATTTGTTTCTGGAAAGATCAAAGATGTTCTGGCAGAAAATTCACTCTGTTTGACTAATGTGGCTTATTAAAACTTTTAGTTGAGATTTATTTTTTCGTTTATGTTGAATGTTGTCAAATATGGTTGGTTGGTTGATTTTTTCCACCCCCTTTCTCCTGCTATTTAGGCAACATTGCTAACTTATAGACTAGATGCTTATGCACATGTTAGGTTGAAAATCCAACCTGCAAAGTATCCGTAAGCATATGTAGATCAGTGTCAGCTTCTCCTTTGACAAAATGTTTTATTATAATGCAAAATTAATAAGTTTTCTGGTCTGATGTTCTAAGCTGATCTTGATCATTTCTGAAGTTCTTTTTCGTTTAAAAACTATTGGTGGCTATGTTCACACATCAAAGTAACATTAAAGAACTTGTAATCTGATAATTTTTTTTTCTTCTATAAATACTTTCGGATAAAAATGAATAGCATAAATACTGAGCAGTTTGTCTGCTCTCTTCAATATATTCCAAATTATGGCTTCCATCTATTCTAGGGGTTGTTTCTGATGTTCACAGCTAGTACAGTACCTAGCAGAAAGGTCACTCATGGAATCCAGTGTAGTTGTTGCAAAAATACCTGTCCTCTACTTGCAGCATTTCTGACCTTGAAACTAGAACCAGACAAAACTGAAAAATATAGGTCTATTTATCTCTATGTTTTTGGAAGAGGGGGAGGTTTTGGAAAGTTGAAGTTGGCCTTTTAGCCAAAAGTGTCCTTTTCAGTGCTTTCTGTTGTACCCTGTCTTCTTAACTAATATTCTTCTTTAGAAAATAATATTCTAGTAAAAGTTTTTCTCTAATTCCAGCTGTGTCTCATATCCTACACTGGTATGTACCCAAACTGAAGCATAAATATCCTAAAGCAAAAACTAAATATTTTTGACCCTATTACTTCTCAGTATTCTCTAGGACATTTTCAATACGTCTCTTGCAGTAAGAAACCTACCTTATAAGGCTTGTAGACATCCTCTTTTACAAGCTTATACTTTTTTACTTAAAATCTAGACATTTTATAAAACTCCATTTTTTTACTGGATTAGTTATGCAGACATAAGTAAAAAAAAAGGAATTTTTTTTTTTTTTCCTAATATGGCTTGCTTTGCATGGGTAGTTTTTCAAGTTTCTCTTGCGCTTGATTTGCCATCTGTACTTGTTCACACTCCAGTGCATTCTACCTCTAATTAGGGCACGGATAACAGAAAGAGGCTTGGAGAATGTAGGAGGAGAAAATGAGGGGCAGGGTGGGATATGATGGTCAGCTTAAAATCCATGAAAATTATTTTTAAAGTAATTGTAGTTATCATAAGCATGCACTAAAAAAACCCAAAACAAAACAAAACAAAAAACAAAAAAACCCCAACAAACAAACAAACAAACCCCAAAAAAACAACAAAAAAACCCCAACCTGTACTTGTACATTATCTCAGAAATGCACTTGCCCATGTTTTATATTTCTGTCCTGAAATTAGACACCAAACAGGACAAATTCCACACCTCTTCATAACTTCGATAGCTGAAGTGGCTCTCCATTGTGTAAACCGTTTGAAACTTTGACCGAGAGCTTTTTTGCCATGTGTTTTCTGAAGTTATGCTGGTTTAATAATGAAATAATGAATAATGAAAGCTCTACTTATTTTGATAGTACTTGGCTATGTAAATCTGATGGATCATGCTTGCTTTTTGAAAGTTGCGTGAGTAAATCTCGAAATGTGAACATATTTTCCCTCTGTGTGTATACATGTATGAACACATTTATACACACACATTTATATACACAAACCAAAACCACACCAAATGCAACTATTGGCTATAAACAATCACTCCATTATTTGAGCAACCAAGTATTCAAAGTATCTCTTTCAAAACTGGCTAATGAGTGGTGAATGGTTAAAAGTCTGTATGTGGCCACAACTGCTATAGTCTTCACTATCTCGGGTCCATTCTCCATTGTATTACAAGCAGAGCTTGTACATGCTTGCTTTTAAGCTCTATATGGATCTGTGTACTCTCTGACCCATAAACCTTCCTGCTCTCGAGTACACTATTGTATAGTTCAGGTGGATCTTAGTCTCATTTATTTACTGAGGAACTTGTAAAGATTTTGTTTTCTTCCATATGGAGGCATATTATCTTTTAGAAAACTTCACTGGATCAGTGAAAACTATCATTTGTTTACATGAAAATGAGCATCTTAACTTTGGGTCACAATAATCTGGAACTGAATCTGAAACTCTAAAACAAATTTTAAAGATCAAGGGATATCACGCTTAGGCCATATGGTAGTTTATTAGCCATCAATTAAGGCTTTTTGGTTTACTTTTTGTTCATGGCTTTTTGGTTTACTTTTTTTTTAATACTTAAAAACTATACTAGAACTGTGTTTCCTCATATTATGTTTAATAACATTATCTTCCCAGTGTGGTGTTCATAATAAAGAATGAAAATAGAAATTAGATTTAGTAAAAAGCAACTAAATATGTTTTGGGTATAGAATTATTTATTTATCTATTTGTATGTTCTTGCATATTAGGTGTCTGTCTCTTTGGTTTAAAGGAAGAAAAAAAGCTCTGAGTCTGACTGACCTAAGCTGCTGATAGCTATTTAGAACATGTGTGTTCAGGCAAAGTGTATAGTCTGTTTGCAGTTAGTGCTACCCTTTTAGGTATCATGATTTATTGTGATGCTGCTTTCAGCAAACAGTATTTGTTCAGCATCTCTTGCTATACAACATTTCCTACTGGAAGATAAATTACATTCTCATAACAGTGACTCCTTCCTTGCTTTAAATTCCATGGAGTAACTAAATTATCTATCTCTTTATTTTTAATGGAACTAGCATACTTTGCTATCTAGAATAAATAAAATCAGAGCCCTGTAGCAGTGACACTGATAAACGAAGCTATTTTTCATTAGGTTATTCACTGTAAATTAAACTATCATTATTTCTCCAAACTTCTCTTTAATAGAGTTGTATGCAAGTGCTGTCTGAGCAGTTAAGCTGTTAATGATCACTGAATTGTCTGATAATGAATTTACTCAGAAGGCAAAGACCTTTCTGACCTTTTAGAGCTCTTCCATTACAGTAACCAAAGTCCTGATGATCTGGCTTTCCTTGATCCTTTCCTGTTCCTCCTACTAAATAATTCCTGTGAAATGTGTAAGTTAATTTGTATTCATATAAGTATGAAAGAAACTCTGTTACAATGCCATTTGTTTTCAAACCTTATCAAGGGCTGCAGTACTTACTGGGGGCTATGAATACACAGAAATCTTGTATTTTTAGTTTGAGCTCAAAGAAGGTTGAGAATTATTTTCAAAAGTACTGTGCGTGTTTTGATCATTATACATATTCTTCAAGCTGTTTGTGACATACAGAAGTTTCTCTGCCTTACTAAGAAAATTATGTTGACCTTGTGTCTATCATGTATAAATTTCATGCTTGATATTTAGCTTAAATGTGTGAGTAAAAAATGTTTTTAAAGTGGTGGTTTCGTTACATGGAATGATTACTTTCCTTTTCTGTAGTATATTTCTATAGTATATTCATTTGTTTTTTTCCACCCTTTTACTTACCAAGTCCATAGAGTGATTTAAAACAAATCTTGTCTGTTTGCTACTTGAAGTTTTACAGTCATGATAGCCTGCTAAACATTACTAGTTTTCATGGCATTTATTTTTGAATGCTCTGAATATACAATTCTTATCAATATATGTGTAGAGTAATTTAGAAGCTTATATGAAGACGTTCCAGATAGAAACTGAAATTTAATTCTTGCACTTGTTTCATGCAGGTTTTTGAAAGTTCCAAAAGGTGACAGGACTTATCTACTAAACTTCTGAACAGCAAAGAACAGAAGTTTGAAAACTTCTAGAACATACTAAGCAGTCCACTGATACGGTAACAGTTTACTTTGACAGTATTTCACTTTTTCAGAGTAAAGATGAAAAAGAACTAAATGTTGAAAGCTATTAATGCTGAAGTCTTTCAGTCATCGAAGTCAAGTCACCAATATAACAAAGCAAAAACTTCAGAAAAGGAAATTGGGAAAAGTTTCATAATTTGAAAGACTAATATTTTAGACATTCTTCCAAGCAAGGTGGCTTAAGCAAAGGAGGTTATAGGCAGCTCTATATGGTACCTTCAAAGATAGGTAAGGAAAATCCATGCATAGTCCTCTCATTGTGAGGAGATCAGTGCCCACACTTTCAGCTACTTATGTGTTGCATAATGCAGGAATAGAATGCTGAGCCAATGTAGCTTCCTGAAAAGCAGGCTGTGTTAGATTGTTGTGATGTATTAATGTATTTGTAAGGTTAAAGGCTGAAGCAACTTTGTTCCCAATAGCTGAAGACTTCAGCACATCAGATTAGCACCTGCCTTCAAAACTGGTCATTTTGGAAAAACTACTTTCAGGGAATACAAAGAACACAGTAAGGGGAGTTAAGCCAGCAGCAGACTGTGCATAACATAGAAATTCAGATTAATGAGGATGGAAAAAACCACAGAATTTCAAAAAAGGAATAAAACTGGATGTGTGATAGCACTCAGTATTAATTGCTCCTGGGGAGCCTTTAATCACAATCTCTAGATTTGAAATCTGAAGTCTGAATTTTAAATTTTCATTTCTGAATATTGAGATCTGCAGAAGGTTATCTAGTTGCTAGAAGAACAAGGAATAAAATATATTTGTTATTTCTTTGTATTAACTGACAATACAAACCAAACCAGACTCTATCTATGAGAAACATTTGAACTATTCGTAATGACTTAAATTAGAAACTGAACTCTAGGAACAATTCGTATTTCCATATGGTAGAGGGGGAGAGCTGTTTAGTATAGGACAGAAAATTAAGGGAAGTTGAAAACAATTTTGAGAATTTATTTAAAAAAAAAAAAAGTAGACTTGAGAATAAACTCCTTGTGGGAGGTAGTGGCAGTCGTATCTCTGATTCTTAAAATTAGACTGGTTGCTAGACTATTTACTGTAGCAAGCAGTTTTACAATAGCTTGTGAAATGGCAGCACATGATTGAATGATACTTCATCAAACTGATAACTATACCTTGTGATTTCTGTGTGTTTGAGGTAAATTTAAATTATAAATTAAACATTGTTAAAACAGCTAATATATTGTGGTATATAAATTAAACACCACTTGAACTTGTGGGTCTTGTGAGTATTATCAATTTTCAGATAGCAAGTATATCTGTCTATATGTGGTATATATGTGGTTACATTAGTTAGTTAGTTACATGAATATGTAACTAACAGATAAGAACTCCGGCTGATTTGCAAACTAAATTAAGAGTGTTAGCAAAGCTTTTTCATTCCTGAGTCTGAATGTAACCAACGGGTTAGATAGAAAGAAGCTCTAGAAAGATGTCTTTTCCTATCTAGTAAGGTATTCTTATTTAAGAAATACAAAATTCTGCATGAACATATGAGTTTTGAGAGCATGTCTCATTGACCATGGATAAATGTACAAAGTGAATGCATATCTAAATTAGTTGTTGGTAGGTGTAGGGCACATGTAGTAGGTAGTAGGACAGTGGACTTCCTCTGGATAAGTAGTTGGAGCACTGGTGTGATAGTGAGTGCCCTGCTCTGCACAGCTCTGAGTGGCATCTCAACTTAAGGTTGTTTTGTTAGTCTGAGGACTTAGAGAGGGGTGTTGTCTGAAATCACCCTTGCTGACCACAAATATCACTCTGAGTCACCATGGCCAGCAATGTCCTGAGGTGAGGGGGCATTGTCCTGAGCTCTCTAATACCTGCACTTGAATGAGGCAAGATTATATAATATTTTTTTCCAAAGGCTTAGGGACAGGCTGAATTTTGCTCACCTGGAATATTTCAATCTTTACATCCTGGTCACACCAAAACAGCAGCAGAAACAGCTGAATGAGGAAGTGACCATTACAGTTTTGTCATCAAACTTGTCTAAATTAATGGTTTACTACTAATGATCTGAGTTCTTATTCTGTAGATAGGACTTGACTGAAGGGAAGATTAGACTGAATTTGTTGGGGAAAGTAGACGTGAACAATAAATCTTCTCCATTCTCCCAAGTAGCAAGCAACAGGATGGAAGGAAATGGCCTCGTTGCACCAGGGGAGGTTTAGATTGGGTTAGAAAATTTTTCTTCATGAAAAGGGTCATCAGGCACTCGAACAGGATGCCCAGGGAAGTGGTAGAGTCAACATCCCTGGAAGTGTTTAAAAGATACATAGATGGGGTTCTTAGGGACTTGGTTTAGAGGTGGACTTGGCAGTGCTAGGTTGACAGTCAGACTCGGTGATCTCAGTCCTTTTCCAACCAAAATGATTCTATGATTCTATTCAACAGACACAAATGATTTACAAATTTTGAGTAATTTCCTCAGAATATAACTTGGCAGAAATCAAACGTGTTCCGACAACTTTGAATATTTTTTTAAAAAATGCTTTTTAAACGAAGCTGATGTTTTTGAAATTGTCTAATTTCACATTCTTGCAAAAGCCTTAAAACTGTTCTGAAAGCCTGAAGTGATGTGATAGACAAATACACAGCTTTGGTATGGAGATAGGAGAAATGGAGGCAATTCCTCTGTGTGTAATTTACTAAAGATTTGTTTTATTTGAAACTGTGTGATATGAAGAGGAAAAAACAGCAGCTTTTATAACCTGAAAGTTCTGTCCTTCAAAGAATTTGACAAAAAAAGCTAAGCTGACCTCTCTCATGGTCTATATTTTAGCTGAATGTCAATAAAAACAACTAAAAATATTATGTAGATGGCAAAAGAACTTTCCCTTTATTACTAAAAAGTAAATTAATTTGTTAACTAATATTTATACTGTTACTTCTATTGTAGTATAACTTTGTTATGGTGTTTCTCTTTTTTTTTCACTAAATCTGAACTATTTTGATGACAGATCTATAAACAAAGTATTTCTGAGTTTTTTTGATGCACAGAGGCTTCATTTACTTGCACATTAGTGTTTAGTCTTCTGTATTTCCTTTTCACGTATTTAAGTTGGCATTAGTAACCTATTTTTAAAATATTTTTCATAGTATTTTATATTAACTAGCTCATACACACTCTGAGCTTTAGGAGATTAATGTCTTCAATTTAAGCCTATGTTGGCTGTCTGGGAGGAGGGGAGAGGAAGAAAGAAAGCAATGGCCTTGTTCTGCTTTCCTAAGGTTACAAAGCAACTGACAGCAAAACTGGGAGTAAAATTGCCCCAGTGCAGGGCTTTGCAGAAGGCCTCTTTAAACCGTATTACTGCTTAGTAACTTAATTTTAAACATCTGTATGAAACTTTTCACAACCAAATCCAAGACCACTCACTGTTTCCTATCAACTCAGCTGATTCTTTACACATGAATGTATTGTCAGTGTGAAACATTCTTTTGAGAGAAGAAAAAATTGAGTTGCATGTTTTCTTATGCAGCTAAAAGAAAGGGGGAAAAAAAGTATCAAGCTAAAATTAAACTACTTCACGAGGATGTTTATACAGTATTTAGAACTACATAAGTTTCGGGAGTCGTATGTAAATATTATACCTATAGACACATGTAGGGCATCGGATTTTCTTTCCTACTACTGTCGGCACTGATTCAGGCATAAAAGTCAAGGGTTTGTTTCCAGGCAGCTTGTCATAGACAAGCAAGTAGTTCTGATTTATCTTTTCTGACTACCTCCTTTCTCTGTGTGTATGTTAAACCTTTTAAAAACCATGCAAGACTTATTTTTCAGGAACAGAGCAGAACAATACAAATTTTTTTATAATGCAAAGACAGAAATGTCATGAAAAATTATTTCAAGAGAGGAATAAAAAATTATACAGAAAAATGAGCATGTGTAGACAATGTGGTAATTCTTGCATTTTCAATTTTCTGAAATTAATAACTGCAGTTACATAAGAAAATCATTATAATACAAATGACAAAAGAGCATAGCAAAATTAACAAGAGCTGCTCATGTGTAAACAGCTTGTCTAGGCATTCATGTTGAACAGCTTTGGGACAGGCAAGCCAATTCAGTTCTGACCTTTAATTTTCAGCAATAATCAGTAAGGGAAGTTAATCATAATACTGGTTTCAGGTTTGTGTTATTCAGTGTGTCTCCCATCCTCTTGTTTCAGGAGTACAGCACAGTAATTCTTGGTGCAAATTAGGCATAACAACTAGAAATGGACTCTTGTGTTGGAAAACATGAGCAAAAAGAGCATGACAATTGTAAGAAAAGCAAAAGTTCTGTAATGTGGACTCCCTACATCGAATCCTCTCAAACCATAACACAGCCAGCTACAAATTTAATGTCTATTAAACTAGTCAGGTTGAAACATTTTTGACAGATTTAGCTTTTACTATTCACTGTTCTTCCGTATGTGTATGTCACTGTTTTGGTATTCTAACATAGTCTTTTTTTTCAAGGAAATGAATTGAGATCATGATCATATTAATTAATGAGCTGAAAATACTGAAAACCTTGACATTACTTTTGACAGCTATATAATGAAAATAACATCTTTGTATCCTTTGTTATAGATTTCATGCAAGTTGTTTTCTTGACGTGTACTCAGCATTGTTTGTGATCTATATAAAATTACATCATGAAACGTTTATGCATAGACTTGTTTAATATACAGTCAGATGATAAATTGGAATAAAAAATGGCTCTAGTGCTGTAAAATAAATGTGAAATACAG
The DNA here is from genome assembly GCA_013399365.1 of Pampusana beccarii. Taxonomy (NCBI): domain Eukaryota; kingdom Metazoa; phylum Chordata; class Aves; order Columbiformes; family Columbidae; genus Pampusana; species Pampusana beccarii. The sequence continues at coordinate 56,857 of VWYH01006490.1, forward strand.
AGTTTTCTGGATGGATAAAGTAATCAAGATTCTTCAATACATAACGTAACTTATACAGGAATTAATTTAATCAAAATAATCAGAACACAACCAAAATCATAAGCACCTATGGATTTGGGAGAGTATTGGGTTACACTCACTGAAAAAACTGTAACATGCACTTGAAGATTGCTAGGGTCATATTCCAAGGCAACAATAGTTGTGTTCCCATCCTGAACATATTTGAACACTCTCTGGACATTATCCTGGGCAACTGGCTCTAGGTGAAAGAAAACTTGGAGTCTATCGTGGGGTTTTTTTTTGTGTTAAGATACATTTAAATAGCAAGACAGAAGCTATTGGAAGTTTTTGGTGTTTTGTCCTCTACATTTATTCGCTTTGTAGTCTTGTTCTCAAAAATGACCTTATCATCCAATTGTGTTGTTCATACTTTGAAACCCTTTGTCTTCAGCCTCTTACTACCTCTCTCCAGCCTGGAGTGGAAATGATCAGCTGGGCAGTAGGAATGTGGTTCTTCTCCAGCATTTCAGCATTGACTTCTTCTATGTACTGCAGCTTATAGAAAACTGTTTTCAGTATGCTCATAGAAGAGGCTAAAGTTTCTGCAAAGGATTACATTTGCTAACTATTTTTTGATTATTATTTTTTTTTAATTTCTCTGTATTCAGTTCTCACACTGTCTGTTTCTCTTGAGGCTCTGATCCATACAAGTTCTTGCATGTCCTGTCAGAATCAGTTTATTGCATTTCAGATGTGTATTAAGCTTGAAAACTACAATGCACATGTGTTTATTGTGAAGATAGAAATAAATGTTTAAAGCTTGTGTTGCAATCAGTTGAGTAAAGATAGCTGTGTGCTGAATACTTAAAATAATTATCTTTCAGTCTTATGTAATATCTGGAAACATGCGTTTATTCCTTGGTGTACTCAGTGCCAGCATCTTCACTTCCTTTAAAAACAAATTAAAAATATAACTTTTAAACACCTGAGTATATCTAAAACAAAGATCTTCGGGCCTTTTAAAATTTTGATTATGCACAAAGGTCTAAACATGTAAATAACTTCCATTAAAAAAATATGGCAAACCTTCAGGTTTTGCTTTGTGTAAGGATTTAACACTTGGTTCTTGTAGTGGAGGAAGTAGCCCACAATATGAGGATGGCTTAAGAGTGCTGGTGGTGTCCTTTGAGAACTTGCTTTGGGTTGCTCTTATTTTATAACAGGCAAGTGCACTTCTCTGATAGACTCTTCTTGTGCCTTTGTCTCAGCTTTAGGATGTAACTTCTCACCAAAGCCAAAAGAAAAGTCAAGCAGCTCAAGGTCTTAAGGTTACTTGTCTGTTGTCCAGGATAACTGTTTCTTGCAGTTGTGTTTGAGTCAAAGGCATAACCACACCAAATTGTCCCTGCATGGTCAATACAGTCCCTGAAAGTAGAACTGAAGTACAGGTCAGGTTCCTGCTGAGTACCTGAGTGTCCATACCTGAAGACCTGTGTTTAACTAGCAGCAAAGAGAGAAAAATAAGCAAAGAGTAGTATGGATGACTAGGTAATTCAGGGTTGAGTTCAGCTTAAACCTTAAGCTGACATGACAGTGCAATTGTGATGATGTCCATCACTACTGGGTATTTCATTCTGTATGTAATAGACTGTGAAAACGAATATTTTATCAATGGTAAAATGTATGTGTCTCATAATAAGTTTCCTTCCACTAATAAAAGAAAAAAACAAACAAACAAACAGCAAAACAGAAGAGGGGCACATGTTACCCCATCAAAAAACAGACTCGAAAAATTTCTTGGCATCTGGCATCTTATATTTGATTAAATACTTATTATAAAGAATCTACTTCTGTGGTAAATGAATGAAATTATTCCTGTATTTCTTAATTTTCTGGGGAAAAATAATCAAGTATTTGTGTCTGGAATACTCACTACTGCATCAGTAACGTAAAGCTTTGGTATTTGAGGTATGATACATTCCTCTCTTTTCTTGTTATTCATGCTCATATCTTATGAATCTAGACCTTATCAAAAAGATTTTGTGCATTATAAACCATATAAAAATAGATTAATTTACCTGACTTTCTATATGCATCTTCTGTAATTGTGGAGATAAGCGAACATGACTTCTCAAACATAATTATTTTTCTCTTTAATGTTCAAACTGTAACTCAGATTCTTTGTACAGATTACTTTTTCATCACTTTGCATTTGTATTCAAACAGTTGTCACAGTGTATGTTTTTTAGGTGAGTACTTGGCTTTATCTTCAACCAAAGTCAGACACTACAGCAACTGAGTAGACCCATTTAACAATATGGATTAAATTATGTAACAAAAGACTAGCCGACTGAGACATTCTCTTCTTTCTATCTTAAAATTATATTTTGTTTTTTAAATGCCTAATATGAAGACTCAATCTGTACAAATATCTTCAACCACAGAGGTTATTGGGAAAGCAGATCTTGTAAAGGTGCTCTTTTTTTGGTATGGAGTAGTGTTCTCCAAAAAGTGTTACACTGTTGTGGGGATTATCTCTCTGAGTACACACAGTGCAGTGATAATTCATTCTCCACACCTGTTCAGTTTTAGTCTTTGGGAAGCTAATAAAGGTATCAAATGGTATATTGACAGTTTCGGTCTGGTTCTTATTATGGATAACTATCTCTACAAACCCAGGCATGGACCCTATCTGAAAGATTAATTCAGTTGTACCAGTATAGGTACCAGAGAGGGTAAATCCATTGAGCCGATCTCTTCTTAGCTTGTGGGCAAGGCCTGTTATTTCTACATAACTCATTTTTTCCGTAGTTCATCCTGACACTCTTCACAATTCATTCTAGTAAGTTACTTCTTTTACAGCTTTTTCCAGTGTAATTCTAGCTTTTGGGATTGTTATGTAGGCCGTGAACTGATATTAGAACTATGTAGGGGAAAATGAAAAAAATAATTTGCTCTAAGAACCTTTCTATCAAAACAATAGCTTATACATTTTATCACAGTGAAACTGAAACTTCTGTATTTATGGAATTTTAAGGTTAATGATGCTTGAAGAGCATAATAGTACATTGTACTGTAAATATCAGTAAATTACAGCAAGTACTCTAAGTCCCATCATGTTTTTCTTGTATTTTGTAATATAAAAAATTCTGGAAACTTTAGAGGAGTAATTGTGTACTGGGACAAAATCCAGTAGCTGCTCAAAAGGTCATGCAATGTATCCATCTACTCCATGGTCTTTATTGCATAATTTCACAGAAATTACTCAAATTACATAATAAAAGTATGATATGCAATTTTAAGTAATGTATGATCTCATGTTAAAATGAGGGTGAAAAGATACACTGATAAGAGATCCATAAATTATTTATTTCATACTGTTCTTTGAACCTTTGAAATAGGACCTCAAAACCTAGACATGGATTTAAGTAGCGGTAAGACTAGTAAAATGTTTTGTGCTTGTGAATCTCCTTTAGAAGAAAAATTATTCTTTAATCAGAGTTCTTGTAATTCTTTTTTGGTCATGCCTGATGTACTAATTTCTGGAAACCTAGAATAGAAATTTTTCTCTGAATTTTGACTCATAAACAAGAGTTAACCTTTTTATCTCTGAGATAGTTTAGTCGATCAAAACTACATCTATCTTAAAAGCAAACCAGTCAAGATCAAGCAGTATTGAATTATGTCATGCTTAACGCACTAATGAAGCCACAGTAGTATTCGAGGCCTTCACATTGTAGGCTATCTTTTACACTATCATCATCTCATTTTTGTCTCTTGCTGCCTCTTACTTCCCTTCCAATACAGGAATAACAACAGAGAATGCAAGAACTTTTTTTTCAATAACATCTAAGCACAAAAATCTTGAGGCAATGTCAAATTGTGGAAATATACAATCAAACATAACTCTTGTAAGATCGTCTTCCAATCAATGAATTGCATAAAGTTTCAAAATCACTCAAATTCCAACTTAACTTTCTTCTAGGAGATTGTCAGGAAAAGTTACACACTAATAATTTCTTTACAGGGGCAAGAGATACAGAGGACCAATTTTTCTCAAGTAGTGCATGTTTCAATGTTATTTTTGGTAAACCAGAACTGGTTTTTACAGGGTACTGAAAATATTTGGTGGTTTCATTTAAGACTGTATGAGGTTCCTCTAGACTTATAAAAATGAAAATATATTAGGCATTTATACTTCGTTATTGTTTTATGAACAAAAATATATGAATATTTACATGTGAGAGTAGGTAGTCTAATGGCATCTCTTAGAACTTTCTTCCTTCTCTGCAGAAAAGAAAAAATGCAACATAACAGTTTGTCTTGCAATGAGTGAAAACTATCTAGGGTATAAAATTCAAACTCTCTGCTTCCTGTATCAGTAGAGTTTGAAATATCAGTTCAGCAGGTAAATGCTATGTTTGACTAAACTGATAGTTCACTATCTCAGAAGCATTCCCGAGGACTTTCCAAACAGAAAAGCTATATAAAAAAGGTAAAGAAAAATTGTGTGAGCTGCAACACTTCTAGGAAATTACATCTCTGTCTGGGGCTGAGAAAATGGCAACAGGTCTCAAGACTTTTTGCTAAGTCAGAAGTATGTAGTATCTGCTTTTCTTTGTGCATCAGAAACTATATTCAGAAGTTAAAACTTGCTTTCAAGTCTGCTTCATGAACACCTCATTGGATCATTCTCTTGTTCCTTGTTTGTTCTTGAAAATTCTGTAGACTTTTGAGTCTATTCCACCTGATAGCAGAACACCTGGAAGTGGGTGTTAAGCTTATTTCTGTCTATATGGGTTGTCTCAGTGACTGATTAAACTGTTGAGCGAAAGTGATGAGGTGCAGAGGAACTCTGTAAATCCTCCATATACATGCAAATAAATGTAGCCGTCCTTAAGTTAGAGATAAGTGTACTGTTTCTCACAAGATTAAAGTATCTGTCACTTTGATTCTGTGTTTGAAAATAGTAGGACATATGAAATTAATACTGCTCTAAGTGACGCATAATGGCAGACTGGTGATAGAGTCTGTTTTAATATATTCCACCCTTAAACACGGTACCCTCTACCCAAAGCGTGTTGTTGTCAGTTTTGATTAGTATTGTACTGTGCTATATGGCTATGAGCAGAACTCTGTGGCCATTGGCAAAGCCAGCAGGGAGGATGTGGCTGTATTCCTTCTAAAGTCAAAGGAGATGGTGGCTGTAATTACTCATTACATTCTGAGCTGAAAGCACAATGTCAGTGAAGATAATGTGAAATATTGGGAGAAAGGAACTTGTTTCTTTTGGATGTTTGGGTTTAGTGGGGTGGGGTCTGTGTAAAGGAAGTGATCAGCTTCTTGTTTTATTTGAGCCTGTGAAAGGATGAAAGCCTAAAGGGTCCTCTGAGAGTAGAAACATCCAGGTGTATGCTATGTGAGAAACTGAAAGGGATTGAGAAAAATTGTGCTCTGCTGACAGGGCAACATTTTAACTAACGCAACGTGCGGTTCAGATGGGACACCAACAGATGTAACTAAAATCTCTAAATACTTGAAAGACCTGGATTCTTTATAGTTGTCCATGCACATATTACACATTCACAAATTTGACATCCCTAAGTAATATCAAACATGACAGGCAGGTTTCTGAACATAGTTTCATCACCTACTAGATAAATCCCTACTTTGACAGTTATAGTGGGATGCAATTTTGTCTGTATTTTAATACTATTGAATGCTGAAATCAGGTAAAGCACACAGAGGTCCGAGATTTGTTTTTCATTAAGCAATGGTTACATAAGCATATATCAAGAAACAATTGCTTCTCACAGTGGTTTAATACATAAGCTATATAATCAGCTTAAGGTTGAATAATTTACATGTTGTTCTTCTGAAAATCAATAGGAAAAAAATTCTATCTCTGAATAGAAATTCTGATGAAAACACTTTAAGGTTGTTGAATGACTCTGTTTCCATGTTTTGACATTTTCATGGAGATGTGAACAACAGACAATCAACAAACAAACGTCAGTTCATAAGGCTAGAAAGGCTCCAAATATGGCATATTGCCTAATTTTACATATCCTGCTGAGGAAAGACTTAGTAATATTGGAGTATGTCTGCTAGAATCAAAGGCTAAAGGATAAATATAATAACTTCAGGACAGAATTTTCTGTTGTCATGCTTTCAAAGCTGAAGGCATGTGAATTTTTAAAGCCAAACCCTTGAAAGTAATAGTAATAAACGTTGTGAACTTCCAGTTTGCTATTATCTGTACATACTTAGTGTGTGCTAGCTTTTCTCTTTCAATTAAAATGCAACTGATAATGCATGAAGGTAAATTACTGCAGTTGTCTAAACAAAACAGAAGAGCATCTTTCGACTTAAATTACTGTAATTCAGGAAATATCTCACTTCTTTTGCAGACTGTGAAAACTCTTTCATCCTTGGTGTATACATTTAGAAAGTGAACCTTAACTGGAGAAAATAAAATGTTTACTAGACCTTTTACACAATCCATATGTCCTTTTTCTTAACAATGATCATTGTCATAAATTGTTTTCTCTGTTCACCTGTTGGTGTTTCTGTTCCATCAATGTGGGGACTACTTCATCAGCTGCTCATTTCCTAACTTGCTTCTTGGTGATGGAAAGGCAAAGGGACACCATTTTGCTTTTGGTACTTGCTAAGAAAAATAGTTGAGCCTCCAAATGACTGCTAAGGCTCTAAATATTGCAATTCAACAATCTAAGGTAAACTCAGTCTTGAAATACCTTTTTTTTCAGCAGTGGCAATAAAACAAAATCTGTGTTTCTCAGCCAATTGCCATGTCATTTGGAGCCTGCTAGAAAGCTGGTGATAACAAGCAGTAGAGTGCAGAAACAAAGTAGAGAAGATAGAATTTGTTGCTCTGTTATGTTGATAGCATTGACACCACACCAGCTGCCTCTGGAGAATTTAGTCCATTTGTGGTATTACTGTATCTGTTCCTTACAAATGAATGATTCTGTGATGACCTAACTAACAAAAAAAAAGTTTTATAGTGAGAGAAAACCTATTTGTATATCAGCACACATTGAAAAAAATATTTGTCTGGGAAAAGATTTTTTAAGACTTTTATGTTTCATTTTTTAAATGATTCATTAAAAAGTCATTGCATCGAATACTTAAGTCTGACTGGATTTTTTTCAATCTGTTTATTGAATAGGACTTACACTTGAAATACCAGAACAATACTCCTGAATAACTAGAACAAGAATAAAATTTCACCAAATTCAAATATAATTTCCAATCTCCTTAACTAGCAGTGAGGATAATTTTTGTATAAATCACTGTGCTTCAGACCTCATCTTTGTCTGCCAGATAATCCAAATATCCTAACCACGAGTTTTATTCTGTTTTCATGGGAATGTATTAACCAATGGAGAGCTAAAGTACATTGCAATTAAGTCCCTCTTTATAAAGCATTTTATGTAATTAGAACACTTCAGTGATTGGGAATTGCTTTACAGATCATAGGGTAGCTCTGTTTAAAATTTTAATTAGTTGAATCATCACACAGCATGGCTCTTTCTATCTGAACTTAGATTAGATTCTGTGTTTGTGTTAAAATAGCTGTGCAATGACTGTGAATAGGAGTCAGGGAGAAGATGTGTAACCTTAACTAACCAAGGTGAAGTGTTAAATTATTATTTTAGTTTATATTTAGATCATTTTTCATGTCTTAACATCAGAAACCAAAACTGACACTTTATTTTCTTCATGTGGAGCATTCAATCACGGTAAAAATTGTGTTTAATAGTTTGGTGTTGTTGTTAATAAATGTGCAAATTAAAAAGATTTATTATATTGAAACTCCATTGCCATTTTACAATTCCAAACCAACAATATTTAAAGTGAATCAATAACTATTTTTCAGGTTGGAAAAATGAATGCATTGCATATGTTTTTATCAGTGTGTGATCAGTGTCTTTATTCATCTGGGTTTTGTCTGTGGAAAAGTGATCCAACTTCTGAATATAAATCCACCCTCCAGCGTGCTTGTGAAACGTCCATTGATTCTGGAGAAGGAAGCTTATGGGTATAAGTATCAGTATACTTGATCTATAACGTAGATATGCATCTCCAGGAGTAGGTAATGCAGTTGTACTCATGCCAGTGTCCAGTGCACTAAAATTCTCTGGGTGCAGCATTGAGGAATCAGCAGCTGATTTAGCTAGGTATGTTTACATTTTCGAAAGCTGTACATGGAAGTCAAAGCAGTATAATTAATTCCCAAACTGTTTTTTGAACATTGAATCATCACTACCTGTTGTAACACCACAGCCATAAATTATGAACACCAGAAAATGTAGAGGCTAAATAAAAACCTATATGACCTCCTGAGATCTGCCTTTGTAAGTCAATGATTTCAAATCCACCTCTTTCACATTACCTTGGTTTCAAGATGTACTGGTCATAATACAGATTACCTCTTCGTAAATACCCTCATAAATAATCCTTGCTTAAATATTCTCTAGCTAAAATTTTGTATTCAAATAGAGAGTGTGGAAGGCTGCTTTGCAGCACACTTTCAACACACGTGTATGAAATCACAGAACACTTTAATGTTCTTACAGTCCTAAAAAGTTATACATCTGTGTTCGTTCATTATAAATTCCTATCAAACTATGAGTGTCCCTTAATTTTAACTTGGAAATCTAGTTATTTAGTAACAGCTGAAGGTATGTGAGGAATGAATCATTGCTGTTAGCTATAGAATAAATGACTTCTGCAAGATTTTGATCAGTGCCTTCAGTATCAACTTTTTCTACCAAGAAAGCAATAGGCTACTGGGTATTTAATGATAAATTAAGTCTCATAGCTTAAGGAAAGTAGTGCTTCATATACTTGATATTATTTTCTTCTCAGAATCATAGAACCATTTAGGTTGGAAAAGACCTTTAAGGTCATCTAGTACAATAATGAACCTAGCACTGCCAACTCCACCACTAAAACATGTACTTAAGCATCATGTCTACACATCTGTTAAATACCTCCAGGGATGGTGACTTCACCACTTCCCTGGGCAGCCTGTTGCGGTGCTTCATAACACTTTCCATGAAGAAATGTTTCCTAATATAAAATCTGAACCTTTGCTGGCAAAACCTGAGGCCATTTCCTCTCATCCTATCACTTGTTACTTTGGAGAAGAGACCAACACCTTCCATGCCGCAACCTCCTTCCAGGTGGTTGTAGGCAGCAATAAGGTCTTCCCTCAGCATCCCCTTCTACAAGCTAAACAGCCCTAGCTCCCTCAGCCGCTCCTCGTAAGACTCGTGGTCTAGACCCCTCACCAGCTTCATTACTGTTCTCTGAACTCTCTCCAGCCCCTCAATGTGTTTCTTGTAGTGAGGGGCCCAAAACTGAACACAGGACTCAAGGTGCAGCCTCACCAGCACCAAGTATAGGGGGATGATCACTTCCCTAGTCCTGCTGGCCACACTATTCCTGATACAAACCAGGATCCTGTTGGCCTTTTTGGCCACCTGGGCACACTGCTGGCTCATGTTTAGGGCAGGACCCAGCTCTTGGCCTTGTTGAACCTCAAACAATTGGCCTTGGGCCGTTGATCCAGCCTGTCTAGATCCTTCTCTAAGAGTCTCCCTGCCCACTAACAGGTCAACACCCCAACCCAAATTGGTGTCGTCTGTGAACTTACTGAGGGTACACTCAATCCGTTGTCCACATCGTTGATAAAGATATTAAACAAAACTGGCCTCAGTACTGAGCCCTGGTGAACACCACTTGTGACTGGGTGCCAACTAGACTTAACTCCTTCACCACAATCTTTGGGCCTGGCCACAAAGGTATAAAAAGATATAGTCTTCCAATTTGTGGGATAAGTAGGTATTTTTTGTCAAGACAAAACTTATTACTTGTATCTTTCTACCCAGAAAGTACTGAGTTTTGTCTGCCCTGCTCTTTCTTTCCAAATGTTCTGGTTCAGGAGGTGCTATGTCATAAGGTGCTTTATGAACTGTTCCCTTAAATATGCTACCTACTTTAATTCTAAGTTACATTAATTTAAACCTTTTATTTTTCTTCTTTAAAAATACAAATGCACCCTTGCCCCCAACTTTTTCTAGATTTCCCAAGGAATGCAATGAAAATGCAGAGGAGGTCGTGTGAGATTAAATCATATTTCTAGAGTTCTGTGTCTTTTTTTCAACTCTTTTGTTGTTAGATATTTATTGATCAGAAGGCTATAAAAATTGTTATCAGACATAAAACATATTCACAATACTTACTATAAATATATTCTTCTCTGTCTCCAAATCCAGACTTTTTCCCATTTTATCCAAATGGTCTGAATTTTAAAAATTAAGCTTAGTAGCAAAAGTGCACATAAAGTCACATCCTGCTTCCCTACCAGATTCAGTTCTCTAATGAAGCACGTTACAAGTATTTTTAAGTCCTTTGACAATTTGACTCTTTCAAATGTCTTCGAATGTGTGACTTGACTTTTTCTTCACTGTAGACTCTGAATATATTCACTGTCATTAGGTTTCTGCTTGTTTTGCTTAGTGTTAAAAACTTATGTGATTTTTCTGTTTGTTACGAATTTGTTAAAGAGTTCGTGTACCCTTATTTCAGAATTGCTATACTTCAGGCAGTACACTCTTGTTCAAGGGAAGAGTATTTTAATCATTTTAGAACAATTAACTTCCTAGACATTTCCTCACTCAGCTGATAAAAGCATCACATAAATAGTAATACAAATTCTGCCTCTTTTTTAGTTAACAATTTCTTTTCACTTTTAGTTCATTTTTTGTAAATCTCAATTTTTCCAAATTCAGTGGTGTTTTCAAGCTTCCATCCCACCCCAGAAAAAAAGTTGAAACATCCAAGGGTCCCTCTGTGGAGCAAGACTGGAGGACACCTTTATGACTTGTGTAGAAGAATGAAGGACCCCTTCCTCAAACAGGACACATCAATACATCTAGTAGTTTCCATCTAGAAAGAGCTCAGTGACAAAGTTGCTTATTGTTTCTTAAGGATGAGTAATAATTTATGAAATTTAAAAAAAAAAAAAAAAAGAACTTCACAAAGTGTAGAGAGAATTAGAAAAGAGTAACAAATTTTAAGAGAACCCAGCACCAGCAGTATGCCGCTGTAAAAAGGAGGATAGGTGGATCTTATAGCATACAATGAGGTGAAAATGGATGTAAGGAGAAAAAAAATTTACTTTCTCTCTTCCATATTCACACTCACAGCTTTGTCAGATATGTTATGCAAGCTAAAGCTGACATAATATGTAACAAAGTATGTGTTTTCTAAGACTTTATAATGAGTAAGGTTTTCTTTTTCCTTTGAATGCTTCTGGGCAGTACTGGCAGTAATATCATTCCTTGTATGCCTCCAGGGAACTCTTCCATATCTACCGCAAACAGTATGTGGTAAGCGAAGAGTGTGATGAGTTAATCTGATTTATTTTTATATATGCATGTTCACTTATATGTGTCAATGATTATAATTTTCAGATGGGGAAACGACTTATTCTTTAGGGAAATATATAAATGTATATTTTTTTACGTGGATCTAGTTATTCAATCTGACGTGTTTTGGAAAAATATCCAATTTTTCCAGCATCAAAGAGCTTGTTCATGGTGTTTTTATAGGATGGTTCACTGAAATTCCACTGTACATTTACAGATTTGAATTAGTTGTACCTGAAACACCAGTAATTTGTGACTACCTTATTTTAAGTATGCTCAAGAACCTTATGCTTTTATTTCTCAAAACAAACAAACAAACAAACAAACAAAACTAATCTATAGTGGAAATTCTGGCCAGATATCTGAAATTAGTTCCATAGTCTGACCAACATTTTTAAGAATTTTCTTCCTTTCTCTTTCTAGCATATGGTACTTTATACTTTACATCATAGCAATTCAGTAATATATGGAGTTCTCTAGGAAATTCTTGTCAGAGATCTAATTTTTAACACATTAACTTCTTTCTTGTGGTTTTTCCAACATGAGTGCTGCCGAGTATCTAATTTTTTCTTTCTGTTTTTGAAATTTTTCATTCTTTGAATTCAAGCTTGAACTGTAGTAGCTTTATCTCTGCACAATACATTTTTTTAAAAGCTCACTTGTTACAGTCTTCATGTGTTCTGGCTTGTGATAAGTAGTTTATCACTAGTTAGACTGGCAACACCTGCTCATAGGGGTTTTTTTCTAATCACTAACATAAATTCTGAGGAAGATAGTTAAATTCAGAGCTCGTTGGTTGCCTCATCAGTTATCAGAATCATTAATTAACTGTCTTTTGGGGTCTACCTGTAAAATATTTTAGTGTCAAAGCTTCTGTTTAGAAAATAAATCGCAACCTCTAGGTGTGAAGCCAAGTCTTATTTGATGATGACAAAATATCAGCAGAAATTAATTTAGTTTAAACAGTTGTCAAGACAAATTCAGGAAATAGTTACCATTATGTACATGTGATATGATTGTTTTAATGGTTTAGATACTTGGGGAGTGGGGATGAGAGGAGAGCAGGGTGAGGGGAGAACTGGAGTTTTTGTGGTGGTTTGATTTGTGTGACTTTGGGGTTTTGTGGGTTTATTTGGTTTTTGTTTGGGCTGTCTACATCAATAGAGTTGTACTGAGATATTTTTCTACACTCTCTTAAGCAAATTTCTCATTGTCTGACTCAGTATTTGTTACAGATGAACTTTGCATTATGGCATGGTGATCACCAAATAGTGATTGTCAGATGAATAACAAACTTTATATTTTTACCTGTCAGTCCTGTCTTAGCATAGATGTGTAAAGTATAGATTATTTGTGTATACTTTGTTTTTTTCTCCATATTGAACTATGCATTCAAATGTTCATGAATCCACATAATCTTCTATTCAAAATGTATTCTCCAAGTCAGTGAACTAGTTTTCCTCTGACGAAATAGTTCTTTCCATGTCTGTCTTTTTAATCAAGTCCAGGCAGTAAGAAAAGGGAAGAGAGGTAAAGAAGGAAAAGTGAAGGATGTTAGGAAGAGTGTGGTTGGTTACTTCGGCTGGATGCCAGCTGGCCCAAAAGCTGCTCTATCACTCCCCACCTAAGTAGGACAGGGGGAGAAGAAAATAAGATTAAAAAAACTCATGGGTCAAGATAAAGGAAACTTAATAAAGCAAAAGCAAAGGCTTTACATGGAAGCAAAGGATAACAAAAGATTTATTCTCTATTTCCCACCAGCAGGTGATGTCCATTCACTTCCTGGGAAGCAGTGCTTCAGTACATTTAGCGTCTGTTCCAGAAGACAAATATTGTAATAATGAATGCCTCCCTCCCAATTTGTTTTAAGTTTTATTGCTGAGCAGACAACATAAGGTATGGAATATCACTTTGATCAGTTTGGGACAGCTGTCCTATGCCCCTTCCCAAGGTCTTGCACATCCCTAGCCTACTGAGTTGGAGAGACAGCTGCGATGCTGTGGGAGCATGGCTCAGCAGTAGTCAAAACACTGGTGTGTTATCAATGCCTTTTTAGCTACAAGTACAAAGCACATCACTCTGAGGGCTACTGTGGGGAAAATTAATTCCATCTCAGCTAGACTCAATGCAAAGAGGAATCCCACTTCATGTGGGAGAGAACAAAGTCAGAATTAGTGTTTAGGAGACTATAGAAACCTAAAGAGGAATTTGCATGAAGGTGTTACTTTTATATAGATCTTATATTGTTCACATTATAGTGCAATTATACTTTTTTTGTAGAATACCATTGCAACTCCTTTATTGTATTAATGGCCATCAAACACTGAAGAAACTTCAGCCCCAGGTGAAAAACTGTTAATACAGAAGGTCACAGGCTCAAACCTTGGAACTTTCTTATGCTATTGTGGCAGATAGAGCTAAGCACTAATATTCATTTCAGGTTCTAGACATTTTGTTCCTGCACAGGAACATCAGAAGAGTCCCACAACTCTAGAAGCAGTGTTAAACAAAATTTTTATACAGAGAAAATACTTATGACCTTGAAGGCTGTCCTGAATATGCAAGCTGACAAGGTCCATGATTAAAATTAAGTATGGCAGTCTAGTAGACCTATTCTGATTTTTAATGCAGTTCTTTAAATGTCTTCTTATTCATGCTAAATAAAGAAGGTTCTAGTGTCAAACACTCTGGCTGGTACAGACTGCATATTTTTGTGTAAAAATATTTTTGCCTTATATTCTGAATGTGAAATTGCAAACTTGAGTTGATAGCAATTACTGCAATGTTTTTACCCTTTGTACATCGCTAGCTCCAGTATTTTTGCTGAGGTTCTGAGGCTGACAGCTTCAGACAAGGTGAAAACTGACATGCGTTTTTTGCTGCTACCATTCAGGGGATCATATGCAAATGGTAAACTGTCTGCAACCAGGTCTGTAATTCACCACTGAATCTGGTGTGAAAGTAGTGAATGATGAGAAAAACAGGTACTGGGTAAGAAACCCACCTAGTAGTTAAGATCTCTATAGTAACAAATTTCTCAGGGTTTCTTAAGAAGACCCATCCACCCAAACGACAACAAAGACTAGAATGTGTTTAGAAAATATCTTGCTGATGGTGGCAGCTTATTGGAATGTGGCATGATATATGTGCAGCAGGAAGTGTATGAGAAGTAAACTGCTGTGTTATCTGTTGGGAACAAAACACAAATTAGAAGTCTTCATTTATGTCCATTTTAGCAGTAAGTGTGATTTTCGTTTGTTCGAAAGAGGTCAATTTCAACATAAATTTGAATGCAAAGAGATTGTGTTCACAAGGATTTTAACTGTATTTTGTGGAGGATGTGTTTGTGGATTGGAATTGATATCTAATTGTTTTATAGGGAACACATTTCCTGAAACAAACCTGAAGTTTTTATGTTTGATGTCTCCTTGTAATCTCACATTAAAATGCAAATTGTTGTTGTGAGGATCAGATAGGCAAGTGATTTGGCCTCCGAAATGAAAAGAATAGCCTAACAGAATCAACAACATGGAGTCATGTGAGAGTACAGATTCATTTTGTGTTTGCCAAAAACTAGAATCTTGAGGTTTGGGAAAGGAAGTGGTATATTTTTTTTTTCTCTAGGCTTCCTGATTAAAAAGGTGCTTCATCAGGATCAGATAAAAATAGTTGTGAAATGAGTCAAGATTAAAGTAAAGGATCTTGAGCTATATAGTCTTTAGGCATGAAAGACACAGATTCAAATACTTGCTATGGATTGAGAAATGACAATAATGGATCCTGGTATGTGTTTCAGGTAACTTCTCAAAGTCACAAAAGCTCGTAGGGGACTGGGGATGGGAGGTCATCACAATATTTGCTCTGCCTTATTGATAAAGGAAATTAATTCCCAGGTTTACCTGCCTTTATAAGAATGCAACTCTTGTTTCCTTCTCCCTCTGCTCCCCTTCTCACTCACAAAGCCTGGACCCAAGTCTCTTTTCTGTTTTTCAATATCTATTTAATTAAAGAGGTGGTATTTCTGTCTTACTCTTCTTTAGAAGTTGTCTGATAAACCAAAGAAAATAAATATAGTAAGCTGAGTGATTAGAAAGTAACTCTTCTTGAAGCTACTGCTTTCATCGTGAATGTCACTCCATAAAATTACTGCAATCATACAGAACACTCTTGAAAAGGTAGTATGAAATGTTCTTCATGTTAGCAA
The DNA here is from genome assembly GCA_013399365.1 of Pampusana beccarii. Taxonomy (NCBI): domain Eukaryota; kingdom Metazoa; phylum Chordata; class Aves; order Columbiformes; family Columbidae; genus Pampusana; species Pampusana beccarii. Next base: position 72,523 of record VWYH01006490.1, read on the forward strand.
CTGGAGAGGAAGAAAACTCCAAACACCCAAAGTCATCCAAAACCTACAAATTTAAAAAAATACTGTGCAAAGAACTCAAAAGTTGAAGTTCAACAGTTTAATATTGACTTAGTTTGATTGCCACTTTGACCTAGAACATGAGTATAGTATCTCTAAGGACACGGATATTATTGCCTTTGCTTGCATTGGATGCTTTGAAAAATCCTGACAAAAGGTCATAGCAGTAGTGGTCTAGAAATAAGTAGCCTTTTGGGGGGGGAAAAAAAAAAAAAAGAAAAAAAAAGAAAAAAAGAAAAAGCTATGTATTTGTTTAAAAAACAGTGGGAAAAAACCTCACATTTTTGTGAGACTTTAAAATATTGAAAGAAACCCACTCAACTAAAAGTCTTAAATGCTTTTGCTACTATCATGTCATGAACAAGGAGACAGGAAAGGCTTATCTATTGCTTTTTGAGATGCAGTTTACTAAGTCAGGTTATTTTAAAATGTCTTGTCTCTTACGTTTTGCTTTTCTCTCTACAAAATACAAGGTGTGTCTGTGGGAAGAGGGAGTTCTTGCTGGTTTCCCAAGAATCATCCAACAGGTCTGCTGGCTTTAAAGGCATTTTTGCTACATGCCAGAGTTTACATCTGATTGCAGCTACCTTGGAGCTGTGGAAGCGTTTTGAGGAAAGAACTGGCAAGGTGATTACATTCTCTATTTCTACAAGATATGGTCTCTCAGTCTATTTTTTCCTGTTATTTTTTCCAGAGCAGAAGAGATATATAAAATCATGGAGGTTTTTTCTGTGTTTTTCTGGCAGGGGAGAGAGGAAGGGGGAAAAGAATATTAAAATATGCCCAAAGAACTTCAAAAAAGAACACAGAAAAATTTGATTGTCTAGACATTACATCTAAAACCTTTCATTACACTGCATTTAACTATTCCTTCTAATATCTAGATATGCTAATAAACATAGATAGGGTTTGTATTCCCCTTCTTACAAAGCGACTGATCTGATCAATGGTTGTTTCACACATGAGTGTGTTTCACAGAATTCAAACTTTCCATACTTGGTAGTCAGTTCTGAACTGGTTACTGCTAGTCAGGAAAGCCATCTGAGGATTTAACAGTTTCATGAAAAATCCAGTTCAGCACTACATCACAATTAAAAAGTCACAATTTTTAGACTTACGAGGCAAAGATACAAAACAAAAAACTTACTGTGTTGCTGTATTAATTCTCTGTGGGAAAAATCTGACAAGATTAAGACTTCCTAGGCTTGCAAAGTGATATACCTGAGAGAGTGAGGTATTAAAAATCATGAACTCATAGGATGAGGAACAAGCAATCACTTTTTCTTCCCATACAAGAAACGAGAAAAAAGAAACTAGCAACTGACATTGGGTTACTTTGCTATCTGGGTGGTAAAGATGAGCAGCTAAGAGCCAGAGTACAGTGGATGTAGGCTGAAAAAAGCTGGGTGGTCAAATTTGTAGAAGTCCAACAGGTCAACTAAACAGTTTAGAAACAACTCTGGTGTTTCTCTGAGCTTGCCCAGTTCTCCTTAAACCCTTGAGGCACCTGCTGTTAGTCTCTGTCCCCGTCCTAAAGACAAAGAACCCTTGTCTGACTCAGTTTGTCTGTTCGTGCATCTGTAGCAAGAAACTGCTCCATGGTCCTATAGTTTTGTCATTATTCCTAGGGGATGGTTATCCCTGCTTTTCTAGCTGCACAAGAACTTCAGTTTTACCTTTTATGTCTTTAAGCCTATTTTACATATGTACTTAGACCTCTTGGTATAGCAGGCCAAGGCTTTGAGACGTGACACTAAAGCATAAAAAAAGTTAAAAATACATAGAGTATTAGAACAATAGATTGTCTGGAGGTTTTTGTTTGTTTGAAGATCTCAAGATTTTTTACTGTTCATTGGAAATATTTAGAAGGATTAATGTAGTCCTCAACAGCAGCTGGGCACCTCTCAGGTTTTGGATTTGATTAGTATATCTGTACTCTTATGAAAACTAATGGTATAAATATCTGATGAAAAATGTCTACTTAAGTAGATGATGTGAGTTGCCCTGTGGAGAACTCTGTACAGAGCCCCTACCAGTGTCTTACAAGAATTAATAATCTGCTTTTTTCTGAAAGGGAGCTCAGGTTTGGGAGCTTCCTTTCCCCATGTTTGTGAGGTATCTTACAACCACCTATAAGACTGTTGCAGGGTGCAGGCTGGTGCTATATATGTTTCCTTGTCCTTAGATCGATGCTGAAAATAAGATACAGAGCATGCCATCAGACTGCCCTGTTAGACTGTCCTGATTACTACAAAGGCAACAAGACTGTTGGAGCACAGACTGCATGAGGCCCATGCTCTTAGAGATCACAGCTACTGCAGAAAGAGCAATAACATCAGTAAGAGCAATGGGGTATTGCTCTTGAAAGACCGTGATTATCATCCAGTGCAGAGGAGTAGTCAGCAGGATGCCAATGATAAAAGGGCTCGTAGCAGTGTTATGATAAAGACTTGTGGATGTCGTAGGGGTGGTCATACAAGTGCTAGCTGTGATGATAAAACTGCGGCTATTGTTCACAGGATACATAACGAGTAAGCCGGAAATGCCCTCCTATAAGCGGTATTCCTTTATGTCCAGACACTGATGTATATATATGTATTTGTGTGTGTGTGATTAAAATTATATTTTCTTCCTTTGTAAAGTGTAAATGCATTCACCACCTGTTTGTTTGTCTGTTGCAGATACTTAGTGGGCTTGCCTGCTGCAGTAGGTCTAGATTCTTGAGGATTAGGACCAAGTTTCTGTCAAGACAAGATTTACTTCTGAATTTGATTGTACCACAGAAATGTATAGCTTTGTAATAGTATCCTGGTGCTAGATTTTGTACAGGAAAAAAACGGGTTGAGGTTTTATTTCAGTTTAACTCTTCCAGAGTTTTTGCATCTGAAATGTAAAAAATAATCCAGGTTGTAGGTTAGGTCTACTGTTACTAAGGTTTACAACATGGAGAAAGACTGGGGTGTGTGTGTTTGAATAAGGATGACAAGTTTAAGTACTTGAAATAAAAGGCTGCTATTCAAGGTGCAATAAGGTAGCCTTTGCCTCCATTTATTTTAACATTAAAGCCATTGAGTATGGTATTGAATCTCTAATATGCATAGCAACAGTGTTCTGCCTCTATCATTGTATCATGCAAAATACAGATGATAGGATATTAAGAGCACCTTCAAGCTTGTTGCATGTACTGTTCCAAACATCTTAGGAGACTTAGGAAAGCCAAGTGGTGAACAAGGGCTCTAATGAGAAATCTGTTGTCCTCTCACAATACCTGACTTGCAAATCTGTTTGTCTGCATGTCAAGACCTTTATGGAAATGAAAGAAGAGAGCTCAAGATTGAGTCTCTTGCATTTCACTAGGTCATTTACACAAAGATACTTCTCTATAACATGCAAATTTTCTGTCAGGAGGTTACTTCCAAGGGTCTTAAATATTCTCTCTTACTACTAGGAATTCATTAAAAAGTTGAAATTTTTTGGAATGAATTGCCATTTCCAACTTGGCAGCTGATTTCCTAGGATTACTGATTTTTAGGAGCAACTTCTACACTAAGGTTGTTACACAGCTTGCGTGGGCTTTGGTGGTGTTGTTGTTTTTTTTTGTGTTTGGTTTGTTTGGGGTTTTTTTTTTTGTTTGGTTGGCTTTTTTAGTTTTAGTTTTGCTATTGTTTTTGGCTTTTGTGTGTGGCTTTTTTGGTTGGTTGGTTGTTTTTTTTGTTTGGTTTGGTTTGGTTTGGTTTTTTGGTTTTTTTTTTGGTAGTGATGTTAATGCTTAGCTCTGTACTTTGTCTTCTGAAGACTTGGTCAGTATCTCAGTTGCTATTAACAGCCAGACAACCCTGAGCTTTTTTCTTCTGTTTGACAGAGTGTTTATAATCTATTGTCAGAAAAAAAAAAAAAAAAAAGGTGGCTTCATAGAAGTCCAAGAAAACTCCGGCAATGTACTAACTATCAGATAAGGTCAAATAGGTACTAAGGGGAAACTTTAATATTATGTTTTAACTTCTGTCAGAAAACATCCTTACAAACGGAAGCAAAATGCAGGAAAACTAAAGGGATGTGGAGGTAGTCTATAAGAAGTGAAATCTTAGAAAAAACTCTTAGTACCCTGTGGAAGAGGGTGCATTCTTCATGTGTATTCACACTAAAACCCAACTTATTTTCTTTTAAGATGTTGTTACTGATGAGACTCTATCTTCTCTCTGTGCAGCTATTCCTTCTCTTAGTACATAGAATTATGCTCCTACAGTCCTTCATAAACTTTGTAGGGGAATATAAGTTTTCAGATATAGCCTTGTGATCAACACTTCCCATTAAGAGCCTAAACACCTTCATGCAGCTTGTGAGGGTCTTTTGGATTACCTTCTGAGACAACTAGTTCTCTGTACATGTACTATTAGGAGAAATCTTTGTGCTTAAAATGGGGCTTTGGTAGTTGTCTCCCCAGACTGAAACCAAAATGCTACTAATAATTGGGATGTTAGTAATGTGATTAATATTAAAAGGCTGCCAACGTCCTTTATGGAATTTTGCTGATAATCATGACTTGAAACACAGCAAGAAAAGGCAAAGAGAGAGGGGGAAAGATATGCAATTTTAAAATGCAAAATGGAAAGTCCCAATGTATTATGATAATTACCTTTTTTATTTTAAGTCAATATCCTAACAATTATCAGGATGTTTTTCGTTATTAAGGAAAAATAGGATTAGAACAACATATCTTCTTCCATAGGTATGAAAAAATATCTGTAGTATAGAAAAATAAGTTCAGTTTCTAATGGCACCAGTGGAAACAATGCTGAAATTAACGGTGCTCTTGTGTTCCATAACAGCTCAAGCATGTTTTCACTGTGAATGTCATGAAACTATATTGACATGTTGTGAAAGCATACTAATGTAAAGCAAGACAAACAGTGGTAAGTGTAGCTGATGATAAAATACATAGGAAAATCCTGCATTTTATCTTAATAGACATATTTCTTTGTAAAGCAGGTGCATTCTGGGCTCATGCAAACAGCAGTCTGTGACTGACTAAAACCCTAAGGGTGGAAGATGACTCACTGAATAAACCGCTATGATGGAAGAAGGCTCAGAGGAGATAGGCAAAGACATTGTACCCATGAAGCTCAGAGAATAATGTAGGGTATGACTGATCACAGCCAGTGCAAAAAAGCTGACTTTATCTTACCACAAAGGGACTAGAGGGTGGCCTTTGTGTAAGAAAAATGGTTATCAATAGTTGTGTCATGACAGTGAGCATATTATTGGGAATCACATTGGTATTGTGTACTGGAATTGCTATATTTTAATATGAGTAACTTTACAGTTTTATTGTGTTTTCACTCTTTTTTTTTTTTTTATTATAAGTTATTATATAGTTTTATTGTGTTTTTTCCTTTTTTTTTTTTTTTTTTAACCTCTCTACTGAATCAGAAATCCCATGTAACATCAAATATCTTCAAATAAGTACATTAGATACTAAATATTACACTCTCCGTGCATGGAATATCTCAAAGAACGTGGTCAGAGAGAATTGAATTCTGACATAGTGTAATGAAGGAATGACAATACAGGATTTTCTCTCATTTTTTCTACCATGTTAAAAACACTTGCATTAATTGCGATCAAATATTTGAACACATCTTGGTCCAAGCACACAACATGAGAGTGTAGTGCTGCTCAGCCTTAGCCCTTTTTCCTGATGGGAATACCTCTGAAACAACCATATTGACAAGAAGTTGGTTTATCTAGTTTATATAAAATTTCTCAGGTATGTGTGTGTGCATGTTGGCTTTTCAATTTTCTGAAAGATGAAGTAAGGGTGAGGGACCTGTGAGAGAGAGGAAAATGCATCCAGTACAAGGTAGCAAGAGTAACACATATTTTTTACTTGTTTTTAAAAATTATCTTTTAAAATGTCTTTGGCTCGTCTTATATTTACTTCTTTCCTGAAGCAAGACAACTGCTTGAATTTTTAGTAATAAAAGAATAATAATTTATGGCTGTTGTTTTTTATTGGAGAAAACCCACATGTTTCCTGTAGTAATGTTATAAGAGGGACAACTGACAAAGTACTATTTTACAAGGCCTGTCTCATATTCCCACCTGCAGTATGGTTTATCTGAACTAAGTTACATCTTTGCCTTTTGAGTTATTGGTATGCCTAATATTTTGAAATTTATTACATGATTTGCATTCAAGTTTTACAACTCAAGATCGTTTTAACAAGGAAGAATTACAGTCCATACTTGAAAGTTGTAGGGTTTTTTTTTGCTGTATATATTCTTATAAACAATGTTTCACACAACAAAGCTGAGCAAAATGCTTTTGGAGCTTCCTATTGCTACAGGGTCCCCTATAAGAATATTCGTGCCTTAAGATACTGAGCTTGTCTAGTACTTTTATGTCAATAGCACTTTTATAAGCGACTGCACACAACACATGCATTTTCAATGCCTATCAAAAAGAAAGTATCTGTGTGTGCATATATATATCTCATGTACATATTTTTCGTCCATGTGAATACATATTCCTGAAAATCCATATAGAGCTCCATCTTATGATTTCTAGATTTCTGCAGTCTCACCTAAAATAAAATAAATATGATATAGCTGAGGGAAATGATTTGATTGGTACTAGAAATTTTCCACTTATAAATGCCTTGTAAAATATTTCATGTTAGCTGTATAAGATTCTCCTTGTTGAAGGAGTAATGGGAGGTGGTCATACAAGGATGATGGGCAGAAATTATACAGTTTTAACTGTTACATGTTTTTCGTATATAAGTGGAATTATGCTCCATCTAGAAGAGCTGTGGTTTTAAGTGTTTTCAGCCTGAGCAAAGTTTCTCTATATAGGTCTTCTATAAAAAGAGCTGGACTTGCGATTTTATTGCATAGTTGTTCATTTTGAAGTTTATATAGTTTTCACAGAATAGGCAATAGTAGTAAAAACAAGCAAATAACAGTCCCTGCCATTTCCTGTTAGAAAATTAAGCAGCTGTAATTCTGAACATGAAGTGGGAATAATGTGACTGTTTTGCAGATGTTTCATGACCCTAATCACATTAACTGAGTCAGTTCTTTTTCCCTAGTATGAGCTGATGGTAATGGATGGCTTTATAAAATTTTCAGGAACAGGTACGAAAAGGTGATTTTGGGCAGGAAAAATATTTTCTGTCATCCTAGCAATGTCAAAAGCAAGACATGAATAGCAGAGAAGTTGAGGATAATGTGTAACTATTTTATTGGTCCATAGAATCTTGGTTTCTATGGCATTTGAAGGATGCTAGAAACTACAGGGGTTTAATGACCTTATGGAACTTTCCATGGCCATTAAATCAGAGAAATCACATGGGGAAGGAATGACTTCAGTGCTGATGATGGAAATTTTTATAGGCACCTTGCTGTTTCCCGTGGTGGGGGAATATGGTATAAACTAATGACAGGCAAAAGGTCAAATGCTTCAGAGTGCATAGTCACCCAACTGATAAGATATTGATCTGAAGATTACCCAAGCTTTTTTGGAATGTTTTTGGGTTTACAAAATTGTTTTAGTATTATAAGCACTGTCTTTCTTTTTTGTCCACCCCCTTTTTTTTTTTTTTTTGAGGGAGGTTGTTACTTGAAGATATGCCCATTATTTACCTATCAAAAGTATAGTATTTAGTGCTGTTGTAGGATTTTCAATTTAAATTTCATCCTGAGTTCAGAAATATAAAATTTAGTAGAAGTAGTGAATTATTTTTTCACCATGATTGTGTTTTTGTGGAATTTTTCTTAGCATTCTGCTCATGTACTGCAGGATAATAGAAGTTCTAATATTTGCAAACTGTGCTCACTGTTCTTAGAACACCTGAAATCACTGAAGTTTAAACAGAGAGTTTGTTTCCTTTGGATTTCATACTTACCCTGCACAAGATGAATTATCTGATGTAAAATCGAGACAAGCTGACAGTATTTCACCAGAATCAATTTCTAGCTTGAATAATTGAATAGGTTATAGTATATCCTTGCTTAATGGCCTGATCTTCAGAACTATTTTGTCCATGCATAAATCCACTGTAATAAATAAAGCCCATTCAGTCAACGTGTGAAATCTTGGATTCACTGAGGAAAAAAATTGCTTAACTTTAATAAGATCTGAATTTCATCCAGAAGGATTATTTACAAGACCTTAGTGTACTTATACTTAATGAACTTATGGCATAGAAACATTGGATTTGCTGTAGTGCTTCTACACAAAGGTGAGCTTATTGTTTCCTTGCTGAAAAATGTATTTTAAAACTCTTCCTATGAGGTGGTGTGTTTTTTGCATATATACATAATTTATACTTATGGAACTTAAAGAAAGTGGAGTATTTGAGGCCACAATTATTACAAATAATATTTGTAAATGATACCCTTATTTCAAGTCGAGAGATACCTACAGTGAGAAATTAGGATTACTGGAGAAATGTCTAGCAGTCTAGCATTAATACCTTGGAACAGTTGCCATTCAAGAGTGGATAAAATCACAAAAGCAGACATGTAAGCAAGCTAAAAACCATGGTGCTTTTTTTTTTGTTTCTTTGCAGAACAGCCCCCAGCAGTAACAAATACTTCATTTGTCTTGAAAAGAAATCTTGTTTTCATTAAGCAACTATATATGTTCCAGAAGGTCATGGTGATGGGGAAGATGAAGGAAGCTGAAAGTGGATGTATGTGAAACTCCAGAGGAAAGAAAATTACAGTTTCAAATAATTAATGCTATTAAAAAACAACACCTAGAACCTGTCGTCTAGTGACAGTAATGGAATAATAAGTATTAGTTTTAGAAACTCTAACAGGATTTTAAAACTCTAATACACATCAAACCCCAAAATGTCCAACACACTGAAGCTATTAAGTTGTATTTCCCAGAGAAAATTACACTTTGGATCTCATGGAGATGTGATTATTATGAGGTTTTCTACTCCTGACTGTGGAGATTTGCTCATCTTTGTCGTCAGGTAGATACTACCAATGTGGGTTTTTTTTTCATACTATTCAGGAAAATTCAGTTACATTTAAAAGAGAGAACTTACCTGGTTTAAGATGAGATCTTAAATTCTTAAGAAATTCAGAGCACTACTTTTGTGTATGAAAAAAGTCCTAAAATGCTTATTTTACAACAAAGAACTATCCCATGCACCAGTATATGCTGGAGGCCAACTGACTGAAAAGCAGCTTTGCAGACAAGGAGATGGACTTCCAGGTTGAAAATGAGCCAGAACTGTGCCCTTGCCACAAAGAAGGCAAATACTATCCTGGGCTGCATTAGGAGGAGTGTTGCCAGCAGGTGAAGGGAGGTGATTATTCCCCTCTGCTCAGCACTGGCAAGACTGCACCTGGAGTGTTGTGTCCAGTTCTGGGCTCCCCAATACAAGACAGACATGGACATACTGAAAAGAAGCCGGTGACGGGCCACTGAGATGATTAAGTGACTGGAGCGCATCTCACTTATGAAGAAGAGCTGGGAGGCTGTGGACTCTGCATCCTTGGCGATATTCAGAAGCCATCTGGACATGGTCTTCGGCAACTCTAGGCACTAGGTGACCCTGTTGAGCAGGGTGCTGGGGCCAGTGGACTTCCAGACGTCTTTTCCAACCTCAAGCATATATGTCTATCCAATGTCTTACTAGAAAGAAAATGGACATAGCTGTAGGTTTAATGCTGAACTGTCTAACAACCTTTAAAGGGTGGGTAATGGAGTGCTGTGTAATAGTGGACATGTAGCCTTATTTAAGTTAATTTATTTCTGCTGTACTTTTGATGTTAGTACCATGGTAGCATTTGGAAAAGAGAATAGTAAAAGCAGAGAAATTTTGAAAAAAAAATGCATTTAAATACTCAAATATGGGAAAATATTTTTTTATTACATCATATGAGACAAGATAGACGTCTGTTGAGTTTTACTTATCATTCATGGAAATTAAAGTGACCCCTGAAGACAAAATGAAATATTTAAACCTTAGGAAAACTACATTCAAACTCTAGTTGTGAAATAAGTGATGAATTCTGACAGAAGAACCGAAGACAATAGGATCATTCTACAGATTCTCAGAGGAATAGCAGCTTGCTTCCATATTCAGTGTTTGTATGCTGAAGTGTTTCTGCATGTTATTTTGTCGGTCACTTTTAATTCCTGCCTCTTCCCTCTTCACAGAACTTGGTTCACCCAAGTAAGGAGTCAGGATATCAGACTAGCACAGAGCAAAACTGAGCTGGCAGATGTTGCCATATTATCCAGAAATTGCCTATTCGAGTGCTATTTCTGTATGACTCTCCCTAGCACATTTAAAAAACTCTATTCCTAAGAAGATATTTATAAGAGTATGAGAAATGTCTTCTTTAGCATTTAAAAAGACAGTCACTTAAATAGGCCTCCAACTTACTCCGCAATTAAAGAAAACAATCTATATATTTAATAAACAGCGTCAAGGACCTACCTGTTTGACTTGCAGTTAATGATTTCTGGCATCACTCTACAAAGAATATATATGTAACATTTTTTCTGTTAACAATTTAAAGTTGAAATTGCCAGAAAATGGATTTTGTATACCTGGAATGTGTTAATTTTTATCCTTTCTGTGCTTTCTTTCCAGTAGTACTTTTTTCCATTTAGCACTGCCATTCAATTTGTTCAGATAAGCTCACTTTTGTTTTTTGTTACCAATTGGAGCAGAAATAGCCATTGTCTTTGGTAAGAACAGATATTCTAGATAAGACTGCAGCATTGAATGAATTGTCAATGGTTCTGTACACTGATAAAATAAAATCAAAGTAGAATACCTGTTTTTAATAAATGCATTTATACAGTTTCCCAGGTTCTCTTGGCTACTCTATTTCATAGTGTGGTTTCATACTTGCTGTTAGGCAGTTTGACTTGAAAGTATGTAGAGAATCATTTGCAGGCTTTCTGCTTAAAGCAAACTTAACCTGAGGGACTTCTCTGCATTCATTTACATTCAACCTATATTATATGGCATTGTGCATGCTAATATTAACTGTGGATATGTGAGAGAAGTGACTTGCCTATATATAAAAAATTGAAGCCTCTCACTGTCAATATATTTATGTCATATGGGCCAACATCTCTCCTTGGATACCCTTGCAGAGATAGCAGTGTGTGCATGCAAAGGAATAATTGGGTCCTGTCTATCAGCTCTGGTGTCAATTTTCACTATGAGTGGTACAGGGTTGTTATGGCAGGATCCCCAATCTACTTTCTAACTCATGCATGATTAGCAGTGGTAGACTGCACGTCAAGTGTGCTGAAAGTGCAGAAGTTACTTGTATTGATCATGTTTTAGACAGAAAGAATCTAATTTGATTTTCAGATCCCAGTTTGACTTTCCAAGGCTGATGGCTGAGACAGGAGGAAGAGGGAATGTTTGGTTTGTTAGCTTAGAAAATAAACTTAAACAGGGAAGGGACAGACATCACACTTCTTTATAAGATTTTTCTTTTTTTAATAACATGGTAATAAGAGTGTGTGTTTTCAAATGAATTGGCAGATGGGTTTAACTTTGCCTATAAAATGCCTGATCTGAATCTCGTTATGTAATAAAACCTAATAATCCTTTGGGTCTGGTTCTGTCCTTAGTAACTGTGAAACTCTGTATGGTCTCTTGGACGTCTTTGCTTTTTTGTATGAGCTGCTTAGTTTTATGAATTAAAACTGCAGCATATTACAGCAGATCCTACTGTGCTAAATACCATACAGACACAAAGCAAGGGACAATGTCCTCCCCAAGACCTTACAATTTAAATAGATTAAAAGATTAATAGGAGAACACAGATAAGTGTCTTGTTCAAGGTTACCCGTCAGACCAATAGCAGAAGCAGAATTAAACTGATCCCTGTGTCCCAATCTAGCACCCTGTTGATTGCACCACAGTGCCTCTGGAAGTTAATTTGAAGCAATATTTTCAACTTATACATACAAATTGATTTAAAACCTAATTGTGATAGACTAAAAGGCAGCTTGGTGAGACTAAAACTCCCTTGACAAGAGAAATGGAGGTCACATAGTCACACCTATGGCGAGGCTTACTATTTTATCATCATTCATCATCCTCTGACAAGAGGATGGTTTGAGTACAGTAGACAGCCTTTACAGTCAACCCTTCACAGCAGAAGAGGAGGAAAGAAGCTCTTTCTATTCCCCAGCTGCCTGTTTCGTTATGAAATTGTTGTCCAGGAAGTTTTCTTGCTGCTTGAGTAACACAGTTTCACTGGGTCACCAGGAAAAGCCCAATTCCAGATGCTGCTGTGGTCCTATACCTGTGGGGAGCTGTGCGAGTCTTCTGAGAAGGAAAGACCAAATCACCAAAGACAGGGGAAGTCTTATTAAAAAGTTATCTCGTAGAATGTATTTAATAAATGTTGAATCTGATTGGCCATGATTGTTCTGCTGACCTCTTGGTCAGGAACATTTCAACTTAAATTTAGGCCTTACTCAAGTAAGTGCCAGCATAGGCAATTTTCTAATCTCATACAGCACTGAACATGTTATTCTAAGATTTGAGTAATATTTGAGTAATAAACAAAGCAGATCCCAAACCCTACATTTTGCCTTTGTGGAACCTTTTTTTGTTTCACTCTGGAACTGTTACAAGAACACATAGTAAGCAAGAAAACATCGCATGAATTGTGCAGAGTGTGGTTTGCTACTGGTTGACTGTGCATTGTAAGGCATATTCAGATTTCCTCTGCTTCCATAAGCCATCAAATAACTTGAATCTATGAAGAATACACAAAGAAAATTATAATGACTTATTTAAAGCGTTCTTATTAAGAACATGCTGTCATTCTACCTTTCTGTCTCAATGGGAGCTTGAAGTTTAGATTTGGATTTTGAAAATTTTAGCCATTATCTGTGAGTGATAGTTGTGATAGTTTTGTTTGTTTTGGTTTTTTTTGGAAAAAAACTCAGTAATTATGCATATGTATTTGCAGTGCATGCAGTGTGTATTTTTTACAATTATTCTAGTTAACTGTTTCATCACCTTTCCCTGGGGGTAAGGATTGTGTACCACAACCTTGCAGCAAACTATGAGGAAAACAAGAATTACTTTTATCTTGTCTGAGCACAGAATCAGACAAGACACAAGACACATGTTGCATTCTCTTTAGCTGTGTTGTTACTGCAAAATTGATTTTGAAAGACACAGTGAGTGGAAGAGAGGGTGATGAAGTAAGACAGCAAAACCAAAGGAAATACCCTAAAAGCAAAACATGTTCTTTGATAAGATTCAGTATTGTATGCCCGATACTGTGCAAGCTATTTAATCATGAAAACTTTTATCATATATGAGGTGCTCTATAGATAGGCATTCCATTACCTGATTTTTTCCTGAGAAAATACTGATAATTTATGCTTCAAAGAGCTATCACTGCAAAATCAAATAGAAGGAACATCTTTAACCATTTGAACAACAGAAAGAAACATTGATCAAATCAAGACAAATAGACATTTTAAAATTATTAAATATTTCGTGCAACATTCAGACCAAGAACTATTCTCATAAATTATTCAAGACATTTTTTTATTAAGAAATGGCTTACTGTTTGTATTCTAGCTACTCTCAATTGTTAGGAGCCTTCCTCAGTAAAATGCTGTACCTATTTGCCAAAATGTAGTTCTGGATTAGAAATTCTGATATTCTAATAACGTGTAGTCTACAAAGAGTGGTGTAATTGAATTACTTTCACAGTTACAAAAGTATCTTCAATCGAGTTCGTAAGAAAACTTGCATTAATAGTTCATTTAACTTCTTAAGCTAATATTTAGTGGGCACCAAAGGACTGATCTTTATGATATAGCAATTTTATGAGACCTGTTAAAAACAGAGGCTTGACATTTGTGTGATGCCATTGTGCTGTATGGCATGCTATCTAAAGGCATGCTATTTATGAGAAAGGGCTGCAATTGCAAATTCTCCCTTGTTACATTGTCTGTTTAATTGTATATCTTGCAGTTGTCCTGTTTGTTAAAAATGGATCTCTCTGTTGCCTTAGTCTGACTTTTAGGAGCAGGGAATCAACAAAAAGTTCAATCATGTCTTAAACCTTATTACACTGGAGACAACTTTACTGGAAGTTGTAGTGGGCATTATATTAAATCCGACAAGGGCATGATCTCTTGTACAGTTGTTTTTATTGTTACCTACCTTTTTTTTTTTCNGACTTGGTTAAATGATGGGAGTTGGACACATCCTGGTTTGCTTGCTTTCTTAACCTGAAAGCATTACACTTTTTTTTTTTTTTTTTAAATAGAACTGTGGACAGTCTTTGTGCTCTTTAGCCTCTCAAAAGTGTTAATTGCTCAGCTTGGCGTCTGAGGCTTTTCTGAACTTAAATGCAGCTGTCTCTTCTCTCTCACTGTTCTCACTGTTTCAATACTAGTTTTCCCTATTTCTCTGACCATATACTTATTTCTTCTGGCTGTTTCAAATCCATTTATTTTATTACTTAGTATTGGCATGTATTACAATTCAGTGATCCTTATCCATAAAAGTTCGTCTAAAAAAAATTACATTAACGAAATACATATATTTCCATTTCCATAATATTCTTTCCCAGTCTTTTTTTTTGTTTGGTTTGGTTTTTCTTTGTTGATTCTTCTGGATTCAAATACATTCTTCAAGCAATATATTGTAAAAATAGCTTTTCATAAAATAAACATTCTATAGTGTTTTACAGCTTATAAATGCTGAAGTGCACTATGTGAAAGGTGGCACTTTTTCTCCAGGAATTTGATTGGAATATTCATAGTTTTCTACTTCAGAAAACTTGAAACATTGCATGCAATTATTTTTGGCATTAAAGTCATCTTCAAACTAGCTTCTTCTCCTTATAAGTATTCGACCATTTCGTAGAAGAGTTGAAGGTCTCTTGGCAAGTTTCCAGTAAGACCTTGCTCATTTGCTTTGAGCTGTATGTCTGGTGAGGGATAAAGGAGGGGGGACCACTAGATGTAAAACTGTAGAAGCCAGTGGCTAGCAAATGGTAGGCAGTCTCTTGCCATATTTGAGTGATTCATCAGTGTGTTTAAGGTTAAACCTAAGGCTGTGGTTCTGCTTTTGTTCTACTTGCACCTTTCAGACAAAATTTTAAACAAGCAACTGCTATTCTACCAAGTGTGGAAGGTATAGTTATGGATGATTACTGTGTTGTTTTTATCCTCATTCAGGTGTCAGTCATAATTTGTTCACTGGCTGCTAACAGGAAATGTCCTGCTAGAGGAGGTTAATGAAGCTTTTATGTTAATGGACATGATTAATGGGAGACAAATTTTAGAAGAGCTAATATGATATCGTGCCCAGAATCAGTTTCCATGGCCTCGTATAGCCCTGTAACATTATAGTTCTAAGATGCAGTGAATGGGAAGTGGTGTTTAGATCCAGCAATGAATGCCAGTATGAAACTATCAGAGGTAAAATACAGTCCCACTACCTGCTGAGTGAAAGACCAGAAAAATAAAACATCCTTTTTCCTGTATTTATTCTCCGTAGAGTTCTCTGGAAGTCTGTAATCTGTGATTCACAGGGGGCTTGTGAACAACCAAAACATACAACCCTGTACAATTATATGGAGAAAAAAATCTAGGAGAAAAGTTCTGTTGCTTTATTCTTATAGGTAGGTTAAAAGCTTCTGGCAATAACCCCCATAATAAAAGCCAAACACATTTGAAATAGTTTTTTCCCAGTTGATGTTAGACCAGCCTGAAACAATCTGCTTAAATTGATACTCAGTTAATCTCATTTGCTTACCTTTGTTTGAAAAAGTGTTCATATTCATGATTGTAGCATCAATATTGACCTTTACTGAAAATTTGATTGAACATGTTTATTTATATTGTGAAACTATAGTTACAATGTCTTTATATAACTTTTAAATGTGTTTTAGTACAGAGCTTGGTATTTGTGACAATCTTCTGCTTAAAATTCAGAAATCTGATCCTGAACTTGGGAAGTAATACTTGTGCACATCTGCAGAAAGATGCAGGTTATGAAAAACAACTCTTTTGGAGAAAGTAAGGCACTTTGTTAGAATATCTTGAACCAAATAGGCATGTTTCAAAGATTTTAGTAAGTTAAATTAGATTCAAAGTCTTTGAAGAGATGGGATAGAAACTGCAGCAAAAATATCTTAATGCAATAATGTGGGGAAATTGCTTTATGGAAAGTTATAAAGTTATATGTCAAAATAGCCTGGAATAGATTTAGCTCTTAGTTCACAAATGCTTGTGAAACCTCATTATATTTTTCCTTATTGTCTTGGCTTTCCCATAATTTTTAAGAGGCATCTTAGGTATAGATTTTTTATGTGTAAACCTAGTTCTTGTTATTTATTTTCCTCAGCAAAAGCAGTGAGGATGTTTTTTCTACTTGTGTTGACCACTGTGATGATAACTCTGTTACTGAAATGCACTAATAGGCCCACAGTGTTAACAGGTTTTTTTGCTGCTTTTTTTTTTTNTTGTCTTTCTAAATAAAGACAAAACCATGACTGGCTAGTTCTTCTTCTCACTGGGGTTCTAAAAGAGAAGGCAATTCTTACTCCTACAGAGATAATTTTTTTAATAGATGCAGAAAACATCAGACCAAAAATACCCTGAACACTCAGGAAGTTTATTAACAGTATTTTTGGTGTCTTCTCTCAGAGAGCAGAACAGAGTAGTGAAGAGCTGCTGCCTTTTATACCAGTGTATGGCAATTTCACAAGTCAGGAAAGACTAGTATGGTAGATTTTAAAGAGTAAGACTGTCCAATTACTTTAGCTGTATACATCTTTCTCATGGCACGTGGTGCTGCATACATTTCTATGGAATCTGGTCTCCATGATTGTTTTTGTTTTTCAGAAGAGGATATTATCACTATCTGAACAGATCAGTTGGTCTTAAACATAAGCACCTAATGATATTAGTGGTACAATTCAGGCAGTGGATATTCAAGGCATGATGGATGAAAGATAATGAGACATGTTCTGAAAATGAAAGGTTGCCTGTTGTTGAAAAATTGATATTATTCCATTTTTGAATGTTGGTGAAGCTATCAGGTTTTCACAAGATTTTAAGCACTCCTCTTCCCCTGCCCTGAGAAAACAAAATACTACAAAATCTAGGGAAATGTTTATAAGTGCCAAAAAACCCTATGCCCATATTAATCAGATATTGCAACACATAAATCTTTCAAGAAGACAAAATTAGAGTTTGGATTTGTGAAATTGCTGCCGTGTGTAAAGCTGCTCACACCAGAAAGTAACTGAAGAATTTGATGTGCTTGTTTATTAAACAAAACTATTGCAATACTTCTCCATGTTTGTAAGTGCTCTGAAATGCCTCCTTGAACTGTGGAAAAGAGAAAGTAGACTGATTGATTAGAAAGAACGAAAAATGAAAATGCTGTTTGAACATAGCACATAGTCTTTTATTTTTATATAAAATGGTTTTATCTGTTCTAATCCAGTTTGGTTTTCCAAAATGAAGCCTACCTCTACAAAGATACATCCTGTTTTGCCAGAAGAGGGCAGTGTTTCTTTACAATTGTGAATGGAAACTATGCATATTATTCTAACGATCAGTCCCTGGAGAGTATTTTGAACCAATGAATTTAAATGTAATAAATGCCCTCTGAATATGCTATTTAGTAAAAATAACAGGCAATGAAAAAGTAGACATTATGGTTAATTAATTGTTGTCAGCACTGAATTGTACTGACCCAAGGAACAACACGCAACCTTTAACATACTACATAGATGATTGATTTTTGTGTAATGTTCAGAGATTATGAAACAGCATCTTAGGCTGAAAATGGTAAAATAGTGAAAATTAAGTCTAATACTTTGTGGAATGTATTAAGCATATTAGTACCAATGAAATAGCTTTGCAGGAGTTCTATATATGAATGAGCACCCACCTGAAGTCTCACACTTCAGGAGTTGTCCATGCTGCTGTAGTGTCACCCTTTGTTAGAGCAGGCAAACTAAAAGAAACAAATACAATCACAGTTTATCAGATAATGAGGAAATTAAGCACATCTTTTATTTCAAATGCTCTAAGTCACAGCTAACTTCAAATTAAGTATTTGTCCTGGTTTCATCTGTGTTAGAGTTAATTTTCTTCCTAGTAGCTGGTATTTTGGATTTAGAATGAGAATAATGTTGATAGTACACTGATATTTTAGTTGTTGCAAAGCAGTCAAGGACCTTTCATCTTCTAACATCATGCCAGGTGCACAAGAAGTTGTGGGGAGCACAGCCAGGACAGCTGACCCCAACTGACCAAAGGGATATCCCACACTATATGACTCATGCTCAGTATAGAAGCCAGAGGAAGAAGAACAAATGGGGAGATGTCTGGAGTGATGGTGTTCGTCTTCCCAAGTAACCACGACACACGATGGAGCCCTGCTTTCCTGGAGATGGCTGAGCACCTTCCTGCCCAAGGGAAGCGGTGAATGAATGCATTGTTTTGCTTTACTTATTAAACTGTCTTTATCTCAACCCACATGTTTTCTGACTTTTACTTTTCTGAATCTCTACCCATCCCACCAATATGGAAATGGGTGAGGAGCTCTGTAGTGCTTAGTTACTGGCTGGGGTTAAACCATGACAGAACTTGTTTTATTGGCTTTTTAAGATAGACATGTTTGCCTATATGATTGACATATTTCTATATCTGGAATGTTTTTCTCTATTTCTGCCTGAAATAACGTAAGATGGGGTCAGGTTTCACTCTTTCTTACTCCTTCCTACCAAAACGTTGTCCTAAAGTTCTTCCTTCCCTGTATTAATACTTTGTCCCTGTTCTCTAAGCATTTTAATTCAACAGGGGATAGATGAGTCTGACAGCTCTTCTTTAGGGAGTACTGAGTTACTCCATATCCAAGATGAGGTTTCTTCCTATTGACACAGGGAACAAAGTTTCTCTGGTGTTTAATGTAATTTATTGGGTAAACAAATATTGAAATTTGATCAGGGCCAATAGTGGAAGTTATGTGTTCTTTTATCTTCATGCATACTCATAATATTGCTGCCAGCCTCATTAGTCTATTGTCTGAGGTAAATATTAGTCAAAGGAAAGTCCAAGGAAGAAAATGGCTGTTCAGAGACAAAGCGCAAGTTTAGTTAAGTAACTAATTAATGAAGAACAAAGAAAATTAATTAAGGATGGAAAAAAATGTATTTAGAAGTTATCTCTTTTTTTTTTTCCTTGCTTCCATTTTGTAAGTCTATTTCTTTTCCTTCTCTGCCCATTTCTCCAAACAATTTTGATTAAATTCAGTGCTTGGGCATAATGGCTCCTCAGTCCAACACATGTTCATGGAAAAGCAGTAGTACAGAAAGTGGTGGCCAAAAGTCTGTCAGTCTACCTCCTACTGCAGGAAAAAAAATCATGCCATAGTCTTCAACTTTTCCTTCCTTACCTGCTCACAGAAATACCAGGTATAAGCTCACTTGAAACAGAAGACAGTCTATTAAGCCTGTTCCTATGAGCTACCAGAAAAGTCCTCATATCTAGTAGGACATGAATTTTATGTGGCAATAATGTGAATGCATTGGGAAGCAATGAGCTGAACTAAGAAACTCCACATCTTATTGACGATTGCCTGAACAAGCCTTTTATAAAGCTTGGCATGGTTGTTAGGGCTGTGGCAGCAGCCTGCCAAATGCGGTAATGCCAAAAGCAGCTTCAGTGTTCTTTAAATGGTCAAATATCTTCAGTTTTAGATGTTCAGAGGCGTGAAATGACTCTTCATAGTAAGACTACACAGAAAAATCTTTTTCATTAAGCCTATGTATCCTAAAACAAATTTTCTGAGAGACCTAGATTACTCGAGGTTTTTTGATTGATACTTATCCTGCAAGTGTCAACATTCTTAGTTACTGTAGTGCTCATTAAAGAAGTCAGGAAATGAGATAATGCTATTGGATAGGGGGAAACTTAAAAAAAATCATTCTTTTTTTTTTTTAATAAAATTATAAAGCACTGACATTTGATATGTCCTAATGTTAAGAATACATGAGATCAAGTACAAGATGAGATACATTGTTCTTGTGGGTGATCAGTTCTGAATACTTTAGGAAATAAAAATACAGTGTTCTTTTTCTTAGTCATAAGGTCTTTGGTTATGGTAATTTACTTCTTTGATTGTACATACCTTATGCTTGTTGGGTTTTTATAGTTTCTGTTCATATTACTTGGTTTCTTTGCATTTATATACAGTGTCAACTAAAATGGAAAAGTACTGTTTTAGCAGTCTTCTGCATTTGTTATTTTGAAATGACGCTAGAAAATTATTAGTGTTTTTTTTCTGCATAAATTCCTTAAGAAAACTTATTGGTTTTTTAGGGCTGATACCCAAGCTGGTCTTAACTTTGCTTCTGTATACGAGCCTAACTTGAAGAATCTTAGAATTTTTGTGTTTGCAAATAAAACTGTAAAATAATCAGTCCACAGTGGCAAAAAGAGTGAAATAAGCCTGAAATTTTGAAGGTGACTGAATACTGAGGAATTAAAAACATGTTATCAACTAGTTAACACACTAGGCATTTGTCCTTGCGTAACAGAAATTCAGATATTAAATGCTGGTTGAATGCCAAAACATTAAGGATACAGCTATCGAGTTTGTTAAGAGTAGAATGAAAAAAAGCTAAGAATTCTACCTTTTTCGTTCACCTGTTATACACAAAATGATCATTAAATGAACATAGAAGAAACTGCTGTGGAGAGACTTGAAGTAAAGACTGAGGCAAAAATACATTATTGATACAGACACATATATAGAACTAGATAAACCCTGCCATTAATAGACAGCAACTGGAAAAATACGTTCCTTTCATGTTCTATTGTGATGTTGTGCAGTTGCTGTATGCCTACCTGATACTCACAATCCTGAAAACCTTGATGTCTGAAAACCATGATGAAGGGCCAACAAAAATGCATTTCCAAATATTTCTGCTTGAGGTGAGAAGAGAGATAAATCTGATGTGTTTCACTTGATTGCATTACTCAAAAAAAATCACACTTCTCATGTAAAAATCACAAAGCAATTGGAAAGTATTTAATGAAGTAACCAGCAGACACTCCTTGTAAAGTAGAAAATGGCAGCTTAATCACAGACAATAAAGCTAAATTGTTAACCAAAATACAACAGAAATGTTAACTCTTCTTTCCTGAGGGTGAAACATTAAAAATCTTCCCAGTACTCAGATAACAGTACTGACTTCAGGTTTCACAAGTACATGAGAAAGGTCTCGAACTCCCTGTAGTTTTAACAGCAAATTGAAAGTATGTCACCTCAATCCCACAAGACACTGAAGATGGGTATTTTAATGAGCCATGGGTTGCCTTCGGTTGCCAATTTTTATTGCACTTCTCCCACACCTCTTTGAAAGCAACCTCTGGCAGGATGTTATATCCATGAAAACATAATTAGCCTGATTGAGAATAAGATTTCAGAGACATTTGTGTGTCATGATTTCAAGAGAAAGAGGTCATATCTTTCCAGGAATAGGTTGGAGGGGTGGTTGTTTATCTTTTCACAGAGAAGATACATGTATTATAGATTAATACATTAGTCTGTTCTTCTTGAACCATTTTCAAAATACCATATTTTTATTTTCAAATGTTTGACTTATTGCAAATTAAGAAATTCAAAATTGATTAAATTAATTACAAAGCTATGTTTTTTCTTTTGACTACATTTTGTGAAGATTTTTAGAAAAGTTTGAAGGCTTGGATGTTGTGCACTTTTAACCACTTTAACTTCTTTTTTATCTGTCTTCTAATTTCACTATTTTAGAGCAACTTGCTCAAAAAGAAAGGACGTGTAAAAATTAATGTTTCTTCCTTGTCCTATAGTTAGGTTGGAAATGTTACATGGTCCTCAAGTCCTTGTTGTAACTGAAGCCCAAAAGTGCTGTAGTGATACTAAATTATGTTAACAGAAAATATTAGATGGAAGGTCAGACATTTACTTCTTTTTTTTTAAAGTTTATATTATTTCAATTAAATTCATTGTATTTTTTAAAATTCTGGTACACTTGTGTCTGTGTTCTTTTTGCTTTCCATAATTTAAAGGAAATAAGTAGTACAGTGACAAGTAGAACTTGAAATAAATTATTTAATTTGGCTCAGATATTAATTTTTGAAATGTTAATAAAATAGCTCGTTGGATGACTAAAGATTTCCTAATGTTCTTGGAATGTTCTGGAGTTGATCTTAATGCGGGGGACATTTTAAACAAATTTTTCATTCTCTTGTCAAGAGACAACGTTGTTTTTGTGGGGTTTTTTTGTTTGTTGTTTATTTCTTTTTCTTCACAGTTTCTGCTGGCAGCCTCATCCACGTACTAAATGTGAAGCAGACACATGTAAGTGCAGTTGTAGTAGACAGAAAGCAATTTGTAGAAATTTAGATGACAGAGACCAGTGTGAATGTGCCATTTGCAAAACATTTTTTTCCTCCTTGACCTTTGTCCAAGAATATTAGGGATTCTGTTCAAACTACCAAAGGCTAGGTCTGCAACAAAATGACAGATACAGAATGAGAATGATAGGGGGGAAAAAAAAAAACAAACTAAAAGGTGGTGTCTTTTACTCCTTGACTGAGATGTTGAGGTTCCTTTGGCTTTTTGTATCCATGATACAGTGCATTATATCCCGCTATCTGAAACAAATTTAAAATTCCCAGAAAATACCCTTCAGTCATACCAACTGAACAAAATCAAGATACTTCATTTCAGTTCCTGAGTTTCATATGTGAATGCACATATGAATGTGAATCTTCAAACGCATGAGATAATTAAAATTATACATACAGTTCGTAGTGTTTAAATCAATGTTGGCCTGTTCTTGTAATCTGAGTGTCATTGGTGATACTTTCAGTTATTTATTATTTTGAATACACAGAAATATAGTGATTATATGTACAGAAAACAGTTTATGCTCTGGAAGAACATTCTCATGTTCCTTTCTGGGAAAAACAAATAAACAAACAAAACCTAGGATATTCTTTCTTCATAATTACAGTGGTCATCACCAACCTTTCAGTGCAGGAAATCAATAGTTTAATATGAAGAGCAGAGATTACTGTTGATGATTTCCAGGAAAGCTGATAAGGAATTAATAGTTCTTAGCATAATTTTCTTTTTCATGGAAATTCTTCACAGGGAAGAATCCATTTCAACTAATTTCCTATCTCAAAAATGGTAAAAGAAGTTTCCAAATAATCATTATCCAGATGAAAAAAAAATGTTTTTCTTTAATGACTAAGAAAAGTAATTATATATGAGAATGAACTGGAAAAAAAAAAAAAACAAAAAAAAACCCTGATGTGTTCTATGTGAAAATATCAGTGTGTTTTGTTTTTTTTTAATGACTGCTTCTGAGGGCTTGTTTTGTTTTGTTTCTTTTACTGAAAGACTAATGTATATTAAATAATTATGTATACCTTTGGACTGCAGGAAAACAGTGAAATGTGTTTTTCAGACTTATGTGATAAATATCTCAATATATAGTGTTTGTGCTTACTAGAACTGTAATGTTTGGGCATAATATTTAGAGGATTTCTGCATAGGCACACACTTGCTGCCCGTGGATATTATTATCCTTCAATGCATTTTGCACTGTTTAAGTGGAAGCTTAGCACTGTACTTTTCTTCAGACTGGAACACTGACATGATCAGAAATGCCTTTAAGCATTCACTCAAAAATGTAGATAAGCATTAATATCTTGCAAAATTCCTGAATTCTACAGAAAGTGAAATGGGAAACTCCTTCTTACATTTTTTTAGCATCAGTTGCATCAGATGGTGTAGAAACAGCATATCCGAGAAATAATTCATAATCAATTTTATTTGCATTCTGTACTTAGGGTCTGTGTTTTCGGAAGATGGATCTGTAAATCATCTTTGTCTAAACCTTCAAGTATTTAGTACTAGGGATGTGAGGAGTATGCAAACACAGTAACGAACAGCCTCTGCCCAGTATCATTGCAACATGGGGAAAAACAACAGCAACAACAACAACAAAACAAAACATGAAGTAATGGACATATTATGAGCAATGCAGTGGCAACAACTTTATCTGTTGTCTGACCTCCTGTCTATGATGAGAGGTTTAGCTGAGGGTTTAGCTAAGTCGAAAGCAAAGGATGTGCTTCTGGGGAAAGGAATGGGGGTATATAAGAACATGAACCATAAATTAAAGCTGAGAGGACATAGTCCTGTCTCCTCTGGCCGACGTAGAAACACAAGAGCTAGACCTGAGAGAGCCACTAAGGCCACTGAATGCCATGTACAGGAAAATAATTTTGGCTTTTTGAGCATTACATTACTATGTTCTATTAACATCAGTTTTATTATTTTCATTTTTTTTCCTGGCACAGATATACAGTTTCTTGTTTGGTAGCTGGATCCTTGCAAGAATATCTCAGCATACTGCGTGCTGAGTGAAAGTGTTTTCAATATAGAAAGAAATGGAGAAAAAAGTCATTTGGCATAGAACAAAGAAAATAAAAATTAAAAATTGGTAGATCACTAGGTTTACTGTTTCAGTTTCTGAAACCTGAATCTCTAAGTGTTGGGTCTTTTTTCCCCTCAGCTAAGACAGTAGTGGTTGTAACTGCATGTATTTACGTGCCTACATGTGTGTATAAACTCATACACATTTGTGTTCTATAAACTTTGAGCTAGGCTTGTCAAGGCATAAACAATGATTGGTATTATACTTCCAAGTATATGCAAATTGCTCTTAAACTGAGAAAGAAGATAAATGGCCCAAAACTTATGTAAATCAAACAGCCTTATTGACTACAATGACATTATGCCAGCTTAAATCATGATAGGATCAGTATTTAAGTTTCAAAAGTGCATCTGAAAAATCATTGTTTTTCAAATATTGACCAAAACCCTCTGTAATTATACTAGTTTCATGGGAAGATATTGTGCTTCTGGAAGAAAACTAGAATCAGATTGGTTTTATGGTAGTATTAAAGCCGCTTTGATAAGTAATACAGGCATCTCATCCTGGGCATGTGTTTTACTTGTAGTGAAGTCGCTTGATCATCAGCTTCTTACAAGCTACACAAAAAGCTGCTGTGGCATTGGCCTCTGCAATTCAGGAGCCCATGAGTCAGACAGAGGCCTCTGGACCCTCCTTTCTTCTCTCTCCTCTACCCTCTACAGACAATGCCATGGCAAACAAAAAGAACATTTTCTGCAACACACAAGTGATGAAATAGTGCTGCAGGTAAAGCTTTACTGCTCAGTCATGTGCATATCACATTCTTGAGGGCACTCAAATGAGGAAATACAGAACCAGATGAGCCAGGTCAAAAAATGCTTGCTTTAAAAAATTTAAAAGGTGCAACTGATGAAATGTTTTGAATATATCATCCTGTTTGTGAAGAAAGAGTTTGTCTAGTTGAGAAATTGTGTTAAACCTTTTTTTTGTGGGGGATGGACAGTAACAGTAGAATTTTAACAGCAAATTTCCTAAATGTTGTATTTAAACAAATGTCGACAAGAGAAAAAAAGTGTTGGTTTTCTACCATTTGTCTATCAGTGAACCATCATTTTGATACTTTCTATTATGAACAGTCATTTAAATACAGGAGTCACTATTAATTTTGAATATTTAAATGAGTTAAAGGATGTGCTGTGGCCACTCAAGTTATTAAAAGAATGGATGCAAGAAGTCATGGCTAAACATTCCTACCCAACTCTATATTATCTTTAGTTACATCAGTCCCATACTCTATAAATTTTCTTTTTTCACCTCTCAATATGTATAAAAATGAACTTAAGTGAAACCTGTGAATCCTTTGAGTAACTGATAAATACTGATAACTCTGTATGTTTTAATTTCAGTTCTATCAGCAAAACAACTGGCTTAGCACATTTTTCCCCTTATTCCTCTTCTAACCCTGTTAAGGACTCTAATGAGACTTAGAAATGAAATTAAAAAAAAATGTTATTGAGGAAAACATGGAAGAATGTGCTGGTTTTGGCTGGGATAGAGTTAAGTTTCTTCATGGTAGCTAGTATGTGGTTATGTTTTGGATTTACGCTGATAATACAGAGATGTTTGTTGTTGTTGCTGAGCAGTGCTCACACAGACTCAAGACCTTTTCTGCTTCTCACACCATCCCACCAGTGAGTAGGCTGGGGATGCACAAGCAGCTGGGAGGGCACACAGCTGGAACAGCTAACCAAAGGGATATTCCATACCAAATAGTGTGACAACCTTGAAGTGCTTCCCCCCCATCACGAGCAGAACAAAGGACTTTGTTATGCCTTAAATGACTGGTTTTTGTTGCTTTGGAAGGACAAGGCAGGTGGTTGTGCAGACAGCCATCTCCCTTATCTTTCCCAAAGTATTGTGTTTGGTGACAGAAAAGGTAGATGGTTATGGCATCAAGCACCTTGTTAATTGCTGTGAAGGCCTCGTGGCCTGGTTGGAATGAGATGATCTCATCTGCCAGACAGCCAGCTACCTGAAGAAAGCTGTGAACCAACCAACCCCTGATGGGCAAGACAACTCACTTCTGGTCGGCACTGTGAACTTTCCCCTAGTTTGCAGACCCCAGACCCATTCCCAGAAGAGTCTCCCTATATAGCATGAAGAACGAGCAGAGGGAGGAGATGAACTGCCCACAGGTCAATGAACTGGGTTATAAAATGCCCCCTCACGCGGCATCGGGTGTGGCGTGTATATGCTGTGCAGCATAACCAAAGTCTTCAACGCATCCACCCTCTCTTCACTGGACATTGCTGGATTGATAACCTGTGGCGTGGTGATATCTTACTTTCTCTATCTATTTTTCCTTCCCCCTCTTTCCTTCCCTCTCTACCACTCTCTTTCTCTCTTTTCCTTTTGAACACGTAAGAGTAACATCATCTTAAGCTCTACTGTTGGATTCTTATTAAATTTTGTATTATAGCTGCTAATGGTTGCCAATACGTTGCTTGTAGAAGGGCTTTTGCTGTTAATGTGTTAATAAGTTCTGTGATATCATAAAATACCTTTGCCCAACCACTATTCACTGTAACTAGTATCCCAACACATACTTTTAGTAAAACTCATAATTGAATTGGACCCCTGGAGTTATTGTCTGTCATTCACTTTGCATAACCACACAGATTTAACCCAGAGTTAACTCACATCTGATCTCATCTGTTGAGTCAGGGTGCGTGTCGCATTCAAACTCATCCCTCATCCTAGCTGTTGGGATGGGACAGATGGCATCATACTCAGCAATAGACTGGAAGAAGAGAGAAGGGGTTATGTTCAAAATGATGGAATTTGTCTTTCCAATTAACTGTTACACGTAATAGAGCCCCACTTTCCTGGAGATGGCTGAACATCTGCCTGGCATTGGGAAGTGAATTCCTTGTTTTGCTTTGCTTGGGTGTGTCGCTTTTGCTTTACCTGTTAAACTATCTATATCTCAGCCCACAACTTCTTTGACTTTTCCGATTCTCTCCCCTGTCCCACCGGGGCAGAGTCAGCTGTATGGTGCTTAGTTTCCTGCTGGGGTTAAACCATGACTAATACATTGCGTAAATACATTGCATGGTGGTTGTTTTTTGGGGGGGGTTTGTGTGTGTGTGTGTTGTTGTTGTGGTTTGGGTTTTTTTAAATTGAAATTATACAAAGGAATTAATATGTTTCAAAATTTTTATAAGAACACATTATGACATTATGTTTATTCTGTTCCAATATGCATTCTCTACATTCTCCTAGCTGTTTTAAATCTAGCTTTTTCATTATCCATTGATCTCTATCTGGAATGTGTCCCTATAACCATGACACTGCCTTTTTGCAGTAATTACACTGTCACAAGCTGTTATCTTCCACTCTTTTTCAATAACTCTTTGCAGGGGGAGGCTTGTCAGAAGAGCAACAAGCAGGTGACTGACACAGTACACATTGCAATCATAGCTGAAAGTTAAGAGTGGCATTGGACAGTCCTAATAAAATCATTAATTAGGTTATGAATGCAGTTCTCTACTAAGTAATATAGTGTAAATTAAAAGTCAAATTGAAAACCTGAAAATTCATCTTAGTTTCTTAATGCTTCCCAGAAGTGAATATGACTCAATAAGGTAGCTCTACAGCGGATCATCCAGTGGCTGTAGGATGCTCCCATACAGGTCTACACCGCTGATGGGACATGGCTTGCTGAGGTCACAGAATCTGGCCCCAGGCTTAGTTCTCAAGGGTGTGCACTCCAGCAAATGCAGATTCTGCCTCTTTCTCCTAGTGTTTATGCTCTTTTTGCCATTCCCATTTGACTAGGCCCAGCTTTTCTTCTTTGTCAGCTCCTTGTCTCAGTCCAGTACCTCATAATCACACTTTCTGGTTATGCTTCTGTTTACCTCTTCTTCTATTTCATATTCTGTTTCTGCTCTTGATGACATCAGCTCAGTCACATCTGCTGGTTTCTCTTCCATTCTTCAGTGTAACTCTGCTCTCTGCTCGCCCCTTCTTACCCAGGTCTTTTTGCCAAGCCCATTGTAGTCCACTCAACACAGTCCAACCTCTTATCTCCATGTCTGACAGCTCTACCATCCCCTTCAATAATCTCTGTCTCCTTATGCCGTTTTACTCTCTCCTGTTTTCTAGCCTCTATTTTTCAGCAGGCTTTGGTAATCTCATATAGGTCCTTCATCTCAGTCTACTCTCCGCAATAGCCCTCTCCCTCATCATTCACAGATGTCTGTGGTGCTAGCTTTTTGTATTTGAGTTGCTTCTTCTGCGCATGTCTGAGACGTACCTGGTGGTTTATTTCTAGTGCTTGAGTTAAAACAACGGTAGTGGGTTAACCTGGGCTGGATGCCAGGTGCCCACGAAAGCTGCTGTATTATTCCTGCTCCTCAGCAGAGGAGAGAAAATGTAATGAAAGGCTTGTGGGTTGAGCTAAGGACAGGGAGATCACTCACCCATTACTGTCATGGGCAAAAGTCACTCAACTTGGATAGAATTAATTTAATTTATTACTAATCAAATCAGAGTAGGATAATCAGAAATCAAAACTAAATCTTGAAACACCTTCCTCTCATCTCTGCCTTCTTCCTGGGCTTATCTTTACTCAGGAATTCTGTCTCCTCCCCTCCACCAGTGCAGGGGGACAGGGAATGGGGGTTGCAGTCAGTTCATCACACATGTCTGCTGCTCTTTCCTCATGATCGAGAGGACTTCTCATACTCTTCTCCTGCTCCAATGTGGGGTCCCTCCCACAGTAGACAGTCCTCCATGAACTTCTCCAACATGAGTCCTTCCCATGGGCTGAAGTTCTTCATTAACTGCTCCGGCATGGATCTCTTCTACAGGGTGGAGTCCTTCAGCTTCAACATGGGTCCCCTCACAGGGTCACAAGTCCTGCCAGCAAACATGATCCAGTGTGGGCTTCCCATGGGGTCACAGCCTCCTTTAGGCACACTGACCTGCTCTGGCATGGGGTCCTTCATCGGCTGCAGGTGGATATCTGCTCCACTATGGACCTCCATGGGCTGCAGAGGGACAACCATCCTCACTGTGGCCTGCACCATGGGCTGCAGGGGAATGTCTGCTCTGGCACCTGGAGCACCTCCTGCCCCTCCTTCTTCACTGACCTTGATGTCTGCACAGTTGTTTCTCTCACATATTTTTACTCATCTTACCTGACTGCTGCTGTTGTGCAGAACTTTGTGGGGGTTTTTGTTTCTTTGTTTGGTTTTTTTTCGTTTTGTTTTGCTTTGTTTTTTTTTCCTTCGTGAATATGTTGTCCCAGAGGCACTGCCAT
The DNA here is from genome assembly GCA_013399365.1 of Pampusana beccarii. NCBI lineage: Eukaryota > Metazoa > Chordata > Aves > Columbiformes > Columbidae > Pampusana > Pampusana beccarii. The sequence continues at coordinate 102,394 of VWYH01006490.1, forward strand.
CATCACTGAGAGGCTTGGCCTTTGCCAGTATCACCCTGCTGCCAAAACTTTGCCAGGCAAATCCATTACAACTGAACACAAAGTGTTGTTCCTCTCAATTTCAGCAGATGTATGTCCAGTGTAGGCACTTTGTATGAATAATTATTGGTTAAGTTTTGCACTGTCTACCTCTACAAATGTGAATTCGATTTTATTATTTTTTAAATTTTAGAAATAGTAAACATTTACAATAAAATAATTTAAAACCCAGATGAATATTTATCATGTGCAACTGTTAATATTTTAAGTTTGACACCACTATTAGCAACAGTAACCAAGATATTCTAATAAAAGTTAGTGGGAAATCTTGTTAAGATTCGTGGATAGTTGTCTATTTATATTATGTTCTGCTTAGCCTCTTGGCTTCAGTGTGATTACAGGACACTAACAAGACTAAAACAGAGACAACTTTAGGGCTTATGGGTGGGGAGTTCTGAGAACAATGGCCAATCAGAATATAACAAATGGCATAATCAGTGTTTATAACGATCATGTAATATAATACTTACATAAATTCATGTATTCTGGCTGATAATAGCCTTCAGGTACAGTACATGGATTTGCATTCTGAATAGTTACAGAGAAATTGGCTTATTGGCTGAGACAATTCTATACCCATATAATGAAGAATAATGCATTTTCTTGTAGACTGCACAAAATTAATTTATAATGCAGAAGAATTTTTAAAATATGAGTATCTAAAAATAGTAGACTCGGCCTACAGCCAACATTCCTACTAATATATTTTGACTTAGTACAAATCCTGTTACTGAAGATTAGCTTCTGTCAGAATGAAGACTCGGTAGAAATACATACAATCCTGCTTACAAGGAACTTTGTAGAGCCAAAACTTATAGAAGAGTGGAAGGTCTGGGAATAATTTGTGGATTGAAAACCAAAACAGCATGAATAGTTAATTTAAATTTTATATACATAGTATGAAACAGAAGATTGGTTTTTTTCTTTCTTTTTTTTTTTTTAATTGTGTTCTGTCGGAGCGGTGGGAGACATTGCACGCTCAATATGAGTGTTATCAGCAAAGCTCATTTATTATCTGTAACAAGGCTGCATTTATAAGTCATATAATTAGGGTCATACATATTACTAAAACATAGCTTGCCATTGGCCATCCCCATATAGGTCAACCCCTCCTCTTCGGAAAGTCTCTAAACTTCCTAACAAGCCTTCTCCCGCATACCACAGTTTCTTTCTTGTTACAATATCTGCTGTCAAGGTCACTCCATCCCTGCAAAACATTTTTGCTCAGCACTGATTAACTGCTGAGGCCAACACTCCCTCGGGCCTATGGCCCTACTCCCTTAACCATCCCCCAACTACCGCCTCCACAGTGTTCAAGTGGTGTTAGTGCTCCTCTTCAAAGTTCAGCTTTATATCTCCATTTTAGTTCGCCTGAGACTTAGCTGTGAGAGGCTATTAGACCCATGGAGGAAATGAAGAATGACACTATCCCAGACAGGATTTGACAAGCAGAGAGGTCTAGGGAAAGAATTATATTACCTTACTTTTCCCAAATCACAGATATTTTCAGGCAGACCTAGACCAGAAAGTGGTCATTTCATCCAACAATCATGTTGGAACCTGTTGTTCAAAATCACTTTAACTTGGGCGAAGAACGCAGGATTTATTATTTTGTTTTTTATTTTCCTATATTATCTATTTTTAAAAATATCTGCTCTCGTTCACTTGGACATTTTCCTAACCAGAAGAGAGATTTATTTTTCCTCTTACTAATTATTTTGTGTATTCTAAGAGAATTATGAAACTTTTAGCTGTGTGAGTCGGAATTATTTTAATATTCTCCAGAGTGCCTTGTAAAACACGATAATTTTAATGCATTTTTGGCTGTTTATTTACTCACTTTCAATGAACCCTATAAGCTATGAGATACTCCCAAAACTAGGAAAAGAGATAATTTAATTTAGGTTTAGTGATCATGTAATATGTAACACACTCTTGAATGAATTCAGTTAGAATGGTCTTCCCAGAACTCTTTGAAGAAATGCTGAAAGTGAGAACATAAAAACTTGTAACTTTTCATTATAAAAAAGGCTTTAGAAAGCGTAAGTTAAGTGGTGAAGATAACCAAAATTATTCAATAAATGATATGTACAATAGAACAGCAATCTAGAAAAAATGGTTGTTTTAAGAGTTTATTTTTTTACGTTTTCATCTTCCTTCCTTTTTCTATATTCTCAAATTCTAGTGAGAAATAACATTAGAAAACAGAAAAATAATAATAAGTAACAGATTTTTTTTTTAATAAGCTTAAGTTGTCATACCACGGAAAGCACAATTTTTTATTCAAGATTTTATCTGATAGTGTAATGATTTCTGAACACATTTGCTTCAGAAAAATATTGTACAATCATTCAGCCAACACATATCCTAATGGACACCAGGGGTTTCTTTGCTTGTAACTCACATATGGTCCCTGTTAGTATCTGCGTCAACATATAGAGTACAGATTAATGGAGTGTGCTCCTCTTATATCTTGTAAATATTCTAATTTAAAAATTATAGTAAAATAGTGTATGTGGATAAAATAAATTATTTTACTCTTGACCAACATGGATCTTAAAAAAGGATCGTAAAAAATACAGGATCTTAAAAAATAACATTTTAGTTGTTCTGTCAGTAACTTATTCTTTTTAAAAAATGATGGTGTATGCGATTAAATTCCAATCTAAAGAAGTTTTGATTAGACTAACGAAAAATAATTATAATCATTTCCAATCACATTAGGAATATCAGTTCAGTAATTTGTTTGCTATACGTTTACGATCTGCCTGTACATGGCAACAAAATTTTTTCATAAGGTGACATGCTACAAACATAAATTATATTGGAATGGTGATAAATTATGAGATTATTACGCAAAGTAAATAACTGAGTGACCAGACATAATGCTATTGATCTACAGAAATTCATTATACTTCTTGCCAATATCCCTGTAGTGAATGTATCAATATATCCTCCCTGTTGTTGAATAGACTTGGCATTAAATAATCATGATCGTGACATTTGTAACACCAGAGAAATGGACCATAAGAAAACAAAATTAGATTCATGGTCTTCGCAAGACAAAATTGAAATGGAACAGTTACTATTATATGACCGTAAGTGATTATCTTCTGCTTTCAATTGATCAGTTGTCTGGATGCAACAAGCCTTAAGTGCTTTAATAGCTTTGATTCCCTGGTACACTAATATATATTTTTTATTGAGAATTTGTAGTAATATTTTTCTAATACAAACAGGAATATTATGTTAT